>BPLQ01007450.1:0-11294 GCA_021605075.1 Caerostris darwini
TGACATTGCACCCATCTCTATTAATGAAAGTGTAAATACAACGAGCAGTTTATGTAAATATTCTGATTTATTTTCTATGTATCCCAATATAACAAAACCAAATTTTCTTATTTAAAATGTTAAACATAATGTAAAACACCATATTATAACTAAAGGACAACCCATAAATTGTAAAACAAGACAATTAGATCCAAAACGGTTGGAAATAGCTAAAAGAGAATTTAAATATATGCTAGACAATAACATCATTAGTCCATCTAGCTCAGAATGGGCAAGTCCCTTACATATAGTAACAAAGAAAGATGGTTCTTTTCGTCCGTGTGGTGATTGTAGAAGATTGAATGATTTAACTATACCTGATCGATATAACATACCTCGAATCCAGGATTTTCAACATATTTTAACTAATAAAACTATATTTTTTAAAATTGACATTACTAAAGCATATCATCACATTCCCGTAGCAGATGAAGATAAGGCAAAAACTGCCATCATCACACCTTTTGGACTTTATCAATTCAATGTGATGAGTTTTGGTCTCAAAAATGCCCCTGCAACATTTCAAAGGTTTATAAATGAAGTTCTTTATGGTCTAGACTTTGTGTTTCCATACTTAGATGATGTGTTGATCGCCTCTTCTTACGAGGAAGAACATCGTTCACATCTTAAAATAGTTTTCCAGCATTTAGATAAATATGGTCTACGGATTAATATTAGCAAATCAGTTTTGGGAGTACCTGTAAAAGATTTTTTAGGCTATCAAATATCTGCGGAAGGCTCAAAACCTCACAGCCTCACAAAAGATCAAAGCTATCATAAAATATCCATTGCCAGAAACTATGCACGAATTACGTTCCTTCTTAGGAATGATCAATTTTTATCGTAATTATATAAATAATGCCGCAAAAACTCAAGCCCCTCTACATGAACTTTTGAAAGGATCTACAAAAAAAGATCGATGCAAAATACCATAGACCGATGAATCCAGACAAAGTTTTGAAAACTGCAAACAAGATGTTTCTCAAATAGCGTTAATAGCATATCCCAACTCGGATTACCCTCTGACACTTCTCACAGATGCATCTGATTGGGCTATTGGATCAGTTATTCAACAAAAAGAACCAAGTGGATGGAAGCCAATTGCATTTTTTTTTAAAAAACTTAATGATGCTCAGAAAAATTACAACGTTTACGACCGCGAACTTTTGGGTATATATTTATCCATTAAACATTTTAAGCATTTATTTGAAGGTCGAGATTTTGATATTTATACTGATCATAAGCCGTTAATATTTGCTTTTAAGCAAAACAATGATAAAGCCTCCTCCAGACAACTAAGACACCTACAATATATCTCACAATTTTCTACTAACCTATACCATATCAGTGGTCGAAACAATGTGGTAGCAGACAGACTGTCTAGAATTTAGGACATCGATTCACCTTTTGTCGATTATGACTTGATAGCAGATGCACAAATTAATGATGAGGAACTGCAACAATTGAAATTACATTCCAAATCATTACATTTTAAAGAACACCAATTGCCATCAGGAAAGCTCTTGTATTGTGATACCTCTACTTCCAGTATCAGACCATTCATACCAAAAAAATTTCGGATGACAATATTTAATACAATTCACAGTTTAGCTCATTCTGGAATTCGAACTACTGTAAAAGAAATAACTAAAAGATTCATTTGGCCAAATATGAAAAAAGATGTTAAACAGTGGACTCAAACTTGCATCAACTGTCAGAAAAAGTAAAATAACTAAACATACAAAATTAGAATATTCACAATTTCAAGCACCAGATGAGAGATTTAGTGTCGTTCATATTGGACCTTATTCACCTTCTAATGGATACACATACTGCTTAACGTGTATTGATCGGTTTACCTCTTGGATGGAAGTGGTACCGTTATCAAATATCACTGCAGAAAGTATCGCAAAATCTTTTTATGAGCATTAGATTACCCGATTTGGTGTACCTACTTGTGTTATTACTGTCAGAGGCACTCAATTTATTTCAGAACTATTTCGAAGTTTGGCTGCGCTATGTGGTGTTAAAGTAAACCATACGTCTTCTTATCATCCTCAGAGTAATGGAAAAGTTGAACGTCTTCACCGTACCTTGAAAACAGCTATTAGATGTCATCACAACGTTCGTTGGACGGACACATTACCAACGGTTCTTATGGGTTTGCGAGCTGCTCTACATGAGGACTGTAAGTATACAATAGCTGAAATGGTTTATGGCAAAACTATTAAAGTACCAGGCGAATTCTTTGAAGAATCCAGATTGCCAATATCTGATGATAATTTTGTAAGCAATCTTCGAAAACAGATGGCCGACTTAAAACCATACCAATCCAAAAACAAATGTAAACAAAATATCTTCATTCCAAAAGATTTGTACACATGCTCACATGTGTTTCTGCGAATTGACAGAGTTAAAAAAACCTTTGGAACCCCCATATGAAGGACCCTATTTGGTATTGCAAGGATCCCCGAAAAACTTTCTTCTATCAATTAAAAATAAACAAGTTAATATTTCCGTGGATAGATTAAAACCGGCATATGTGTTACAACCTAATGAACTTCTGAATCCAACGTCATCAAATGATCATACAACTGTGCCGAGTGAGCAAACATTTATACCAAGTCAGCAAGTTGCACAACCAAATACAACTACACGTTATGGAAAACAAGTAAAACTTCCAGTTCGTTTCAATGACATTATTGACTTTTCTTCAAAATTATAATTCATCCATGTCCATTTTAAAAATTAACTTCATTTACTGTATGTAAATGTTTATATGTAATTGTACTTGTAATTATTTTGTGCAATTTAAATTTGTATCAATGTGTATTTGTTCGATATTATTTGCATAGATATATTGATTCTTGTACCATTTTTAAAGTAACGTAACTTTGTTACTGGTAGGGGAGTGATGTAGCGACACCTATAGATGTAAAATGGAGTAAAAATGTAACAACTTCTACTTTCACTGTTAGAAAGGGAATTTTCCCGCTAGAATGAAAACAGAACGTAGTTGGCGTTAGAAATAGAATAAAGATGTTGTAATTGTGAAAATTGATTATCGTCTTTTTTTTTTCTGCCGTATGGATTTTAATAACAGTACGCAACCTTTATAAGCCGCCACATACTAATCGTCCAACTGGGACACATTTCATTACTTTTTACTTTCGTTTTTTTCCTCTTTTACGGAATTTTTTTAATTTTTCCCTTAATGCAGTTTCTATGTAAGTTAATTTATTAGCCCCCTAATTTAACCCCTCCCCCTTTATAAACCCCCTTATTAATTAACCCCCTAGTTAATTTTTGGGGTTCTTTTTCCGTTTTTTGCAACATGGCGTGTGCCCCGTCTAACGCTTCTCCAATGGAGTACTCTTCGGATACTGATATCCATTTTAAATCCCGACGCAATATATTCGACAACTTACAGATAGCAGCTCAACACGGAGCTACATCATTCACATTGCAATTCACAGTTCCAGATAAAGCAATACCTAGGTCCCATCCGCGAATCCTGAAAGACAATTTAGCATCGAAATTGTCAACAGTCAAACACATCGACAATCTGAGACTCTCCCACCAGGGAAAACTAGTATTATCCACTAATCACCTACAAACAGCCACAAAATTGGTTCATATTCAAGCTATTATGGGACTTCCCGTAATAGCATCTTTTAATCCGGAAACAATCACTATCCGTTTTCTTATTCATGACATTCCATTAGACGTTAAACTAGAAGATTTGGCTACCGAATTAGAGGAAGAGAACTCTTTTTCGATAGCTGAACTTAGGCGTTTCGTTAATATAAAAAAAACCATCGGTTTCTTTCCCAGTATTAGTAACTATTCTCGGCACTATTATGCCGGAATATGTCAAAATATGGCTAACGCGACAGAAGATATCTCTTTTCTTTGATAAACCGCGACAGTGTAGGAACTGCTTTTCATTTACTCATTCTAGTAAAAATAATTTAGCGTGCGAACGATGTAGTAGCCCTCACAATGTCTCCGTTTGCACTTCACAAATTCTTCAGTGTGTACAGTGCGGAGACAACCATATTGCCACAGACTTAAAAGGCCCAAAACGAAAGGCAGAGGAGAAATTTCTAAAATTCAAAACACTAAACAGATTATCCTTCATAGAGGCTCGGAGAGTATATTGTCCAAAAACTGCAGAAACATACGCATCGCAACTTACAACAGCTTCTATCAAGACTTCCGACTTCATCACCAAAGAGGAAATAACACAAATTCTTCAACAACAATCTCTAGATACTCGATAATTAATTACAGACGTTTGCCAGGCTCAGGCCGCATCCTTTCAAGAATCACTTCAACAACTAAAAACCAATTTTACAGCAGCGCTTAATACCATCAGTCAAACTTTAAAAAGACTTTCCCATCCTTTGACAACAACCCAATTATCGAATATCAAAGAAAAAAAAGGAAACTAAACTAAAAAAATACGGGATCAAATTTTTGCAGGAACTTGATAGCTCCATCTCTCTTTATTCAGAACAACGAAATGTACAGAATGCTATTTCTTTTCCTCAAATACATTCTGATCAATCAGACATAAAAACATAGTACAATTCTAAGACTCTTTATTTTAGGTAAATTTTTTAACTAGTTCAGTATTTTTTTTTTTTCTAATGTTCTCTCACAATTTACACATCATTCAATGGAATGCAAGAAGCATTTGAGCCAAAAAACCATGGCTTCTGAAGATTTTCAACTCTACTCATATTTTTGTAATCCAAGAAACTTTTCTCAATAGTAACGACGTTTTTCACTTACCTGGCAAACGCATTTTTCGAAAAAACATTTCAAACAACACTAGAAGGGGAGGTTTGATGATCGCAATAGATACTTCCTTTTCTTGTAATTCTATTAATTTCCTCAATCTTCCACAATCGGATAATGAAATTCAAGCAATTTCGATCCATCTCAATCGTAAGTCTTTTTCATCAGTCAATATTTATTCTCCCAAAGGAGAATTCGCCATTGAATGGCTAGAAACAATCCAACAACACCTACTTTCCTCGGTTATTATCCTTGGAGACTTCAATATTCGACATCCTGTTCTCAGTTCATCTTCTGTTTACAACAATTCCGAAATTTTTATAAATTGGATGCTTGACAACCATTACACCATTCTTAATACTAGCACTCATACTCACATTACACCTTCATCGTCCTCTCTTCTTGATTTATCAATCGCAAGTGCTGATATTTACCCTAACATTTCTTTCCGCGTACATTCCGATCCATTAGATAGCTATCATTTGCCAATACAACTGTATTTCCAAATCAGTCACCAACTTAAAATATATAGAAAAATCGTTAATTGGCAAATCTTATTCAATCTATCCAGGATCATCAACATTCCTTACCTACATTTCAAACCTATCCTGATTTACAAAGTTTTCTCTCTAACCAGTTACATAGTAATTCTCAAAAACGACTTATTTCACATAAACTGCCTCAACCTTGGTGGAATTCAAGATGCGAAAATCTCATCTGTCACAAAAGAAATCTCTTATATAAAGCTCGAACCCAACTTTCCAGGGATCTCTGGATCGCATATAAAAAAAACCTTCAGCCACTCTTCGTCGACTTATCTCTCAACTAAAAAGAAATTATTGGAACTCAGTTTGCGATTCTGCAGGATTTAATGGCAGAATTTACAAAATCATTAAAGCAATTCACAACAGGCAGGATACTCCAGAAAATAATAGAATTTTTCACACCAGCAACAACTCCATCATTTCCGATGCTGACCAACAAGCTAATCTCTTGGCAGCCCACTTAAACAAATCTTCCGCTTTTCATTTTATTTCTTTGGATTTTTCTAAAGAGTCACTTCATGATTACAATAATCCTTTTTCTTTCGTTGAACTTACAAATGCAATTAAATCCACTCCCAATACTTCACCGGGATATGACGGAATTCCGGCTAAATTCATCAAAATTCTTCCCGATTATTATCTTCATCAACTCCTACACATTTTTAATAATATTTGGATCTCAGGCAACATACCGGAAGATTGGCTCACCACTCAAGTCATTCCGATCCTCAAACCAAATAAAGATAACAGTTCAGTTGCATCTTATCGCCCAATAGTTCTAACTTCCATACTAAGTAAAATTTTCGAAAGACTCGTTCTCAAGAGACTCCTTCAATTCTCAGATTTCAAAAAATTTCATTTTAATCATTCCGAATTCATTCCTTTTAAAGACTGTATGTACACTTTATCTCTTCTTCATCATAAAATAGTTGAAGCCAAAAATATGAAAAAGTTTTTTATCTTTATAAAACTTGATTTATCGTCTGCTTATGACTCCGTTTGGAGAGACGGATTAATTTACAAACTTTTACAGTTAGGAATTAAAGGCACAGCAGCAAAGTGGATACACAATTTCATCAACAACAAGAATTTTATTGTCAAATAGAGAAACACTGTATCGATGAAATTGTTTTCCACACAGGGCGTGCAACAAGGTAGTGTTCTCAGAGCATTCCTTTTCACAATCTATAACAGAGACTTATTTGAAGTCATCCCTAATCATACTGAATGCCTTATTTAAGCTGACGACATCTTTCTTTTCAGCAGTGACTATAATTTAGAAACAGTTCTCTCTAATCTCCAGTTTTCACTGCATAAAAACTCCCAATGGTGTAATACTTGGAACTTCATTCTCCAACCAGAAGAAAGCGAAGCCGTAAATTTTTCAAACAAAAAACAAATTCCACATATTCATTTACAAATTCATAACACTAATATTCCATGGAAACAACATACTCGAATCTTGGGTCTGATTTTTTCACATAATCTCAATTTCCGGCAACATTTTTCTTACATTAAAAAGAAATCCATTAAAAAACTCAATGCAATTAAAGCAATTGCTGCGAACACTTGGGGATGTCGTTCATGGCATCTTATCAAAATCGTCAACTCCACTATTCGTAGCATTTTGGAATATGGCTCTCCTATTTTTATTTCATCTTGTCCTAGCAACCTCCAAATTCTCACTATTGTTTACAATATCGCTTTACGTTTCGCAACGGGTCTTCCCAAATGGACTCCTATTTCAGTGTTATACAAAGAAGCCGGCCAAATCCCTCTCTTCCAAAGACAGTTAATGTTAGAAGAAAGATTTTTTGTTAAACGCATCTCTTTTGATCCATCCTCACACCTCTCTCATTTTCTCAAATTGAAGAATTATTCTCCCCGTTTGAAACATCCAATTTCTCTCCAAACATTTTTCGTTGACCTTTTGAAAAATTTACACATCACCCCTTCCTCTCTCATTCCCAATTTTCATCCCTTGGATAAACATGATAAAATTTCTTTTCATCTCAATGATTTACCCTTTCAAACAAAACAACTCCCACACCATTTAATCAAGAATTTATTTGAACAATATAAAGAGGAAAATTGGAAAAATAAAGTAATTTTAGCAACCAATGCATCCAAATCTCCAGCCAAACACTCAATTTCTTGCATTAATTTTTTCTCACAGGAAAATTCATCTGGGACAATCTCGAATTATAATAGTATTTTTATAGGAGAAACTCTGGCACTGCTTTTATCAATTTCCACGTATGTACTCAAATCATATCATTACATTATTTTATCAGATAGTCTCTCTGCTCTCCGAGCTCTCCAAAATTGCAATTTTTAAATCCACAAGAGTCACCAAATTGCTAGGAAATCAAATCAAGCGAAACCTAAATTCTATTTTATCTTTACAATTCATTTGGACTCCAGGTCACGTTGGCTTACAGGAAAATGAACAAGCAGACTCTTTGGCAAAAACCGCGTCAGATACAATAATTTTAATTTGGATTTCTCCGGAAGACATCATCTACCACCAAAAAAAGAAAATATTTCAAACTTCAAATGAACAATGGAACAAAAGTAAATACGCAACGGATCTGTTGCATTTAAATAGTATCAAATCAATTCATCGTCTTTTACCTATCAATAGAAAAGAAAAAGTACTAATTTCCAGATTTCGTACCAAAACATATCCTTCTACAGCCAGACTCCATAGATTTGGATTAACGTCTTCTCCAATGTGGTCACGATGCAAAAAACCTGAAACCGAAGAACACATTCTATTCCAATGTACTAAATATGAAGTACAAAGAGAAAAACTTAAACAAACTTTTGGATATAAAGTCCTCTCCTATTCTTGGTTATTTGATATGTTCGATGAACTGTATTACAAAACCGTTACACTAATTAATTTTCTACGAAAAATTGCGTAGTTGTTTGTTTTATTATTTTTTCATTGCGCTTTTACGAGTACACTAATATTACATTATTATTTCGTGACAGAAGTACTGTACGACACCTCATTTCGGACCCTTCCATTTCAAAATTTTGGAATCAGTTGAAGTTCACTGATTATTTGAAAATCTGTTTTCATTAGTATTTTTCTTTTTCATTTATTAATTCTTTTCCACTGATTTCTTCTTGAGAGTAATTGTATAAATTGAGATAAAGCAGCTAACGCGAGCATAAATCTCAAAATCACGTCAAGTCAAGTCAAGTCGCTCCGATAATTATCGTTTGGACTTTGAGCTGAGCGGACGTGTTTTTTTCCTCTCCCTCAAATCGGTTTGTTTTCTAAAGTTTCTCTTCATTAGTATGTGATTTTTTCCCCTCTTATTCTGTCTTAATCTCTTTATTACCTTTCTCTATTTCTTTTCTTTGATTCTATGTTATTATTTTGTATAAAATGAGTAGCTAAATTCTAGAATTCTTTTTTAGAACATTTAGCTAAATTCTAGAATTCTTTTTTTTTCCTTCTGTATTTTACTGTGTAGGCGCAGAATTGTTCGGGCTTTTTTAGCTACGAGCGTTTCTCACTGCTTTTACTCAGTAAAGAGCATATTTATTTTCTGTTTTAGTCGGTAGTTTTTTTAAATATTTGGTTTTGTTTATTCTATTCTATTATGGCTGTTGTCGAAGGAGTTTCGCTCTCCTCAAACAGTACAACCATGTCTCTCTCCCCTGCTGACCAATCAACCAGTATGCTTCATTTGATTGACGTTAATACTAACCCGACAGCGCTTAACTTTATTCAAGAAATTGATCAACTTAATACACTCATGTCCATAAATTAAGGATAATTCAGAATCACACAGAAATTAAACTCTAAAATCAAAATTTCACCTGTAGAATTGTCACACATATCTTGAAGAAGAATATGCAAATTACAGGAAACCACCAGATGGCGCGGATAGTATGTCACAATGACGAGAGTGTAAGAGAGGGGTATATAAGGGATGGTGGCAAAGAAGTAAAATTGTTCACAAGCGCTTTAAAAGCCTTTCAGTGCAATAACCGCATAGTTATGGCACAAAAGAAGCATTTGGATGATTTTTTACGTGGTAGAATTATCGGACGAGTGGAATGTGGACGTACCCAGCTGGAAGTATCCGAGGAACTTGGAATCGCCCAGAGTGTCATCTCCAGGCTTTGGCAACAATTCCAAGATGATGGTAATGTGAGTAAATGTTACAGCACAGGTCGCCCCCGAGTTACAACACCGAATGAGGACCGGTATTTAGCAGTTACTGCCAAAAGAAACAGACGGAGCACAACATCAGACCTGTCTCGTCAGCTCTCTTCAGCTACCGATACGACAGTTTCAAGGCAGACCGTGTACAGACGCTTAGGGCACATTGGTCTATATGCTCGTAGGCCTGTCAGATGTGTTCCACTTACCGCAACTCACTGTCGCCTGCGATTAACCTGGAGTAGAGAGCATGCATTGTGGACACCGCAACAGGGGTCTGGTGTGATGTTTTCCGACGAGTCCAGGTTTAGTTTGCAATCTGATTCACGCCGGACTTTCATATGGAGAGCGCCAGATACCCGTTACCACCAAGAGAACACCATTGAACGACACCGTTACGGTGGTGCAGGATGGCTCGTTTGGGGAGGAATTATTCTTGGTTCCAGAACTGATTTGCATGTTCAGAGTGTAACGATGACAGGCCACATCTATCGGGATGTCATTCTGGAACATGTACGTTTGTTTCGGGGCGCCATGGGTGCTGAATTTCTGTTTATGGATGACAACGCCCGTCCTCACCGTGCAAACATTGTAGACGAATGGCTTCAATTGGAGGATATCACCCGTATGGATTGGCCAGCATACTCACCGGACTTGAATCCAATAGAGCATGTGTGGGATATGGTTGGCCGACGAATTGCAGCCCGTCAACCCTCTCCCACCTGTCAACCGGAACTTCGGAGGGCATTGCTTGATGAGTGGTGTAATATTCCCCAAGATCAGATTGATAATTTGATACTCAGCATGCCTATTCGTTGTAAGGCTTGTATTGCATCGTCCGGGAGACATACTCCATATTAACAATCATACTAACCATGTTATACTGTTTTTTGTAAATAGGTTCTATTTTGAAATTTGCTCCAGGGAGTAAAAATCGCAATTTTTATTAATTATGTCAAACATATAGCATCTTTTTTGCTCTTTACCTTTTGTTTAATAAATAGACTTTACAAATAAGTCAAATTTGTTTTGCTTCTGTGTCTTTCTTTGCCTGAACTTCATTATCCTTAATTTATGGACATGAGTGTATTAGCATCAACAATTTTTCATCATTCATTGAGTGCGAAAACCTCAATGATCATCTGAATATTATTGAAAATTGCTTAAAAATTGAACCTCAAATACCTAATTTAGATCTTTTTTTACAACTTACGCTTTCTAATATAACCAATAAAAAGTTAAGGAAGCAAATGAGTCTCATCTTGGTGAAATTCAATGATTCAAACAACTCGGTAACTACTCCTACTAAAAAGAAAAAATTAAGGTCACACAAAAGCAAAGAAAAAATTTAGCTAAACGGCCTAATACCAGTGATCCTACTGTTATGAAGTTATCTTCCAAATTTGCTTGCCTTAGCCCCGATGAAAATCTCGGTCCTAGTGATGCAGACAACATACCTCCTGCTAAAATTGAAGAAATTAAAAAAAATGCTGATAAATTACATCTGGACGAAAACAGTATGGAAACTGATCTCACTAATGACCACAATATTGCTTCTTAATGTCCTGCACCTCATACTACTAAATATGTTCCTCCAATTATAATTGACAACATACAAAATTCTACTGAAATTCTTAAGAACTTCAACCAGATTACAAATTCAAGGATTGAAGGACGCCTTTCTGGAGGCAAATTAAAAGCTTTTCCAACCACACCTGATGACT
>BPLQ01007451.1:0-397993 GCA_021605075.1 Caerostris darwini
CCTATAGGTATAAAGGCCAAAATAATGCAAGAATAAATATATGCAACTTCATTTCCATGAAAATAGTCATAACCATCCAATATTAAACAGGGTTCCATCATTGATCCATTCAGTTGTGCAGGTTGAGGGCAGATATCACCTGAAATGAAAAAAAAAAAATATAAAAAATTATAATTCAGAAAAATTTATTATTAGTATGAAACATTTCATATTTCAGTAAAACTTTTCATTTTTTTTAGAATAGCAGTATGGCATTATGATATGCGTTTGACATAAATTTAAACGAAATTAGCCACTTACCGATAAATTAGATAGGTAGAGATAAAAACGAATAAATTTCATTACATTGACAGCATATTACAAAAAATTGTTTTAATTTATTTCATATGGATTGGATGTATGGATTATGCATGCATTAGATTTCCTCTTAAAAATTATTTTGAAAGGAAAGGTATAATTTAAAAAAAAATATTTCAGTTTGTAACAGACTGGCAGTATTAGCTTTACATCAAAGACATTGATTTATTGCTTTTGAATATGGATATTTACTTAAAATAAATATAGTTTTGGGAGGTCCAAATTAAAAAAAATCAATTACAATCCTTGTATATAAGTGAGCCAACATACAATTACATTTCCCATTCATGTAAAATGCTACATACATTGACTTCACAAATAATTAGCATTTCAGTGTTACAGTACAAAAGAACGTTAATCTCATTCCAATTTCGTATTATATTTGCTGTTTAAAAACCATAAATAACACGCCTTTTGTTCAACACATAAATAGAAACAAATGACAGAATCATGATTCAATGGGGTCATTCTGAGAAAATGATTTCAATAAAGCATTCAACAGAGAGGGAAATTGGTTCCTCCCATTTGTCAATCAAGGGCCTTTACTTGCCCAACCCACTGGTTCATTAATTTTTTTTTTCTTTGCTCATTATTTTGTCATTGTTATACAACTACGAAAACGAAATGTTTGAGAAACAGATCAATCACCGATGTCTATGGGAAAGAGATTAGTTAACCTACTGCAGAGTGAACCAAGATTTACTAAATAAAATGCCTAAAGAAGTTCAAATATATTCAAAATATTGAAATTCCTCCAGAACCAAAATATTTCAAATAATAGACTAATTTTATAACTGCACAGTATTTAAATGATTTAATCATTTTATGTTTAAACTGAGGTATACTGTTAAAATTTCATTAACCAATCAAAGCGAAACTAGATGACGCTGTATTTGATTTGCATTAAGATCGTTGCTGAACTCGTAAATGAAATAAATTCTGTAAATATATGTAGTAGCTGTAACTTTTATTAGAATTGCATTGTTAAATTAGCGGATAAAAAATATATGAGAAGAATTAGTAAGAAAATTCTTGGTAAAGGAACAGAAGAAAAATCTGTTGCGATTTAAAAAATATGGATATTGTAAGTGAATTAACAGTACTATTCATTTTACAAATCGCATTTTAACTTATATTTGAAACCAAGTAAAAATGAAGTAATTTAAAAAAACTATTTATTAGAAATATTACATAAATTTATTATACATCTATGTATACAAGTAACAAAAGTTAGTGCACGTATTCGTAGTATGTGAAACAGTATGTATCGGAAACCGGAAATTACTTTAGAAACTAATGTATATTATGGATGTCAGAGTGAAAAATAAGTTACTGATTTTCATATGTGTGTAGCAACCGCATTACATTTGCACGAAATTGATCCACAAAGCAGAAACCCACTCGTAATATGGTAACGAGACACATCGAAATGTAAATATAGTTTAATACAACCCATTTAAAAGTATCTCATTCTTCTCAGATTCTACGTTACCAGCATTATATACACTTGGACATATTGAAATACCTCCTAGAATTACGTACAGATTGTATTCGTGGCATTATGATTTTGCAAAATACGGAGCACTGTACCGTTATTTAAAAACACACGAAAAGTTTGTTTTTTTTTCTTCTTTTTTTTTCTGATCGCGATTATCGGTTTGGGGGACTTAGACAAATGGTTAACATGCATACCATATTTAACATTTTCTGAATGCAGATTTATCAAACCGTTGACGTTGAGCTACAGCATCACATTCGGATTGTCGTTCATAAAGATATAACACTCCAATTATTGCTTATATATATAAGATAAGTCAAATAGCCTACTATTATTGAAATATGTATATTTATACACGTTATTTCAAACAGAAAAAAAATTATGTTTTCCTTGATCTATTCATATCTCCATGAAAAAATAATTAACATTTACTACCTTCATAGTGAAGTATAAAGCATGTGAACAGCAATTTAGAAACAAAAAAATAAATTTTCAAAATTTAGCTCTACTTACCATTTTTCCAAAAGAAAATATTATCTTGCAAGTCGGCAGTTTTAATATCGGTTGATCGGAGAAGTATGTCACGCAGCTTAACGCTTTTTATTTCTTCTATTTCAGAATCTGTAAATATACTGAAAAGCATTTTCGTAAGTGTTTATACTAGAAGCTAATCCGAGTGAAAAACTAAAATAACATGCAATCAGGAACAACTGTAAAATAAGTGGTATTTATAGTCTTAAGTAAATGTTAATGATGCATTTCTATATTTCAAAAAATATTCTAACAAATTTTACCAAAGTTTTTTTTTTCAATTTATTGTAACTTAGATCGCTTTAACTTTTATTATTCACTTAATAAGTACAATTCAATAAAATAATTATATAATATAAAATTAAGTAAAATTCATTAAAACAATCTAATAACAAGAAAAATTCAATATAAACAATATAAAATAACAATAAATAAGATTATAGTAAAAATAAGCATGTATTATGAAAATCGAGTCAGTTCCCTTTCATTAGATTTCTAGATTTTTTAAATTATTTAAAAAAAGATTTAATTTGTAAAGTTAAAAAAAATTTAACTTACTGATAATGATTCTTTATACCATGAAATAAAAATAATTAGTAAACTAAAATTATGCTTAATAAATTTCCAATTTAATACAAAAGGTAGTAATAAAGTTTCAAGTTCTTATGGATATGTAAATCCATTATAATAATTTAAAATGCCTATAATAAATCGTGTTACTTGTTTGTTGATCAAAAATTATTTCTAAATATAGATATCTCTTATATCTATCTATATATAGCATCATAAGGTAATTAGTATGCATGGCACATTTTTATTACACATAACTGACTATCAAAAATGGCAAGTCTTATAGATTAGTACTGTCACTTTAAAAAAAAATGGGACAGACTCAACAAATTTTATAATTATTAAATCTTCACACAAGAGGTACTGTTGGAAAGTAATCAAAGACAAACTATTTTATGATGGAATGTAGTTAATAAAAATGTTAATTTTGTTAATCAACTGCTAATTCGAAATTTTTCCATTATTGAAGCTACTGAGTTTTGTAACTATCGATTTAGTATGATGAAATTAGTATGCAACTTTTTTTTGTACAGATCGGTTGAAAAGTTTTGAAGATATGGGGATTAAAAAATTGACTTTTCCAATGTCAAATGAAACGTGTGCATAATGAATGACATCTAGGGCTGCAATTAAAAATTTTTATAAAGTTTTACAAAAATAAATCGAAAAAAAAAAAAAAAACTTTTCCAAAATTAAAAGTATAATTCCTTTCAATTTCCGTCCATACTTTTTAAAGACATAAAATATTAAATGCCGTTATAAAAAAATGATGAATTACAGCATCCTAAAATTTGTATACCGCTAGCTTTTTAGTATTTGACAACCCTCAAGATATAAATTTGTTTTGATACTATGAAGTTTTTATGAGATAATCAAAGAAATATCAATGATGAATTCGTTTCCAAATAAAAAAAAAGAAAAAAATTCAGATTGTTTAAGCGCAAACGAGATGACGCTGATTGTCCTGACGTCTTGGTAATAGATTACGTCTGGCTTCAACATTCATGATAAGAATATTATAAATGATAAATTAAGTATCATAGAATTCTTACATGAGTTTTGTTTAAATAAAGCTTTAGAATAGGAGAGGAAAAACAGACCTTGTAAATGATAGATTTTAAGTTAGTGTCTAAAATACAAATCGACATTAAATTTTATTATTTTATACATATGTTTTATATAATTAGTATGCTTGGTTCATTCGAAAGTGAAACATTTCATAAGAAAATAACCAAATAAAACTTGATTTAGATCGGTGGTTCAAAAACTTTTGAAGTCGGGGCATATTTTAAAACCTCCAAATAATTATAGGCGCAATATATATAAAATTTCTTAGAAATTATCATTAGCTACAATAATGTTTCACGGTTTCATATCCAGATGATCAACTCCTCAGATTACTACTTAGAGACGGTGGAGTCTTAGAGGGTGAAATTGAAATTTTTGTAATATTTAAAATCCCATAGACGCCAGTACTTCTGGTAGTCAACCATGAAAATTACGCATCAGTGCTGTTTGGAGAATTTATAAGTGAAGAAAAAAAGCTGCCAGAAAAGTTAGTTGGTAATAAAAGCTGTTTTTCAATAATGGGAAAACTGAGAAGAAAATGAATTATTATATTTGCTTTTATATCTGGGCACATTTCTCTGGAATATCTCAGAGAGCATCCGTAAATATTCTATGACGCACTTTTGGCACTAAATTTTATTGATGTTATAAATTATTACAATAAGAATTTCAAATATCATCTGCAGTTCGATGAATAAAAATATCTTTATAATTCAAATGAAATCCTCCTCAAAACTCATTTTTTCAAATAATTTTGGGTTACTACGATAAATTATTTTCTTTTTTAACTAAAAACTACCTTTCATTTTGGAAATCATATAACGATTCAGTACTAAAAGAATAATTGAAAGATTAACACTTAAATAATAAGATATTATTATACTTCATAGCTATAAGCATAAATATTAAAAATAAGAAATGTTTTATCGTATAATACAATTAATAAATTATGAATGTTGAAATAAAAATTGGTGGATATAGAATTTGCCCTATGTTAAGTCGCTTGCGCTAAAATTTTTGGGTTTTGTAATGGAAAAATTTCAAACAAATATTTAATTAACCACATTAATAATTTTTATTAATATAGTTCATAGTTAAGTTAGTTCCCTTCCAAATATTTCCAATGATACCAATGATGTGAATAATCATGATGTTATTAAAAATGTCCCACTTTTGGGGAGAGTATCATTTAGGGGATTACATTGGTGTTAAAGCAGTATATGTATTTAATTAATTAAAAATAAATTATTTTCTAAAACAGTTTCATAATAAATGTGTTATATATATATATCATACTATTTATTAATTTTTAGATAATTCTTATGTTAAATAAACGACTACTATTTATTAATTTTTAGATCATTCTTATGTTAAATAAACGACTGCACACTCATTAATAATGTATTAAAGTAAGAAATATTTAATGATTTAATTGCTTTCATAAATATTGCTTAAATATATTTTTATTGATCTTTTTGTGTTCTTCTAAATTTTGCATGTCTTTAAGAAAAAGCAAATCGTCAAGAATCAAATCAGCTCTTATCAAATAAAAGTGTATTAAAAAAAGGATCTTTTTTCTATGGTAAAAAAGTATATTCTACGATAAAGTCCATACCCATTTGCTGAATTTTCGAACCAAAATCTGTCAGAATCCCGAAGACGTTCAAACTGTTCTTTGATTATTTTTCTGAAAAGAGGGCCGGGACGACCATCTACTTCAGTTTCCAACATCCCAGCAATGTATAAATCAATGTTATTTAAGTTGCCTTCGTAAGCTTTTTCTAATGCTTCAAACATCTGAAATAAATTTTAATCAGTGAACGTAAAAGTGAATTTTAATATTAGTTGCAAATACAGGAAGTTACTTTACTATTATATTAAAACAGCGAATATTATTTAGTTAACAATTCATTTATTTACACGGAAATCAATACACCGACATAAAATAGTTTGATTAATAAAAATAAATTTTATTTCAAAGATAAAATTCTACATATAAAAATGATATATATAAATTCCTTAAAAATATAATTTTAATTTTAATAAAAAATAATAAAATAATAATTACAGTATGGAAGCTGCTGTAAGTTGTAGACAAAAATTAAGTGGACTTTGCAGGAAATTGGAAAATATGAATCTTTTACTTGGCCTATTATTAATAAAAACTTTTAAGAAATTTAAATGGTTGGGGACAGTTAAAAAGAATAAGACAGAGCAGCGATCCTTACGGTAGCCATTAATTATAGAAGTTACAGTTAGTTATATTATAGTTAGGCTGTTACAAGAAAATGGCGAAATTAAGTTTAATAAAGGTAAGTTCAACAACTGAATCTGTAAAATTTAGGAATACAGAAAGAGCTAAACGGGTGTTATTTTATTACATTTTACTATATATATAATTCTGTATTCTTTGTCCTAGGTTAATTTTCAGCATTAAATTCTTGAGACCTTACCTGCGGTTTTTTTTCAAATAGTTTAGGATTGATATCCGACCAGTTAGTTATTGCTGGAAGTTGGAAATACCGCCTAACTGTATTGTAATCCGGTAATCCATTATCTCGGCCCCTCATGATATTCAAAGCAGCCAAATCCCGTCTTGTGAAATCCATAGGTCCAAACAGTTTATCTGTTAGAATTAATATTAATCATTGCATTAATTTTTATTTTTTAAAATGAGAAAGCAATAAATATAAAAGAACCATTTTAAATCAATAAAATAGGTATGATTTCTACGATTAAAATTGACAATAAAAAAGACAAATGAAATATGCTTACATTACTTCAGCCACAAAAATTACCACTACAAATAGTTATTTTCTTATGCAAATAATACTGAAAATGATATGAACTAACTATAAACGGCTTAATTAATTATAATATAATAATATTAATTATATAGTGTAGGAAATTTAAAATAATGAGTATATATATATACACATAAGTGATATATTAATAATTGATAATAAACTATATTAATTTTGTACATATGCATATTCCAGTAGTGAAATTATGGATGTTGAGTTAACGGATAATTATAGAGTTAAGCTTCAATGAACCCCATTAATTTCATCCATTATAATTATCAATTTCAGTCACTTTCGAAAATTATTATTATAGCCTGCATATTAAAAATTCAAGAAAATTTAATAAAATAATAATAATTCCTTTATAAAATTTTAATTCAAAAGAATGATTTTAAATTGTTTACATGAAAATGGAGATAACATTATATTTTTTTATTTCTTCTAAACTAACTAAAAAATTTACTTCCCATACTTTTAATTCAATACATCTCATGATATTGCCTGAAAAGATAAACAACATCCCTAATTAGCACATATAACCTATACCTTTGGACGCTGCATTTATTTTTCCAATTACTATAATCAACACTTTAATTAACTTATATTAGACTATCGCCTTAAGTAACAATTTATTACAAGACCTCACAATCAACTTAATTATTTTAAAATTTTAATTTTTCAATAAATATTTTACCCATTTCCATCTGAATTAATTATTACTAAATTTCTAAATTACTTTAATAGTAGAAATTCTTCACCAATTCTTTCTCTATTTCTTAATGAATAAAAACTATTCTATTCAGTGACGAAAAAATTTCTCATCAGGAATAACACCTCATAAAATTTCGTGTATCCCTTCAAAATATTTCCTTCTACTCCGGCCAACTATTACTATTTTAATTACTAATATTTTATTTTTGTTATTTTTTTTTTTAATTATCACCTGAAGAAACAGCCTACTGCTATGGTGTGGTTGAAATAAAATTATGTAATCACTAATGTAATGTAACACTTATATAATGATATCTGCTTTAGGCAAAGTAGGGAGAAGTCAATTAGATTTGATCTGTAAGCTAAAAATGATATATTCAAGTTTCTGGCTAGCGTTGTGGAAGAATCGTTTTCTTATGCAAAATCTGTTTATTTCATTGACCAATTTGAATTTTTAATGTTTATATCCTTTTTCTAGTATATATTTTTTTCTATATTTTTATTTTGGAAATTTTTATTTTTATTTTTTGGAAATTTTATTTTTATTTTATTATTAAATGTAGTCTTAATTGGAAATAATAATAATAATGCTTATAAAAAAATTTTCTGTTGTATATAATCCTTAGTGTCTTGCAGTGCGGAACGGACGTTCCATGAGTAGTCTTCTCATGGAGGGAAAGAAAGAGATTCTATTGTGATGAAGCAACCTATAGGTAGATGTCTGACTTGGCTCCTGTATCGCTGAAGAAGGAGGAGGACGTTGCCTTCTAAGAGGACTTTTAGGGAGGGCCTACCCCACATTTGCATACGGCACAAAACCCGGAAAATTCCCACAAGGTAGTCCAACTAACGAGGCAAGATGTTAAACATCCCAAACGCCATCGAGTCTCTTCGTTTTTGAAACCGTGTCTACAAAAATGTCGCCAGCGGATTGAACCTCCATCCTAATGATCACCAGTAACGCACGTTGCCACTGAGCCACAAGTTGGGCAAAAAATATTTTCTTTGATTAATCTCTCAATTTCTTCATTTTTTTAATTTATTTACTTTTGACTTATATACTTTAAAAATGGATCACTTTGTAAGGTAAAAAAGGAAAAATTCAGAAAGCATTCTTTATTTTAATAAACAAACTTTTTTAATTATATATTTTTAATTTTTTTATCTCATAAAATAATAATTATTTCATGTCATTTAATTAAAAATTTGTTTACCTTTGACTTACATTCTTTAAGAATGGATCACTTTGAAGGGAAAAAAAACGAAAAATTCTAAAAATATTCTGAATTTTCATAAATAAATTTTAATTATATATTTCTATTTTTTATAACATAAAATAATAATTCTTCACTTTATTTAATTAAAAATTTGTTTACTTTTGACTAACATACTTTAAAAATAGGTCACTTTTGCAGGGGGAGAAAAATGGGAAAATTTTGAAAATATTCTTTATTTTAGTAAATATATTTCTACTTTTTTTAATGACATAAAATAATAATTATTCAATATCGTTTAATTAAAATAAATGAGAAAAGAATAATATTAAAAGTAAAAATAAGCCGAAAACACAAAATTAGGTTCTCATTAAACACTCATAACTTGAGGATTCATGTTAATAATTAATCATAATTGCAAGATGTATAAAGTTTAGAAAGCAATGAGTTAGTTGGTGCGTGTAATATCAAATTGCGTTGGTGAAAAACATTTTAAGGAGTTCATGGTTTTCTAATCAAGTCATTAATCATACTTTCACAGCTTAGCATTTTTTTCGCTTTGACACCAGATATTGCCTAATGATGGATCATTTCATTTTCAGTCTTTTATAGGAACGAAAAAATATTAATTTGTGTTCACGACATTCTAAACCTTTTAAGATACAAAAAAAAAGAGACAGAATTCGTAATTTGAATTAGGTGTCATCCGGATTGAAGATCGATATATCAATCTGCCGAAAAGTATTCACAAAATGTAATTTACATAATAATGGATGAAAATAAATGTAAAAATGACGTTTCCGTATTTTTGTTTAATTCATTAAAAGATAAAATGTCTTCACTAAAAACATGAAAATCAAAAAGTAATTATTTTTAATCAATATTCAATTAAGTGTCATATAACTTGGTATATACGATCCTCTGAGATGACAAATCGTTGACGGAGTTTTTCCCATTATCATGCAAAACTACAAATCTAATATTTCTAAAAATAACTGTTGAATCTTGTTCTTTTATACAAAGTATAAAATTGTTGTGTAATAATTTTTAAATTCATGGAAAAATATATTTACATGCAAGCTTTAAAAGAATAAATTGTTCTTTTAATTTTATGTAAGGAAAACCTAAAATATTTACAGAAATAAAAATAATTTCATTGTTGTTGTTTCTTATCTCAATTGGTAGACATCTAGACCAAGCCCACGAACCCCTATGGACTCATGGTTGAAAGGAAAGTGGCAGCTTCTGTTGTGATGGAGCAATCCGTAGGTAGAAGTCTGACTTTTTCGGGGTAGGGTTGCCAGCCCAACGTTCTATAGTCATATTAGACCGGAATGTACGATTTAAAGTGGATTCCGAACCACTACAAACATTCAGGGCATCACAGGGACTCGAGCCCGAAACATGTGGCACTAAGCGTCAGAGCGCTGGTCATTCGGCCATACAGGACCATAATTTTAACTAAAAAAAAAATAAAAAAAAAATGAAAAAAACTGACTTTTGGCCACTGTTAAAAATTTGTTATATACGACTTATTTTAAATAGCATTATTTAATGTATATCAAACGTATTGCAATTTAGCCATATGACAATTTTGTGCTTTACATAATCACAAGAACCCGCCATAAAAAATGAATTCATGGCAAAAACTTATACTTCTATGGATGGTTTTTCTGTAACTAAATATAAACGCTAATTATTTTTATAAATATGTGCTGCGTCCTCAACTCAATTTATACCAAAATTTTATAATTTAAAAAAAAAATTGGTAATGGGTAACTTGAACGTAAATTTAATGTTTTTTAAAATATCTATCATATGAATATATTACTCAGCAAGATTGTATTTTTCTTATGAGACTATGCAAATTTTACATTTTATTTTTGCATCTGAAAGGGATATGATCAAATTTTCTCATAATTTAATTCCAAGGTAAAATCTGGATTGATTTTTTAATCAATCATAACAAAAAACGAAAGGAAAATTTCACATAAAATTTTAAGTGCTTGTTCGTACCAGAACAAGTTATCACATTCTGGGCAACTCCTTAATCCATCATACCTAATCGTTCCCACATTGGTATCAGTCAAACACCTAAGATACCGCTACTAAATCCATTAAAAGCGCGAAAGAGTAATGAAAGAAGAAATAATCGAATACAGAGCCTTTGAACTTTTAGTAAATGAATTCTAGAAAAAGTTAGGATTCTTGACATCTGTCATAAGCTAAGTAGGTGATCCTTAAAACGCCTACTAAAGAGAACGTCGGTAGGACAAATAATACACAAACTAGAAGTTGGCATGTGTATTTGTTATGAATTATCGGCAAGGAATAAAAGAAATTGTTTATACGTTATACAAAGACATTGTATAATACAGTTTAAATAAATTTACTACTAAACATATAATGTATCACTTGTTTAAAAGTGTAACTTTATATAAATATGATATACTTTTCAATAGAACTGTGAAACGAAAACTACATAATTTAGAGAATAATCATAATTTCTATAAATCTGTTCGTGCTATTTTGTTACATAGTTTCATAAAAATTTTGTATTTCCAGAAAGTGGTCGAAATCAATGATACCCCCGTTACGTTTTATGAGTTTATAATATTTTTTTCAAATATAATATTTTAAATTCAAAACATATATCCTCAATAATATTTTTTAAACAATTCTTAAAATGTTCTTTGTAAAGAGACTCTTTTAATCAAAATTAATCTCACCATCAAATTTCAACAATTTTATTTAACATGAAATCATACGCCAAGTCGTTCATCAAACGTTTGAAATGAATGATACTTCCGTTACATTTTTCAGTTTATCATATTTTTTCAAATATAATATTTACATCGAAATTAGTATGAGTATCATCCATAACATTTTTAAACGATGCTTAAAACCTTCTTGGTAAAAACATATTGGTGATAATTCTTTTAATGAAAAATCTCGCCATCAACATTCGACAAATAGCATTTAACATCAAATCAGATGACAATTCATCATACCATTTATTTCTCAAGAACTGTATTTAAAATTTTTCTGTTGAATTCGAATGAATCATTTTAGTGGTTGATTCTACTGGTCATCAACCTAAAGTAGTTGATTCTATAGGTTATCAACCGTTCGAAATTAATGGTACTTCCCGTTACCTTTTTGAGTTTAAAATATTACATTTGAAAAAATATGATAAATTGAAAACATGAATTATTAATAATATTATTTAACAATTCTTAAAATCTTCTTGGTAAAACATTAAAAGAAATGTTTTACCAAGATAGAATCAAAATTAATCTCGCCGTCAACATTCGAAAAATAGCGTTTAACATAAAATCAAATGCCAAGTCATCATACCAATTATTTTTCAAGAACTGCATCTAAAAATTTTCTGCTGAAATTCAAAGAATCATTCTAGTGGTCATCAACCTTAAGATTAAAGAAACTATTGTTTTTCAAATTTATGTTCGTCAGAACAAACATTAAGTTTTCTCAAATAATCACTACAAAGAATTATCATCCATAAAAGAAAGACAAATTTTGTCGGAGAAAAATGATTGTATTCCAGCAGATATCTTCGTACGTAGAAATAGGCGGTTACGACTTGGTAGATGCTTAGGCAATAAAGAAATTCAAACTGATCTCGGGTTAAAAAACCTGTTCCGCTGGAGACATTTAGAAATATTGTTTGAGCCATACAAAAGTATTCGAATGATCCAGTTATAAAAAAAAAATAGGAATAAAATAGTAATTTTATTTGGGAACAATTCGAAAGGAAGCCTAATAAGTTCATATAAAATATGGACCTCATTTAATTGGTTGAATAAAAATATTTCAATTAGAGGTGCATTCCTTTTTGATGTTATGAACTCGGATCGTTCAATCTATATTTGTATCATATTTTTCTTTCAGTTGTTCAGTAATTTTATTTTTTGAATATAGTTAATTCGCAAAATGATTAAGCTTAATGTAAAATTAAAATACTCTGCAGCAGATATTTATTTACATTTAGAATGTTTTCGTAACACATCAAAATGGATTTGGAATAAATACTTTTTCTATTAACAGTATTTTGTCAATTATTGTTAGTATTTTTGATTAAGAAATACCTGTGTAGGTCAAATGAGTACCCTCAAAGCGGTGATGTAATGTCTATCATTATTTTCAAAAGAAAGAATTTAAAATAATTATGCATTAATTTAAATTATTCTTTTTAATGATAGAAAATTAGTACATTATTTTTAACATTCAATTGCCAATTAATATTCCTTTAAATTTTCTAATTTTTTTAAATTTTTGTAAAAATATGTAGTGGAAATTTTTTTTTAATTTTAATTGTAAATAATTTAAAAATAAGTGAATGTACATTTAAAATTTTATTTTCGCATCCTTTAGCAAATCAAACAGATTATTTTCGCGAAGCTTATGAAAACAGCAATCAGTGATAGCAACGCCTATTAGAAATCAAACCACGATATTACAATGCATCAAATAAAAAGCTGCTTAAATACAAGAACATGACAACACCACACATTTCCGAGCAATTCAAGGGCTCACGTTTACGCCCATTATATATGCTACTGTCTAGCTGCTGCGCAAGGAAAGCTGTAAAATTTATTGCATTTATCAGCCAGAGTTCACAAATCGCAGCTTGTAATTATTTTCTTCCAAGCGCGTTTGACATTCTGAATCCTGATTCGTGATTCATAACGGTGGCAAATCTTGAAGAATTTGGATCACGAATTATACTTTAGAGGTGATGGATTTATCGTGGAAACATATATTTTGACACCTATCATAAACGCAGACAAAGCTTAACAATGGACTTCTGCAAAGAAAGAAGTTCGGCAATCGTGAAACGTCAAGACGGACAATTACGAAAGATGGTTATTTAATCAATTTGCAGCTGAAAAGAATTCGCATAAAATATTCATACTGAAAGCACTCAGTGGTAAAAGGATTATCATGACTATTGTATTTTAAAAGAATTTAAATGGTCACTGCATTAAATGCAATGCATTTTCAATTATTTCTGATTACCAATATTTCTATGGCTATTTTAACTTGTAAGAAGCAAGTTTGCAAGTTTTAAAATGCGAAGATGTCTTAGTAAAATTTTAAACTTTGCTTT
Organism: Caerostris darwini; assembly: GCA_021605075.1. NCBI lineage: Eukaryota > Metazoa > Arthropoda > Arachnida > Araneae > Araneidae > Caerostris > Caerostris darwini. Next base: position 13,885 of record BPLQ01007451.1, read on the forward strand.
TGTAGGAATTGGTATTGCCTTGTTAAAATAAAATTTTATTACAATAAATACATACATATTTTAACAATCATGTTGTATATCAATTGAGCCTGGAACTAATTAATATTCTCTACGCTAAGTGAATTTATTTCATGAAAAGACATATATTTTGACACCTATCATAAAGGCAAACAAAGCTTAACAATGGACATCTGCAAAAAAAGAAGTTCTGCAATCATGAAACGTCAAGGTGGACAATTATGAAAGATGATTATTTAATCAATCTACAGTTGCAGAGAATTCATACTGCAAGCACTCAGTGGTAAAAGGATTATAATGACTGTTGTAGTGTATAGTTTAAAAGAATTTAAATGGTTACTGCATTAACTACAATGCAATTTTTAATTATATCTGATTATCAAAATTTATATTTTAACTTGTAAAAAGCATGTTTGCAACTTTTAAAATGTGAAGATGTCTTTGTAAATATTTTTTTTCTAATGCAGCTGGCAAATACTTAGGCAATTATCTTTATGCCATAAGCAAGGGCTGCACCAACGTTACTCATTTAGCACTACCCAGGGGGCATTTGTAGTTTGAAGTTATGCTACGGACGCGAGTAACACTACCCCCGCAACGCTCTACGATTCTATTAGACAGGACTTATGGTTTAAAGTGGATTCCAAAGCACTACAAACATCCATGGAACCACCGGGACTCGAACCTGAAACCTATGGTACCGATCGACAGAGCGCTAACAACTCTTGCCATCAAGTCCTTCTTTGTAAATACGTAAACTTTGTTTTTGTATAAATTGACATTGCCTTGTTAAAAAAATTTCATTACACTAAATATTTTAACAAATATGTTGCGTATCAATAGAGCTTTGAACTAATTAATATTCCACATTTTAAGTAAATTTATTTCATGAAAAAAAAAAAAATTACATTTTTTTACAGAGAGATTTTCGCAGAGAAATTGTTCTATTGATAAAACTGGACGTATAAAATTTTTAATATTTGAATAGGAATATTTTCAATATTCCTTACAATAAAAATCTACATTATCGTGAGCAACTGATGATGTCGTAAAAACTCACCACCATTTTCTTCTCAGAAACCGCTTTGCTTTTTAATTATAATGGAAAAGCAAAATAAATTTTTTTCTTTTACCAGCAATCATGCAACATGAAAGCCATTTGAAAGCGTTTCATTAAGGCACGTAGTAAAAAAAAAAAAAAAAATCACGCAGACAAATCTTAACACAATGCAACTGATTCGCTGCAATCATACAAATTTTAAATATTGTTATCTTCCATTCATGCACCCAAGGTGACTCCACCCACTCGCTGCAAATGGCGTTTCGTTGGCTAGCCCAGCAGTGTCAATCATTTAATTCATCGTGATCAGTTAAATGGTACCTTACAAAGAGGGATAGAAAAAAATAACTGCGGCGGCCTGATTTTGTTTGGTGAGGATAATTTAGAGCAGTTTGACCTCTGAAGCGTTGCACTAATTACACGGAAACTGTAACTGGTTCGCTGTGATTCATCGTCAAAATTTCGAAACCTGTGCAGACAGCAAGAGCAGTTGGGGGCCATCGGAAAGGTTCTGTCAGAAAAGTTGAGGATTTTGGTGGGAAAGGAACAAGGATGTCTCTTCCCCGCGTTGCGAAAAAGACGCTCTTTCGACACAATGGACAGTTCTGTTTGTTCTCTTCTTCAATCACTTCAGGGTTAGATAATACATCTGGCTTCTTCAACTTTATTGTGTTTGAAAGGTTTTATATGGATTTCGGCCTTGTTCGGAACGCAATTGCGGAATTTTTCTGCCGATGTTATTGAAAGAGAACTAAATCTTAAGACAATAGTGTAAAATTTCTTATTTATATAACTTATTTTTAAAAAAAAAAAAAAAGTAGGAAAAGGTCATTGGTGCTTTAAACAATCTTCAATAAAAATGAAAATGTCTTTCGTATGTAAGATTCACAACATTAAATATACATTTGCGATTTTATGGTTAATTTATTTAGTATTATAATCATGGTTTAATTAAATATATAAACGGAATATGGAAAATTGATGGTTTCTTTTTTTATTGTTAGACTTTAGTTAATATAACTCTCTAAGATTTAAATTCAGCTTCAAAACAATTGGCAATAAAATACCATAGAAAATATCGATGATTAAAAATATTACTTAAAATTTATAAAACACTTTAAAATACATGTATCATATAAAATAACTAACTTGCCACATTTATTAAGGGGGAAATTATATTAAGAATTTCAGCAATAACTTTTAAAACTATAAAGTAGGTGTGAATATATTTTTGTTTAAAAATTAACTACTAATGGATAGTTTATAGATAAATTAGAAAGTGAGCAGGAGTAAATTGAAATTTTAATAATGTTATTCAGAGAAAAACTTTTACAGTTTTATCAAATTCTAATTTACCGTGAGAAATTAACTTTACTGAGAAAGACAAAGTTTACTTTAGGACACAAAATCAATGAACCAACAAGGAATTATTATTTTTAAGAAAAATTAGGAAATATTCTTCAAGTTATTTCCTAATATTTAAAAAAAAGTACATAATTTAATACTCATGAATATAATTTTGAAATTCCAAATTAAAAAAAAAAAAAAAAATTAACTGATCTGCGAACAATATCGAACGATAGCATCTTAATTTTATAGCAATGCTAAAGAGCAAGGGCAAGTAATAGAAGATTTAATGTTGTTGGTTAATTTTCAACTTATAAAAGTTGCGAAAATATTTAACAATTTGAAAATATTACAAAATATGTCATGAAAATTAAAAAATTGTATTGATAAACAACGATGATAATTTGTTTTGAAATACTGGAAATCATTTTGAAAAATAAGGAACAAAATTATTATCGTTTTAATAATGAATATACCATGAAATTATGTTCATCAACAATCGCGTGATTTAATTGGTTGAGTAAAGAATTTCATCCAAATATTTCGTTCGAACACCAATTGCACACCACCAACAACAAAAGTTTTGTAATATATTTTATTCTCAATAATGGGAATAATATAGCAATAAAAATTTATATTTTCCACAATTATCAAGAATTTGTTTAAAAATCAAATTATTATACCTCTGACATCACTGCACAGTACCGCATCTTCTCGCTCTGAAATCTGAGAAGCCATACCCATCATGAGTTCTTCTACGCCAGATTCTATGAGAACTTCCTAAAAACAATTTAAAACATTAATTTATAAATGATGTATGCAATTAAATTGCATTAATTAAAAAATTATATTTTTAAGACTTGTTTCACTTTGATGTTTTTTACGGTCTTTTGAAAAATAAAATTTTTTTCTATGTTTCTCGAGATAAAGAGAATATATATTTAGTCTAAAAACGTACAAAATTTAGATGGCCTTCCAAATTTTTTTATTTTCTTATTTTTTCAACAAATATAATATTTAACTATTAATCTTTAAAATGTACGATATGAATTCTTAATACTTTTATTAATCCTATTCCTATTATTTATTTCAGTAAACATTATCATAGTATTTTAAATATTAAAAAATTTGAATTAAACTTCTTCTAAATTTCTTAACATTTTCGCATGCTGGTCTATTTTTTCTTTCTTAGAATAGTTAATTGGGGCCTGATAGCTGAATGACTAGCGCTCAGGCGCTCGATGCCACAAGGTTTCGTCTTCGAGTCCCCGAGGGTGGCATGTATGCTTATAGTGGTCAGTAATCCACTTTAAATCGTAGGTCCTGATCTAATGTTACTGTAGAGCATTGAGTGTAGAGTTGACAACCCTACCACGTAAAAAGAAAACATCGCCTGTCCCGAAATGTGCCAGTAGGTAGACGGCCTTGGCCCACCATGGGGTTGTTGCCCAAATGAAGAAGAATAGCTAACTAATACTAAGGCACTTTTAAATTTAAATACTATATTTCTAAAGATTAATATAACTGAATAGTTGTTAAATTTTACTTATTATTCAATTCTCTCTTTAAGAAAATGCTAAATCATTAAAGTACCGATTTCTGTTAAATTTTCCTAAACACTGCATTGTGTTCTACTTCATATACATAAATGTAGAAAGCTGTTGATTCAGTTTTAAAACTTAAGTTGAAGCTTTTATTTAAATGCTCCTTTCAAGTATTATCTTTTTATTATAACGGTTTTAACACAAATGCTATAAAAGAGTAGTATAACTTAAATAGGTATATTACGAACAACTTGAGTTTTTGAATATAAAGCTGCATATGGTTTAACAGAAGACTTAATAATTCAAATTTCAATGAAACAATATTTTTAATTTACCTCAGAATTCCACCAAGTAGAACACAGCCTAATTGCAGGATATCCACTCAGAGTATTTTTGAAATTACAATTTCCATCCCTGTAAAAGGACATGAGAATACAATTATAATTAATCACTATTTAACAAGTACATATTTTTTTTTAATTTGGAACTGCAAGGATTCACAAAACAATGTTAAATATATGTCTTTCTTTATGTTAAGAACTATATTAAAAGATAAAATGTGTAAATACATTTTAAAATTTTCTGTGTATTAATGAATCTTTCTAAAAATTTTAACAATCCTGCGAAAGTTTTATAAATTTTTTTTTTTTTTTTTTTTTTTTTTTTGCTGAAATTATTTGAACTTGCACATTAAGCACATAACGCCAAATTTTGAAAGTTAATAATAGCATAATTTAATTATATGCTATAAAAGTCTAATAACCAAGAAAAATGTTTTTGATATATTGTAGTAACAATTATTTTAATTTCCTTTTTAAAATACTTTTTTTAAATAGCCTTTTTATGACGATATCATGCAAGAATAACAATTTAGAGGACAACATGTTTTCTGGGATATTCGGATAATTTTTAGAAATTTTTTTTATATTCATATTTAATTATAAAAACATTTTAGAAAACTAATCGATTAAATAAATAGAAACTTGTATTTACTGGTTAAATATTTAAATTTACCTTAACCAATATACATTAAAATAATTAATGACAATAAATGAAATTCTTGGTCAATAAGCTACATACCTAATCGTCATAGATTCATTAATTCCTGTAAATGTGATTTATCGCTTTGGGAGGTTCAACCGTCGATAAATCAATGTACATTTCGAAAAAGGGCGCATTATCCTTGACGTAAATAAATGTAAATATAGCAAACGGAAACTTCAAGGTTTTTATTTTGGTTGATTCAGCCCAGAATATTCGCCTATTAATAATTCCGTCCATTGATACTTCAATAAATTTTATTGCGAATCTATAATATATCAAAGACTGCAAGAATCTTTGGCACCTGCATATACCCAATGCCGCACAGGTCGAGGTGTATTTGCAATTTGTCACATCTTATCTTGAGTATTCACATGCGATGCAATAAATTTTGACAACTTAATTACGTTGTCAGGATATTTTTTGTCTCCTAATATTACATATTAATACACCAAGAGTAACAATTAAAAGACACTGCAAGGATATACCATGGATTTATTAAGAAACAGTTTCATTAGAATCACAAATGAAAATATAACCCAAGTCCTTTTACTCTTCATTTTTAATGCAGAATATTCAGCAAGTTTAAAACGTCACTGTTTTGATATATGATTTGGTCAGAATTCCTTAAAATATTTGGCATTACTTTTTCGGGAATTGATTTATCTTTTAAATAATATTTAAGAAAATATTATAATATTATAATAAATATTATTAATTTTAATTTATTTCAGAATAAACTTCCATTTTCAATTGCTAAATTAACAGAAATAAGGTATCTGTTGTAACTGACATCAAGTTTATGTCAGTTACAACGGATACAATATTTCTATTAATTTAGCAATAGAAAATTGAAGTTTATCCTGAAATAAATTAAGGCACCTAAAAAAAAGTTTAATGATATGTTGGATATAATTACTATTTGTATACTTAGCAGCACTTATAAAAAGATGTCATTTTTATATTTCAAATACATTAATTAATCTAAAAAGGAATTAATTAATAGTCTCTTATAACAAACTCAATAAAAAAGAATAGAACTATACGAAATCTTAACACATATATTAAAAAAAAGAAATATTATATCAATTTTTAAAAAAATAATTTATGTTATGTCAAAAGAATTATGGAATATTCGTATAAAAAAGGGAATAGTATTGTTACTCAAAATGAAACAAATCTTTACTATATAACGGAAATATAATAGTTTTATATGCTTAGTTATATTATCAAAAACTATCTTCAATATAATGTAGTAACGTATGAGAAGTTATCGTAATCTATATCCAATTTTTACAAAGCTAAATATATCTTGCAACCATCACAAAAATACATCAGGTGGAACTCAATTCCAATACAATAGAGAGGTATGACTCACAAATAAATCTTTATTTTCTCCACCTTATTAAATTAGAGCTCTCTGCCGAATGAGAGTATATGATGTTTTGTAGGGATAGTAATTGCTTAAAATGGAATTCACGGGTGGTCCCTGGATGCCCAACAGATACGATGTCCTTTCAGACTCATTTTTTTTCTATATATCTTTCACAAAGTTAATTGACAAAGCTCGAATTTTCAATTTACTTTAGACCATTAGTTACGATCTGTATATATTACTGTATAAAGTGACACATGGAATTCATTCAAGTTCTGTATTTTAAGTAATAGAAGAAGTAATTGTACTCGCTTTTAAATGAACCATGACAACTGAATGTATGGCTACAATGGTCCTTTAGATTAATAGCATATTAGTATGCATATGAAATAAGTAAAAAGGACAACAAATATGAATCAAGAAATAAAATTCAAGAAACTAAATACGCTGATACATTTGTCTTACACATAAAAATTATGTATCTAGTTCATCACATGGTAAATTCCAAGGTAAAAATTGTTATCTGTTTTGCATACATTTGAAGATATAGATTGGGATCTTATTTCTTCGCAACAATAGAAACTCTTGTTTCACATAATGTGTTAAAAATTCATTTCATTAATAGTTAATAATACTAATTTAAAAATTAATAATAATAAAAAAATAATTTTTAACACATTATGTGAAACAAGAGTTTCTATTGTTGCGAAGAAATAAGATCCCAATCTATATCTTCAAATGTATGCAAAACAGATAACAATTTTTACCTTGATAGTAACCTTAGTAAGTATCATAACTTTTTTAACAGCTCAGTATAACAATTACATTTTATTGATTGGATTGATTATATATATATATATACTTTATTTTATTTTATATATAATATAATATAAAATCAAGTCAATACATAAAGTTGCTATCATATTGAGCTGTTTAAAAATACTTGTAATGCATTTTCAGTAATAAAATATCTTGATTTAAATAATGTGTTGAGAAAAGACAAGAGTTATGAAAGTGAATTGATTTTTTTAAAGGTAGTTATGTATTTAATTCGTTTAATTATATATATCTTCAGAAAGCATTATCAGCAAATCACGAATCACGTTTAGCTTTAAAATATTCATCTCTTTTTAAACAAATATTTAAAAGAATAACCGACGTTGGCAGATAATTATGAACACAAAAACAAACTTTAAAGCACGAGAACAAACAAAAGAATTGAATCTCATAACTTTCAGTACCTCACGATCCAGAGGTTATAAGAATTTGACACTTGATTCGTAACTTGTCATTTTTGATTTCCCAGACACAACCCTAATAGATGCCGATCACGAAATGCAGAAGAGGGAAAAAAATGAGGCTGTAAGTAGATGTGCAGTTTTTATTTACACGACTACTTTTCATTAACCTTTGTTAGGCGAACTAAATTATAGATCACTTAAGTCACGAGCTCATTCGTCAATTATTCTTGTAAACATCGTACCTCCTATAAAGTCCTGGTGGAATCATGGTGTGGGAAAAGCGAAAAGCAGCACTCTGAAACACGTGGCTTATTCCAGGATGGACATCAGGCCTGTATCCTAAAGAAAAGAAAGTAGTTGAAATTTTTCAAACATGATTTGTTTTTTATAGAAGTAATCATTTGAAAATATTATCATTAGAGAATTTTTGAATATTTTCAATTACAGAATATTATCATTAGAGAATATTTGAATATTGCCGATTAGAGAATATTATCATCAAAGAATTTGTGAATATTGCCAATTACAGAATATTATCAAAGAATTTTTGAATATTGCCGATTAGAGAATATTATCATCAGGGAATTTTGAATAGAGCCGATTAGAGAACATTATCATCAGATAATTTTTGAATATTGCCGATTAGATAACATTATCATCAGATAATTTTTTAATATAGCCGATTAAAAAATATTATCATTAGAAAATTTTTGAATATTATTACATTTTTTGTATAATAAATCTATTAATGTGTCATGTTCAATAAAGCAGGCCCATGCCCATTTTAGAGATGATTTTAATATTTAGTAATGACTTTAATATTGCTGTAATGATATGCAAAAATTATATATAATATATGGAAAAATTACTGAAATGTCTACTGTTTCCAAAATATGGATAAAGCTGTTCATTAATATTTTATGTTTAAAGGAAAATTCATATTTACCAGAGTAGGGTATAATTTCTTCTTCCAGTAACGCTGAAACATATTCGTAGAGAATGATATTCTAAAAAGAGAAATTACTTTTATTAAAATTAGCTACAATCAATAACAATAGCTTAAAAAATTATTGATTTTATCAGTTTCCAAAAGCATACATTATTAGCATAACCTCAAGTTTTCTCAAAAGATTTGCCAGATTTTTTTTTCGAAAGAATAGTTTTAAACAGAAACCAGAAAATTTTAACAAGATAAAAAGAGATATAGAGTTGTAACAAGAAATGTTTTTTGCATGACAACCTTTTAACTACATGTCTTCAAAGGTGGGATTAAAAACATAGTTAACAAATTTAATTTTAAAATAAATCCAATAGTTTGAAACCAAAATGTATAGTCGAGCATGTATGTATAATCAAATGAGCACACAAAAACAATTTTTATATTATAATCATTTGAATATTTTATATTATTGGATTCTTTACGTAATTATCTCTAGATTTTCGACGTTACTATTAGCATATTTCCGATATTGGTAGGTGTAGGTAAAGCTTTATTGAAAAGATAAAATTATAAATTTCTAGTTAACAATAGCCACAAATCACCATTTCTAGTTAACAACAGCCGCAAACCACCATTTCTAGTTAACAACAGCCACAAACCACCATTTCTAATTAACAATAGCCACAAACCACCATTTCTTGTTAACAATAGTCGCAAACCACCATTTCTAGTTAACAATAGTCACAAACCACCATTTCTAGCTAACAAAAGCCATTAACCACATAATTAGGAATTTTATGAAGAAGTAATTATAAATGATATGACCTTGTACTCGGCTTTTATTATTTCATTGCGTAAAAAAAAACTGTAAAATTTTGAACTGAAGTTTAAACAAAAACAACTAATAAAGCATCATAAAATATTTCATAAACGTATTTGCATGTTCCAAATCCTTGAAGGAGATTTTTCAAGTATTGGCACAAATTGCAGCTGACAAAAGCCGTAAGTTATAATTAATGATTTCAAAAAGTAGCTCATCCCAACGCTAATTAGTCATTCAGAAGAATCGCTATGAAGAATACTGCTAACAATTTAAATGAATTCTTGAAGTGGAATAAGATTTTATGTATGCACGCCAACCGGTTCCTTGAGCAAGTGTTTGCTAACCCACCAGCGATGTCATAAAAACCCTTTGTGAATTGCATTTCTAGTTATTGTAGTTTTTGTCACGTTCGATTCTAACCTTAAGTTTGTAAATGAGCTCATCATCATCTTGTTCAGGAATATCCTGAACTTCAAACAAGATATCTTTGGACAGTGATAGAAGTTCGTTAAAATTGATTTCAAATTGCAATTTGATTATCATCAATATAATTTATAAAGAATATAAATATTCTGCATAACTTTTATTAATGAGAAATAGGACTCCAAAACTGTTAGGTTTACTAAAAGATAAAAAAAAACTTTACACTTATGCAAATATTGTATCAAAACAATACATGTTCTCATACCTGTAAACGTGTAATATTTTTTATCAGATTAGAATAGAATTCGAAAGAATATATTTATATAAAGTATTTAATTTTCTGTACATTGAGCTATTAATTCAGTTCAGTCTAAAAATGAAAGCAATCAAATTCAATGAATGGTAAAATTGTTCATTAAAATTTATATTTATGGGTAGAATATACAATACTGTTTCACTGGTATATTGTTTTTAAAATTTTAATAAGCCAATATTTGAATATCTTCCGCATTTTTTTATATATAGTTTTAAAATTTTCTGTAATTCAGTGAACATGTTCTGAACAGAAGAAATATTTTATGATACAAAAAATATTATGTAACAAAACAATTACACATACTTTAATCAAAAGGTTTATTTTTAATACTCATATATATTTCATTGTTATGATCACAAATAGAACTCATGATTTAATTTTACAAAAGCATAATAGAAATTTTATTTAAATTCTTTAAATTAAAAGAACAAAACTTTAAAATCCTTTAAAAGCATAATTTTTTAAATATTATAATAACAAAGATTTTTACTTATTCAATATTAATTTCCGTATTAATAAGAAAACTGGTCCAATATAAAAATGAGATTTATTTTAACAAGAAACAATTGAACGGAAATGTTTTCAATTTTTTTTTTAAATTTCACTTTTAGTTCACAATCGAGGATTCTTGTAAATGATATTAAACAGAGATTAAATATCATTACATAATTAAATGATTGATTGTAAAAATTATTAATTTAATTAATTAATCATTTTTTACAAAACTAAACTGTCCATTGAATTAAATGCGTAAAAAAAGATAATATTTCAATAAATTTATTTTTGCATGTAAAAATGTTGCGATATCTTTTTTAGATTATACATAAAAGTTAGTGAAAAATTTTCTTCATATAATTAAAATAAACTTCATTACACTTGATACCACTGGAAAATTATTAAAAAGTTTTAACGTTTTATAGCCTTCAAGATCAATTTTTTTTTATACATGTATCTACAATGAAACTTCCAATCAAAATTTCAAAAAAATACGCTGGCGATTTCTTACTTCTTTCAAGCAAATAAGTCAAAAGGATCGAAGATCTGAAAATGTATGCAACCGTCAATGTAAATTACCTTGGTACAAGGGGGGAGGGGAAACAACAACCTCAAAAGCAGATCAGTCATAAAGTAATTAAGGCTTTTCATTTAAAAAGAACCGCTCGATTCACCGCTAATGAATCAATCTCAGATCAATCATATTCTCAAGTATCACTCAAATTAAACAAATCAAAGCGTGCGATAGTATGTCCCGACATTTTCGCTCAATAATGAGAAGATCCGCGGGTTTTCATCGCCGAGATTATATTATGGCATTGTTGATGAATCCGTGAAAAGACACAATGGAGGTTTCGAAATCCCTAAGCGGCCCTGCAGGCTGAGCGTGAGAAAAGAATAAAGAAAAGAGACCTGTTTGCCGTTCGATTTCTTGAAATAATTGCCTTCATTTCCATGAAAGCAAAAGCGACCCGAATTTTCCCCTTTGGGACTGATTACGTGTTTGTATTGGCCTCAATGATTTGACCTGTCTATCAATCAGAAAGGGAAGGGAGGAAGTGTGCTCCAGAGCTGCTGGAAGAAAAAAATGTGATTAATAGACATTTTTCTAACACGTGACCACTTTTTTTTTTATTTTTTTATTATTCTTTTTTGTTTTCCTTCCCCTCCTACTAGGTGAAAACAGTAGTGCAAGAAAGTGAATTTCTGATGTTCAATTGAGATAACCTTCAAGATTTGACGATTGTCAATAAAACAATGCCCATTACTTTCGCTGTTTTATAGCCTGTTAAAACAGATTATAGGAGTTTTTTTTTAAACGGTATTAATTACTCTGGATACATATTTAAAATGAGAATAATTAATAAAAATTTGTCTTTTCAGCATTTTTGGAGTACGGTATCTTACTAAACTATATTGATAGATAATGGAAATTTTGCAAGAAAAATAGTTTACTAACATTTTTTAATATATCTTCATAGGCGCAACAACCCCTTGGTGGGCCAAGGCATCTGCCTTACTGGCAGATTTCGAAACATGAGATGCTCTCTTCTTTTACGGGGTAGGTTCACAGCCCTACGCTCAACGCTCTACAGTCACATTAGACCGGGACCTACGGTGTAAAGTGGATTTCGAACCACTACATACGTCCATACCACTGTGGGAATTCGGACTTAAAACCTGTAGCACCGAGAGCAAGAGCGCTAGTCACTCGGCCAACAGACCGCTTTTTTAATATATACTAAAATATTTAATGTACGAAAATTTTTTAGTAGTATTACAAGGGATCAAACAAAACTTAAACTATTACATCAAACAAAAATCGATAGTAAAAATCGATTTGCATCGACTTCATTGAAGGAAGATTTCCGTATTCTTTAATTAAATTTATAAGTATTTATTCTTGTAGGTTAAAAATTATAACCTCTCTTGGCATTTCTTATAAGTTTGAATTTAGAATGAAATATTTATTCAATTTTTCTTTTTATAAAATACCACGATCGTAATATTACACAATAAAGAACACAATCCATATCAATTGTAGATTTAATCGATAACGTATCAAAAACGCAAATACTACATTCAAGTCTAGAACACGAAATAGGCATCAGCGTGAGTAAAAAAAGCGAAGGAAAAAAAATGGGGGGAAATATAACCGAAGGGCTTGTCTTTTGGCTTTTCTCATGCTGTGCTTCGATCTTCCTGATGAATGTGACAGCATCGTCACGAAGAATTCGGCATTATATCTTCCTATGGCTGTAGGCGGAGTGATCTATGAGAGGTTATGGGCCGTCGACAATGCGGATAGATCAGATATGTATTAGTTTATCAGTCCATCTATTATGAGGATGCTTAGTGAATGTAAATGGCTGAATATCCGTATCCTGGATGAACATTATGTCGGTGATAATTTTTCAACTTCAAAACTTCGTGAGAGTGGTATAAGTCTCTGTGGTATTAATATTTGTCATTAGACTTAATGCAACTAATGATACACTCTCATTATTGGAAGCTGTCAACGAACGAAGCAGTTTCATTAAGGATCAAAGAACTTATTTAGCAGAGAATTTGCTTCAAGATACTACAGACGTCATGCTCAAAGCCATTCTAAATGAGATCCATGAGTATTAATGAGAATTTTCTTATACCATTTAACAGGATTTATATTATTTCAGTACTTCTTATCTACTAACTCTTATCTATTTATGGCTATGTTTTCAGCAAATTAATCTTTAATGCCCATGTAAAAATTAATATTTACATAGTTTTCAACAAGTAGAAAGGTATGCTTTCTATTTAATAAATATTTATTATGCTTTTTTTTTTAATAGTTATCTAGTATACACCTGATATCCTCATGCAAGCTCCAAATTATACACCAACGAATATACTTTAATAAAGTTTTGATTTGTGAATCCTAATTATTAGTAACTCAAATCTTATAAAAGTAACAATTCGATTTCTCTAATAATAAAAAGAAGTACGATTTTAAATCATCAATTCAAAATTTACTCAGATCTTTATCATAAGAATTATTTTATTTTTACATTGCAAGATAGTAATACTAAAAAAAATTACGATGCAACTTATTATAAAAGAATATAGTAACAATTTATACAATATCAAAGGAATGTGATTGTGGTTCTAATAATATAATCATAAAATACTAAATAGATAATTACTATTGACAATAATGTTATTAAAATTTTACGTATAATTCTGTTTTTAAAAAAAAATCATCTGGAAACTGGTCCAAATATTTCATATTGATTTGCGATCTATGAAATAAAATGTTAAATTGCAGGCGCTATATGAAATAATTGAAAAATATCAGCTTAAAGACTATAAGCTTTCTAATTCTTTAAGCAAAACAGAAGTAAAACTTCAAAATTAAATGCATTTAAAATTGATTTAAAAAAACATAAAATAACTCTTAAATAAAAATATTTTTATTTAATCACATTTACTGTGAAAGACTGTTACAGATTAAAAACACATTTGTTTGTTGGAAATAATTGAGATCGAAGATTAGGTAACGTTCTAAAAACAAATCGGATCAACTACTTTGCTACAAATCAGTTTTTTAACCATTTCCTTTTAAATGGTTAGTCAGATACATCCATTAAATGAACCAATTTGAAGGCTTCAGCATAGATAAATTATGTCATAATACATACTACACAAATTAGACCATTGTACATGATATATATATATTTTTAAAAAAAGTGCTGCCAAACTTTAAGATTCTATTGGAGATCTATATTTTATAACTGTTTTCTGCATGCAAAGAGATTCCATCAGAGTATCCTTTACATACAGAAAAACTGTTTTAATGGATTTATCATAAAAAAAAATATTTCATACATATGATAAGAAAATGGAGGATTAATTCTTTGAAAAATATAAGAATTTTTAATAATATTTTTTCAATTTTTTGCAAATAGTTAAAAAAATTAATACCAGGAATTTTAAAACTATATATACACAATACATCAAAAATTATTTTTACATGATGAAGAATTTTATGAAACATTTATTTATTTTAATATTAAGTAAAAAAACACTTTAATATTAAGTAAAATTTTAAAAACCTTTTAATCATAGTAATAAATTATTTGTAGTACATATATTCATTTTGTCAGATTAATAGTTCTTTATAAAAAAAAGAAGTCATGAGAAAAAAACCTGACATAAATAATAGTTGTATTAAGTTCCACATTGTAGTGATAATAAAATTATTGATATTGAATAATTTTATCTTATTTATATCAATAAGATTGACTCAATACAATTGACTCATTTTGAATAAATTATTGTAAGTCCGATTCATTCTTCAAATCAAAAGTAATTTCAAACCCTAGATCTTAACATTATAATAATGCATCTATCAACAACAAATAAAATCCCTGATGAAAGATTGGTTAGAATTGGAGAATTTCATAGAATAATATCTAAACGAGAAAATTGTTATTAACTAGAAACCAAATGAGTGACTATTTTAGATTTTAAATAAAGCTATTTAAAAGATAAAATATTTATTTTCGTTTCTTCTTCTTCATTGGCGCAACAGCCCCATGGTGGGCCAAGGCCGTCTGCCTACCGGCAGATTTCGAGATAGTAGATGGTTTCTTTTTACTGGGTAGGATTGTCAGTCCTACGCTCAACGCTCTACATACATATTAGACCAGCATTTACAGTTTGAAATGAATTCTGAACCGATACAAACATCCATGGCACCGTGGGGTCTCAAACCCGAAAGCTGTGGCACCGAGCACCAGAGTGCTAGTCACTCGGGCATCAGATATCAATTATTATTTATGAACAGATTATTTTCATTATTATTAATTAATTAATTATTATTAATTAATTAATTATTATTTTAAATTATTTTCATTTAGCAGATTGAAATTTTTTGTTACACTTCAAGATTATATTTTTCCATTTTCATACTTTAAAGAGTTTAAAAAAATACATCTCTTTTTAATTATAACTTTCTTTTGTATGTTGCAACAACAATTTCAAAAAAAAAAAATAATAATAATAATTAATAAATAAACATCGAGAAGAATCTACATAGATAAATTAGTTAAACAAAAATAAATTCATAGCATTCGTTCGTTTATTTTTTTAAATTACGAATTAAAAAACTGAAGTCTCGCCTGAAATGCAATATCATTTATTCAGAAACAAATCTTCAGAAAATATTTGACTGTTGAAATAATAAAACTTAAAACAAACATTTCTAAAAACATACAAAAACAAGTAAACATCAAAATTTCCCCACCATCATTTTGAACTATAAAATAAATAACGAGTCTTTAAAAATGAACTCGCTATCGTAGTTCTCTTAATAATGTGTTTTGATGCTGTGCACTTGGTAAATAAGAGTAATTTTGCGAGACGAAAAGGGGTGATTAAAAGGACTGGACTCAGCAATACAAGGATCAATCATGCAAGGTATTTACCTCAATCAAAACGCTCTTACTCTGAAAAGGGTAAATAAATAAAGAAAAAAAAATCCATCTCTGCCTCTACCTACTCTTTTTATTAGAGAGTATTAATTATTGTTAATGTCTTAGTTACTCTTCCATCAAACAGATAAGATCACAAGCAAGCCGACAGTCGTTTTTTATTTCTTTATTAATATTTTGGGATATTGTTTCGCGTTAAATAGACTCATTAAAGGTCTTCAATTTTGTTCTTTGTTGTAATAAATTATAATTATGAGCACTAAATCACTAGGCACTAAATTTAATCGTTTTATTTTTATGAAACTTTAATGTCTATTAACTGATTGTAAATTTCAGTTATTTATTTTATAGTTCATTTGAAAATATAAGAAGGAAAGCTGTAATGTTAAAAAAAATTAAATTATGCTTTAAGTCGTTTTGCATTTGCATTTATAAATAATAATAAGAAATTAATTTATAAATGGAAATCAATGTCAAGATAGACCTTTTTAAATGTTTTTAAAAGAAATAAACAGATCAATAAATTTAAACTTCACAAGAACATTAAAATATTACAAAACTATTATTTGGTTAAATAAATGTGACAAAGTTTATCAAATTTCTGATATGAATATAAATATGATTGATGATTTTCGTTCTTATAAATTACTCAGAATTATTCAAAAATGATAAATTATCTAAACTGGTAAAAACAAAAGGCTAGATCATATAATTATTTCGAAATAAGAGTATATTTCATTTAGAAACATATTCCCAGTGTTATTGGCAAAGCAGAAAAAAAAAGGAAAAATCTAATAGTTTGGTTATTCTATTTGTTATTCTGATTTTAACTTTCGGAAAATTTTTTTCACTCATTTAAGAATGTTCTATTATAAAAATTTATTTAGAATGTTATTATATGTTATTTAGAATATAGAATTTAGAATATGTTATTATATGTTATTTAGAATGTTATTTAGAATGTTTAGAATTGTTATTTAGAAATTTTGTCATTGTATAAATAGTATTAATCGCTTACACTAATTATGAAACAAATTTTTTTATTAAATGTTTATGAATAGAATATATCATATAAAATGCAACAAAAATTAAATTCAGAAGCATTATAATTTTACATTGTTTCAATTAGTGTATACAGCACCTTCACTAAATGACTAGATTTTTACGGATTTGTTCCATTTTTATAATTCTAATTTAAAACATTTCAAGCAAGTTTATTTGTCAAAATTAATTAGTCACTTTTTATTATACTTTTAATTAAAGTAATTTAATACAACTGAGTTAACATGCTAATTTTCTTTTACTTATGCTATTGTTGCAATAAATTAAATTAGCCATATAATTAAAACTATATATTTATTAAAAATTGCATTTGTTTAATGTATTGTATTAATTGTGACAAGGAAATTTTAAAAAAAGCATGTCTTATTTTACATGTATTGAATTATAAGGGAAATTATTAGTTTCGTTATTTATTTCTTGGTATGTGCAATAAAAACCAGAATTAAGGAATAGATAAATAATGTATATGATTGAATTAAATTCAACTGTCACAGAAAATTATAGAAAACCAATAAAATCTTTACAAAAATTATAAAATTACTATCAAATATATTTATTCCAACAATAATTGAAATCTTACTTTTATAATGATACATATAATTCGTATACACGTACATATTCGTATACTTATAACGATATATATAATACTTATTTTCGGATTTATATAATTTTTAAAGAATTCATTCATATAACTGTTTTTATTGCACTTTTAGATGTAATTCATATTTCATAAATATCTGAAAATCATAAAAACATTCAAATTTGCATCCTATTCTCGCTTGCTTTCATTCTATTTAAAAAAAAATATTCACCAGACAGAAATGTGATAACTGTGAGTAGCAATTTATCAAATGTTAACATGCTGCATGGAATTTCAAACGAATAGTAACCATTAGTAAGTCAGCAAACCACTTGAAAGTCAGGAACTTCGACCTCTGATTATTTCCACTTTCAACCGTAAAAAATATTGTACAAACCTATCCCGTTTTGCATAAATACCTGATAAAGATCAGAGGCATGCAATAATCACCCGGCTATTACACTAAGACTGGCTAATTACATAAACTTTGATTCATAATAACTGCTTTTATTGCACTTTCAAATGTAATTCATATTCCTTAAATATTTGAAAATCATAAAAAAATCATAATTTTATCCTATTCTCATTTGCTTTCATTTTATTTTTTAAAAATTATTTATCAGACAAAAAGGTGATAATAATGAGTAGCAATTTATCAAATGTTAACATGCTACACGGTATGTGCAATAAAAACCGGAATTAAAGAATGGATAAATAATTTAAATGATTGAATGATTTAAATGATGATTGAATTAAATGAATGAATGATGAAATGATTGAATTAAATTCAACTGACACAAAAAATCATAGAAAACCACTAAAATCTGTACAAAAATTATAAAATTACAATCAAAAATATTTATTCCAGTAATAATCAAAAGCTTACTTTTCTAATGATACGTATAATTCGTATACGTATAACGATATATATAATACGTATTTTCGAAATAATATCATTTTTAAAGAATTCATTCATATAACTGTTTTTATTGCACTTTCAGATGTAATTCATATTCCATAAACTTCACAATAAAAACATTCATGAAACTTGAACATGAAAATCACAATAAAAACTTCACCTATTATCGGTTTCTTTCATTATATTTAAAAAAAAATATTTACCAGACAAAAATGTGATAATTGAGAGTATCAATTTATCAAATGTTAATATGCTACATGGAATTTCAAACGAATAGTAAGCCAACAAACCACTTGGAAAGTCAAGAACTTGTACCTCTGATTATTTCTACTTTCCTCCGGTAAAAAGAAAATGTGTACAAACCTCTCCCGTTTTGCATAAATACCTGATAAAGATCAGTGGCATGCATGCAATAATCACCCGGTTATTACACTAAGACGTAGGCCGTAGATCACTGGCTACTTACATAAACTTTGACAGCCACGGCCCCTCAACACGCCACCATCCGTTTCACTTTCGCTACTAGCATCGCCCAAGCAGCTACTATCGGTCATCTCGGCGGAACTTCTTTAACACCCATACCTTCCCCATGAGATAATAGTCCAATTTTTGGGCCTCTGTTTTTCTTCCTTTGGCAAAATTTGCAATTATGGCACATTTCACTGCCGTCGTACGGTCTTCCCTTACTTAGTTTTTTTTTTTACAATCCTTTCCACTGAAGATGCTGCTAGAAAGTCGAAGCTTCCCAACGAAGGACTAGGGCTATTAAGAAATTAAAGAAGCAATTATTTTCCACCTCACCCAAGACGATGGCTCAAAACGATGCGTTTAAAAGATGCTGGTACCTCGTTACGGAGATAAATTGCGTCTTTGTCGGCTTCCGAATATTCCACGCTTTCAGATTGTCAGACAGAAAAGTTTTGGAATAAAAATAATAATTAAAGTACAAATTTGCATATTTTATCAATCCATAAATAATTATTTGTATCCAAATCGATTTCATTTTAAAAAAAAATTATTTAGTGTATTTATAATGGAAATTGAAAATTTTCATTTTTTGAATTAAATATTTTTTTTTGTTATATAAAACTTTTAAAGCTATTAAATTAGACAAATCCAAATTCTGTTGAAAAATAGTACAATGAGATGAAAACGGTACAATGATACGAAGTAAATACGCCATTAAAGTATAATATTTACTTAACATTTGTAATTAAATAAAACAATATTTATTTAATCATGGTCAATGCATTTCGCATTTCCTAATCAATCAAACTAAATCTAAAGCTCTCGTAAAGATATAAATTATTTATTCATCCTCATATTCATACAACTGATTAAGTTGATCAGATAAACTAAAACGGCCCTACAATTATGAAGTTTTTCTTCCTATCAATTTACAATGTTAAATAAATTTTGAAAAATTAATTTTAACGAAACAATTTTCTGCAATTAGTTACATATTGTCTGACAGAAGGACATGACCTATTCCAAGTCAAAAAATATTAGACAGTCCCCCCAAAAAAAAAAAAATCTGTACCTTTATTGCATAACTAATTTTTCTATTCATCGGTAAATTTACTGCTGAGCTATATATATTTCTTTTTATCATAGGGCAGCATTTGCACGAAATCCTTTGACAAACTATTGAGATTTATCAAAATTGTTATGTTAAAATGTTAAATTATAAAAAAAACTTATCAAAATTTATCTTATTCGACTAAAAACAAATGTTATTTGCTAAATCGTAGATTATACTGTATTTTTTAAGTAAAAGGATAATACAAGGATTATACAGGATTATCAAGGATCACACCTATTCCATAATTTTATAATTAATGTGGAAAAAAATGTATTAGGATAAATCCAGGATTATTAGGATTATAATAAAGGGTTATTATAATTATTATTAGGATTGTATTAATTATTTTAGGATACATAATGAACTTTTAATCTATGAAAATTTTAAAAGTACAGTACCGATGCAGGCTAAAAATAACTTTCTATCAAACTATTAAAATTAAAAAATCAAAACAACTCCTGAATAAAGTGAACAATTTATTTATTTATTATTTGAAATTATTAGTATTATAAGTGTCGAAAGAGTAGATTTTCTTGTTACAAATTTTATTTATAAATTTTGATTCCGTTACAAAACCCCACTACTGAAATATGTTTTTTCTTCTATAAAAATATTTTTTTAACAAAATATGTCAATAATATTTAATTGGATCCAAAATAAGTTACAAATTGCAAGTGCTATAAATAAAAATATTTCCCGATTTTACTCAATATGAGGTACTGTGAAAACATCACTACAATTGAAATTTTCTTGAATCATCGTATGATATACAATTACTTCTAATTTTCTGCTTACAGGTAGTAATAGTAAGTAAAAGATAAAAGTAGATAATAATAGTAAAAGATAAAAGTAGATAATAATAGTAAAAGATAAAAGTAGATAATAGTAGTAAAAGATAAAAGTATTAAAAAAAAAAGAAAAGAAGATAAAAGTTGATAATAGTAGTAAAAAGGTAAAAGTAAATAATAGTAGTAAAAAGATAATTAAAAGACAAATGTAAGCTTTTCTTCCTATAAATTTACAATGCTAACAAATTAATTTTATTCCAACATTTAATTAAAAAAATATTAAATATTTTTTACCAAAAAAAATTTTTTATTTTATTGCGTAATTAGATTTTTTATTCATCGGTAAATTTACTGCTGAGCTCTTTATTATAGAACATTCGCTCAAAATCCCGCGACAGAATATTAAGATTTATCAAAATTTTCGAATAAGACTAAAAGCAAAATTTAATTTGTTAAGTCGTAGGCTTTATTATGTTTTTTATGCATAAGAATTATTTGCTATTCCATTAGTTTATCTATAAATCTTCTTACTAGATTATCTGCAGTTATTGTAAATTATTATCTCAGGATATATATGATAAAAGAGAAATTATTTGCTATGGAATACTTTAATATCAATTCAATCGTTAGTATTATATATTTTATGAAAAGTTTTTTTAAAGGGTCAAAAAATAAATCTATTGAGTATTCTTTCTTATACAGTATTACATATAATTTCAAATGATTAGTGATAACTTCTCTGTTAACAACTAGAGAAAAAGTAAGATAGCAATGTAAATATATGCATGAGAAACAATCCTCTTTTTTTCAGATTTGACTACAGCCGATTGTGTGGAAGAAAAAAAATGCAAATGCGCATCCTTGATTCGCAACGGCTATTACAGGAGAAGAGGTGGGATATAAGTTAAGGTGTTCAACTTAAATTAGCACAACCCCACCCAAAGGTGGGCATTGCATTGCTGTGATTCGAGCTAAATTGATTTGCAAATGAATTAAGAAAATAAGAAATCAGAAGCATAATTCTTTACCAATAGGAAAGAAAGATTGCATTCGTCAAAACGGTAACCTATTTCTCAACGTGAGCTTGTTGAACTAGTTCTAGGCTGTTGAGAGGACCTCTCCTCTTGCTAAATCGAAGCAATGAACGATCGTGACGCAATCTCTCCACTGCGACGCTGGAGCAGAGGGATTGGTACATTCTTTCGCAGGAATTCCACTTAAATTGTATTTTCACCCACAAATTGTTATGTCACAATCTACCTCGATAACGGTCATTTTTAAGATTTGTATTTAAAATGGCAGAATTATCATTTTCCTAATGTAAAATTATTATAATGAAATAAAATTATTTTTTAAATATACATTTGAAATTGTGTGAAGTGCTACAAATAAGGCGTTTTAGAGATTTCAAAATTTCCCATTTTTCATGTATAAAAATTTGAGAATAAAACAAAACAATTCAATATATGTATTAGACACCCTTAAAATTGCTTACTATTTAATGAAATTGGAATTTAACGTTGTGGTAAAATAAAAGTGCAATTTTTCCTGTATATATCATCACTTAATTTAGTTACAACTAACATAATAAATTAATGTGAATTTTGATTTTTTCTTTATTATGAGCCAGTTGAGTTGATATATTTCATTTCATACAAGTATTAAAAAATGGCTAGTTCTCTTTAGGAGACTTGCACGTTGGTAAATTTGGGTTACAAAAGGAGATGGTACAGTTGTATTCCTATAACTTTGCTATAATAATGTTGAAAAACTTTTAAATGTCCTGCATTTAAAAAAATAGTATCACAATGTTGTTATCGAATAAAAAAGCGTTGTATCATAAAAATTGTGACATGTTCGTTTATAAGCCATTTTATTTAATCCGTTTACCATTTTAAGTAAAAATGGTAAACGAATTGCAATTATTCTATAAAAAAATATTTCTTTTACATCATTGGAAATAAACTATTTAGGGTAAATCCCTTTCAAATGGTCTTTGTATGATTGAATGGTCTTGTATGACTAAAAAATTACGCATTTTAAAATTCTGACATCTGTCATGTTCGTATACAAATTCGTTTGAATCTTTTTACCTATTTAATGCAAAACAGGAGGATTACTAATGTCAAACAAAGAAATGTCAAATAAAGTTAAGAATAGTCACTTAACTTTAGAATGAGGAGATACATAAGTAGCATGGTGCACTGTAAAAAAGTTGAAATTTCAAGCTTACAAAGTAGAAGTTTCAAAGGAATTAAAAACTGATAATAGCGAGAGGTTTGTTTCTTGAAGCACATATTTCATGAAATTTTGGATAGAAATTTTTACAATGTAAGGCATGGTTTCTTCTGAATGGTTATATGAACAGCTAGATTATATGCTGATATGCAATCAAAAACCATCATGAGATTAACTAAATCACCGCATGATTTAAAACTTGGAGTTCGGAGTGCACTTTCAAGGCATTATCGGTCAATCTTCTTCACAAACATTAATGCTTAACGTTATGGAAATATTTTTTGAGCTGCTGGATAATCCCAAGAGACATAATTCCAGCAAGAGGGTGCAACTACTAAAGAATTCCCAGGCTAAGTATGTATTTTTTCCATAGGCTAAGTATGTTTTAGAAAACAAGATTGCATCCAAGTGGGGAAGGGGATTCCGATCTCCTAAATCACCATATGTAACTTCTCCAGAATTTTTTTCTTGAGAAATTATTTAATATAACTTGTATGTATAAATAACCCTAATCTATTGAGTAATTTGAAGAAAATATATAGTTGGAAATTAAAGTCGTTGTTGCAAGGTGTTTGTGACAATACGTGTCCCCACAAGAATGTATGCAAAAAAAAAGCTCACCCTCAATTTACTGTTATTTTATTTATATAACACGTCATTACAAGTAAATGTAGTTCAATTCAAGTATATGTTTTCATTTATTAAAAAGTTATTAGTAAATTTATCGGCATAGACATATCAATACAGTACAAAATATTTTATTTCCATCAACATCTTTTATAAATGTGCTAAATATGTAATAACATTTCCGATCTATTTTATTGAAAAAATATAATGTATATGTGTACATAATAAATATATTCAATTTATATGTATATTATTTTTAGAATGAATATTAATTTGCATATTTAAATTCAGCAATTAGTTACAACTGAAACTAAATTTTACAGCACGAATAAGTAAAGAAATGGATAAAAAATATATAATGTCAGTGATAGAGTATTTCAGGATAGTACTTTATAAGCAAAAAAAAAATCATCTCATGCACCAAGAAATAAAATGGATTTCCTTCAAAATTTCATATAAATATTATGAGAAATTAAAAAAAAATATTTTTAATGTCCTTTCAGATGAAAGTTAATCCTTCTCTTCCCAAATTCACTACCAGTGTTCGTTTGATTGATGCCTAAATGTTAAACCAATAATTTAAAGTCAAAAGCTAAACTAAATATATAGTAATATATAAAGTTATTATCAGAAGTTTCAGTAACGAAATATGTAAAAAAGGAAATAGAAAATGTATAATATACTTAACGGTTTAAATAGTGTTAGGTATCGTACGCAACACTTAACGTAAAAAATCAAATCTGCCAATCCCTTAAATTTACATAAAAGAAAAAAAACTTCACAAATCGGTATGAAAAATCTACATGGAAAATCACGGGTCCTCTGACTTGATATTGAAAGTGTTACTTTTACCCCCGTACAACATATATTTTTGACAGCTTTTCAGAAGCGTGCCTTTCATCTAAATGCCGGGCCTCTGAAAGGATGGACCATGAAACCATCCGACTAGTAGCTTAAAGGCAAACATTTCGCTGAGCGGTTGAAGTTGTGCCCAAATTGTAAATGATCTTACGATGCAAACGCAGAGGCATCAAGCATAATCATATTCAATTATAATGTTCTTGGAATGGGGTATGAATATTGAATTATTCAGGAGATCCGGAGATAGAATTGTATTTAAAAATACATTAAATCCTAAGCCTCTTATTATAGCGTGTATTTTTGACGGCTTTTCAAGATCGCTCGGCTTATTCCAGTGTGAAAATTAATGAAATTTAATTTGCATAGTACAAAAAAAGAGTTAACACCAGAGCGCACTGGAAGAGAACGTCTTCCGAAGGGAAGCCCGATCCATTAAGCAAAATGGAGCTAATGAGAAACAGGAAGCGGTTACCTGGAGAGAGGCAATGACCCATCTCCTAGCTCTTTGAAAAATATCTTCATCGGACCAATCAGGGTGTTCATCTTGTATTTGCTTTGCCACTTCATTATGCCATCGGAAAAATACTATTCCGAAAGCGAGGAGGGCTGGATTTTGATTTGACCTTGGATCACCTAATACTGCAAGACAGAACAAAACAAAAAAGGTCCAAGTCAGTGAGTTTCTTTTTTAAATATTGAGGAAAAATAATTTCATCTAACAGTACGAGTAATTAAAAGGTTTTTATTTTTAAAACAAGTATTATTATATACTTTAGATTATATTTACATTTACAAAAATTTTAACAAATCCGTTTTCAAGCATAATTAATCTATAAGGTTCCTTAAATGAACTGAATTATGTTTTATTGTTATGTTATTATGTTTATTGTTATGTTATCTATGTTTTATTTCCATTGCAAATGTTGCACCTATTATGTATGAAAATATTAATTGTATATTTAAGATAAATAAGGAAAATAAATTTAACTCGTAATGTCTAATATTCTTTTTTTTTAATTTATAAAATGTAGTTTTTTAAACAACAATGAGGCTGAGATAAAGGGATAAAATATGCCAAATTGAAAATTACCATGACATTTCTAATACCAAATCAAACACAATATAAATTCGTTTTATCTGTTATCTAAAATTACTTTGTCAGTGAAAATGATACAATGAAAAATATACAGTATACATAAAATTTATTTCCAAGATTTCAATTGATATTAGATTTATATTCCGTGTATCAAGTGAATGTATACCTCTGCATTTTAAAATTTCATTATTAAATGTGGAAATATCTATATGATGCTATGAATGCACCAGTGTTAATTAATGAGAAAAATGTATTTTAAGAACAATGTAGCAATTTATAGATGAAAAATATAAATAAATGAAAAAAAAGTTTTCTGAAACACTGAATTTAATATTGTTTTAGTTATCATGAATTTCAGAAAAAATTAAAAGATGGGAGAAGCATAAAAAGGTAACATGCAAAATAAATTAATAGCTCATAAACTTGATTTACACCTAAATATTTTCTATATTAACTTGTATTTTTACTTTTAAAGATAATGTAAGCAATTTAAGTAATATTGGTTCATTAAAAATTTTTAAATTGGCTTAAAATATAACTACAGTAAGTTTGTATAGTTCTAGATTAAATAATACTTTGAAGAACTTTTACAATCCATTTTTAATGCAACTCGAGAGAAGCTATTAAATATTAGGTCAATTTGAAGGCAACTTACGAAACATTCTCTCTGGACTCAACTTCTTCAAATATCTTGCTGGTGGAGAATTGATAAGCGGAGCTCTTGCCGTATTCCGTGGTGGAAATTTTCCACTTGAATCTGTTTTCAATGTGCCGTTTTGGAAAGACCTCATGCTGTTGACCCAAGCCTCACTGGTACTGTATACGAAGCTTCCATCAATCCAGCTAGTCATTTGGTTTAACTGAATACAAAAAAAAATAATTTTTACTATTAAAAGATTTATATCAATGGCAGTATCATAGGAATTCTATTAAATAAACAAGATAATTGAATATGTAATGAAATAAATTGCAAAACACAATTTTTTTACGTTATTCTCTTTAAAAATTATCTGAAATTAAAAGGTTAAACTGTTTATGTAAAGACGTACGAATTTTGATAAGATATCACAAAAATAAATAAATAAACAAATAACTGAATGAGTATTAACTTTTGACTTTCTTTACCAGTGCAACATAGCAGAAAAATGAGCATGAAATGAAATATGATGTGTGTTTTTGTGCATTCATGCGTGAGCGTTATACACAGGTCGACCTTGTCTTTCATTTATGTACATCATGAGCATCCCACCAAAGAATGATAAAGAGGGGACATTACCCTAGGAAAGACTTTTTAAGGATTACTACCAAGCATTTAGTTGTTGTAAGGGAGAAAATCTGTAAGATTCCTATCACACTCTAACTATCGATGTGACACGCTGATACAAGCTATTACAATACTCATCGAGTTTTCTAGTTTCTAAAAGTCGTGGAGCAATAGACGGCATTTATGAATGAACGCCCTACCCGCTATTTGTACATTATTATTAGGCCCTATGTAATACTTAATTCATCTGTTAATGTATTTATATTTATTAAATTTAACTTACATCAATGATGATGATCATCATCACTTGGAGCAACAGCCCCATGGTGGGCCAAGGCTGTCTGCCTATTGGCAGATTTCGAGACAGGAAATGTTTTCTTTTTCCGGGGTTGGGTTGTCAGCCCTACACCCAACGCTCCACAGTCATATGAGACCGGGATCTACGGTTTAAAGTGGATTCCGAGCCACTACAAAAATTCATGGCACCACCAAAACTCGATACCTGCAGCACGAACGCCAAAGCACTAATCATTCATCAATCAGGCCCAATGACTTGCTTTAATTTGTATGTAAACATTATCATCATCATCGGCGCAACAGCCCGTTGTGGGCCAAGGTCATCTACCTACTGGTAGATTTCGAGAGGATAAATGTTTTTCTTTTTACGGGTAGTTTTATCAGCTCTACGCCCAATGCTTAACAGTCATATGAGACCGGAACCTACGGCTTAAGGATGTAAACATTATGGCAATTTAAATTATAACAATTATCACTATTTATTAATAAGATCGCAATTCAATCAAATCTCCATTATTAGATATTAAAATGTGTTAAAAAAATGAGTTTTCATATTCTCATATTCTTAAGGATTAATGCCCAGCATTTAGCTGTTGTAAGGGAGAATATTCCTATCACACTCTAACTATCGATGTCACACGCTGATACAAGCTATTGCAATCCTCCTCGATCACTCCATCAATCCTTTTTAAAAAATATAATCACAATTTTACATAATTGCCAATTTTACCCAATCATTTTTTTTACGATGCCGAAATATTTTATTCACTGAGTTATTAAGTGTTAAGAAAAACTTTAAAAAAAAAAAGTTCAATATCCATCTATTAAAAAGACACCCTTCAGAAAATAGTTATTAATCCTTTCTTTTGTATCTATTTAAAGCAACAGCACCGTCAATGAGCAGATACTCAACGGAATGATGGAAGACTGCTTAAATTACTGTTAAATGCTGAACTCATGCATTCCTTAATAGCAAATGTGTCGTCTTTTCGGGTTATTTATGTTATTATCTCGTCAAATACAACTGATGCATCTTGCGAAAAAATAAAATGAAGAATACTTATTGCAGTTACTGTAACTTACTTGATTGCTTATTATACATAAATTGAACATTCATCTTTGTCAAATACATCTCATTGCAATGAGCGCTGCCCATTATACGGAAGATCTAGCTGAGAAAAATGTGCACAAAATTACGTCTAAGAATTAATACAGAATTTATAACATCAATTCATCTTCCATAACACTAAGTGTTTCTTAAACGGCAAATTAAAGGGCCATTTAATTGCAAGTTATGCTGCAACTCTGATTTAATAGAATAAATATCCCTACATTAATTCTACACTTCTGTTTCGAATTTAATTCTTGTAATAATTTCCGATCAGGTTTTATAATAATAATTGGCGATGGTAAATATATTCGTTTGAATCTTGTTTGGACAATATTTAATAAACTCTATAAAATTGTTGATGGTTATTTTAGGAATTGATCCAGCATCTTGCTTTTATTTATTTCCCGATTTTAATTTTTAAAATTTTCATCTGTTAATTTTTTATTTTCTTTATCTTTTTAGTTGATGAAACAACATGTTGTGTTAGTTTTAATTTAGTAATAAAAATTTAGAGGTTTTAGGGTGTATTCTGTCCCATAGATACTCCGTAACTTGTAAATACGTTTCAGGGGTTTTAAAAAAAGTTTAAAACTAAGATATATCTACTGAATAAATAACAAATATGAAATGTAATGAAAATTTTAAAAGTAATTCGATTTATAGCAGTTGAAACTGCAGAAAAAAAACAAAACAAATGCAAATTAAAGTTGGAACAGTGGATAATTTTAAAAACAAATAATATATATCGCAAATATATAAGATTAAAAATATGCTAATATGTCCTTTTAGCATATGTATGTAAAATATTTATCGCATGAATGTAATTAAATAATATTGTTTTCTAAATTCTATAATTATAGTTAATTCATTTAAACAATACCTAAAAAATCCTTTAAAATACATAATTGTTGTGCAATATAATATAATTATGCAATAAATCATATCTAGAGTTCGAATTTATTTTTATTGCAATATCCAAAAAAATACTTAGCCCATTTCAAAGTACTGTATGATAGATTCTCAGCTGAGTGTAATTATTGAAATTTATGTAAAACTATTAATTATTTGAAGCAAGGCATCAATAATTTATAGTTAATATACATGGCTACGAATCGTCGCCTAAAGAAGAGAAGAGTTTTATTAAGTCTGGAAGAAGGCGAGTGTTATTTAACAAAAAAATATTAAACGTGATTTGAATATAAGTTGCTCTATTTTAATATAATAACTGTACGTCTTCTTTCGGCGTACAAGTAATTGTAACTGTTTGTTTTTGTTCGATAATTTCTCAAACTACGGTAATCAAATAACTAACTACATAGGGTAATAGATAACGAAAATTTCCTTTCCTAACACTTAGATTTTTTTTTTAAATTTTATTGATTTAAATTAATATAATTTTAAAATAAAGGCTTTCGAAATTTCAGTGAAAAATAGGAGAAAAAATTAGCAATAATTAAATAATTGCATACAACATAATATTAATAAAAAATATGAATAAAATATCAATATACAAAATTACTCAATTTTTTTTATCTAATACTGAATTGTATATTAGTACTAATAAACTTTTATTTAGATACCCTAAAGGCAATGAATAATTTAAATATATATCATTGCAATTGAATACAATTAAAAAACCTTAAATGAATTTTTCTTAAGCAAAGCATTTTCTAAATTAAAATTAATCAATGCGATTGAATTTAAGCAATCCCGTCACATACATAGATCTTGACTAGCGTAAAAATTTATCAATAAGTTTGAAATAAAATACTATCATAGCATGTTTAAATACTAAATACATTTTTTTTATTACTTAATCTTTTCATGATCTAGAATCAAGTTGACGATGATCTGTCATTATAGTCTATTTTTTCACGAAAAAATCGATCTTGATAGGATCAAGGAAAAGAGAGTTGTACTGTTAATGATTAACGTGGAGTTCGACCTTATCGCTGCAAAGTTCCTTATAATAACCCATCATTTACCAGACAAACCCGCCCCAATTTCCAGTAGCAAGAGATCTGTGCTTCGATTGCATTGTAATATCTCAACATCAATGACCTAGCGTGATCTGTACAGGCATTTCAACAGACTGCCACCCAAGTTAAAATCAGTTCGAAGACATTTTTTGCTTATAGTTTAATTTCCAGATGAAGTTTCAGAAATGTCAGTGAGATCTTTAACTATAGACACATTGTGAAGATTCGTATAATTTATTAACACAGCTCTGATTTTTGAAGGGAAAAAATGTCAAGGGGGAAAGGCTTCTGACTTCTGCAAACGAAACCAAATCGATTAATTCAATTTTGAAACAAAATTAAATTTTAACACGTGGGTTGTTCTTTTAAAAGTCTTCACCTGCCAAAATGTTTTCTTTTTCGAAAATCAAATTTTTGCAGGCAGGTGGCTGCACTTCGTTTAATTGCTTAATGGCATATTATACGTTTCAGTCAACTGCCTTCTTTTGTTTTTTGCTAACATTTTGTTTTGAAGAGTTAATTATTCAGGTCATGACAGATTGAAATATTCAAGATTATCAAATTAGAAAGCAAGGAAGAACAAGTTTATCTGTAAAAATTTTTTATCTTTATGTTATTATTTTATCATAAATATTTATTTTTAAACTTACATTAAAAAAAAATTATAATTCTGAAATTGATACAGTTATAGAAAAATATGATTAAATTTCTAAACAATATTAATTTATGATATATGATAGATGATATAAGGATTTGCTGTTGTATATGTCAGAAGACGCATATTATAAGACAACAGTGATTATACAATTTCTACGAAAAGTCTCGTAACTCTGTAAACTATGGAGAGCCCCATATATTTTTTCTTGTGTTATTATCTCATTTTCACTTTTCGTGTCAAGTATTAATAGTGCTTCATGTCTTGTAAATCATCGTTTAAATGTTAAAGTGTTGTGATCGATTGATCTATAGTTTTGTCTATTTCTTTCGTGCTCAAATTTACTCCTTTTATTGTTATTTTTTTGGTTACCAGAGAATGTAGGCAACTTTTATTGTACTTTAGAAAGAAATTCGAATTCCAGGAATTTCGAATTTTTCGGTGATTTTTGGAATTTTAAGTTTTGGAGTGGGTTTTTCTTTTGTGAGGGGTTTCTCATTTACACTTCTGCAATTATGTTTAGATTATTAAAAAAGAGAAGAAAAACATTTGGATAAATTGAGATAAAGCAGCATCCGTGAGCATTCATCTCAAAGCACCAAGTCAATTCAAGTTTTGCTGTTGTTGCTCAAATAAAGGAAAAAATAGAAAACCAAATCTTTTTAAAACACAGATGTAGCCTTTAGAGCTATACAATAATTATAAAATATGTTAATGATGTTTGCTATTTTTAACTGTGAGAAATAATAGACGAAAAGATTTTTTTATATGTTTTAAAAAATATATTTCTATAATTTTTTAATACAATTTATATTGAATCTTAATATCACGCAAGAATTCAATTTAAATCATACAATCACTCAAATTTTATCTTTGGCAGCTGTTTACTTTTGCGTTTAACTTCACTTGCAAACAATATTCTTTGTAGCCAATTTATTTTTGAAAACAAACAATACTTGAAGGTAACAGAAGGCAAGCTCTTTATAGAAAAAAATCCAGTTCCTAATTCTTTTCGAAATCCAAAACCTGCACCACCAAGTAAGTATTTGATGGAGTAATACTCAAGCTTATTGACAAGATCCCACCTTTGTTTGAAAATGCCACGCCTGTGCCCATAGAGACAGGTGGGTAAATGATAAAGTAGCTATCTGGCTTTGACTTTCCCAGAGTGCTCGATGACAACAGGATATTTAAGCATCCGGTATCATTCACTAAGCATATCTTGTATTGGGATTACTTTCACAGCTATCGTGAGACAGGAATGACGTAATCTTTATGGGGATTAGAGGCAAGACAACCAGACACCGAAAATCCCTAAGCCTGACTGACAATGGTGCTGCAGTTTTATTTGTTTCGGTGGGTAAAGCTGTCAATTTCTGCACGTGAGGAGATTAACGTCGAGTTGGGTCCGTTCTTCTGTTTGGATTATTTATTATTGAATAAGAAATTGCTTGTGAAATAAAACGAAAGTGCTGTTTTTGTCAATGTCGTACGGCTGCGTGGAATGAATTCATCAGTATTATTATTTTTTCATTCGTGATCTAGGCATAACAAGCCACACAACTAAATAAAAACATAACAATACGTGGAAATATACTAGTCAGCCTTGACATTGATGTGTTGGAAGAATGGAAATAGAAAAGTCCTAGATTACGTTTTCATCTCAAACTGAGAACAACTTATCTAATACGCCTTGAGCGCTTTTCATGTTATGTAATTCATATATATACATGACTCAATCACCGTTTAAATCGACTTATTGAAATACTTTTATTGTTTGTAAAACACAATACGCTTATATATCAGATAAATGCTGACCATTCATTCCATTATAGTTAAAGATACATAAAGATATTTTGATTGAAATCACTATTGATATGGCTTAATCTTACAAATGCTGTTGAGAAAAACACCTATTTGTATAAAATATAGAAGAGATTGCCAATACGAAAATTACTTGTTTTCTTAAAAACATCGTTTTCATGAAAGATATTTAAAAAACTAGGGGGGGCCTAATTATCTAAAACAAAAATTTTATTAAATTTCAGCAATGCATTACATATTTTATATTTGAATACAAAATTATGAAGTAGTTTGTTGCTAATAAAATAACTGCAATTCAATTTAATAAACTTGTAGTAGTGCAAAGCCACATAACTAGGATATAATTTTCAAAAGATGCAGACTGATTAGAAAGCTTATGTCACAAACATACAAGCAGCTATTAAAACATAAATAGATTATTATAAAGAAAACAGTTCATTTTTCAAAGACAAAGAAAACCTAATACATAAAAAAATTAACTTGCTTGTTTCTTTTTTTAAAATAGAAATAATCATTAATAATTAAAGAGACAAAATAGAAATTTAAAAAAAAAATGAATTAATTGAAATTATTAGCTAAAACTGTTTTTTAAAAAATTCAATTAGCATAATTTCACTAAAGAATGAAAATTGCACTACTCGTCAAGAAAAAGTCATTAGGTAATTAATTCTAGAAGTTATTAATTAAAGTTATCTATTAAAATAGTTTTAAAATAGACTTATTTCAAACTCATTAATAAAAATTAAACAGGTAAAAGCTTAAACAGTTTTAAAAAAAGAATAGTAAATAAAATCAATCAAAAGTTAATTACTAATTAACTTTTGATTGATTTTAATTACTTAATCTTATTTGCTTAATTACTAATTTAAATTCCCAAACAACATTTAAGTTTTATTTATAAATTTGTGAATTATACAAATTGCAAGACTGATTACAAAAGCGAAGTGCACAGGGAAATGGTTGACTGCTTTAAACGCATAATGTATTACATAAGATCTAATCTACTTTCTTAAAAAATAGAAAACAAATCACAAAGCATAGAAAAACATAATGTAAAAGCATTTTTATCTGTATAAAAGAAATAACATGTTCAATTTTTTGTCATTTTACCTTTAAGAAATCAAAACTAACAACTTGATTGTGCTTTAAAAGATTCATTTGACATGAAAGAGACAATTTATTTTCTTTTAAACTAAAAGAATTATAAATAATGATTGGATTATATTATTATTATTATTAACTATGTTTTGCGTTCTAGCTTATTTTAGTTTTTCCATAACAAGAATGAAACATTTTACTAAATGCAGAAGCATAAAAACACAAGAAAAACTTATTTGTTTTCTTTAATTAATATTTGTTTTCGAAAAAAAAATTTTTAATAATTAAGTGCAGAAAATATTTTTTATGAGAATTAAGCGTTTTTAATTTTTTTTTCTTATGTTATTGTCAGAAATTTGTAAACATGATGCTTAATTCAACTTGCATTGCATACAGATAGGATGCATAAAAAGTTATAGATTGAAGTGAAAGACAACGGAAATCTAAAGAAAATTAATAATGAGTCTTTTTTTGCTTGTAGCTAAAACTAAGAAATCCAAATCCAAAGTAACCCATAAATAAATCCATCGTAGGTCCCGGTCTATTTAGCAAAAAAGTGTACCCAAAATGACCGTAGAGCGATAATCCAAAGTAGATAAATCCACACTAAAATAAATCAAACTGAGAAGTTAATTATTTTTTATGCAATTTGTATGTGCTCCTACCAAAGAAAAGAAAACATACTGCCATTTTTAATTTTCATAATATTATAACCGTAAAAAACACCACCACAATATTAAAATCTTGCATGACACCGTAGTTATTTGCTAAACTTACAAATAGCTTCCGTGCTAATAGAGTAAGCTAATAGATAGCGTAGCTAATAGAGTAATTCAAGGGTTAATTCGCACAGGTATAAGTTAGTGTGCCTGCTTCACTGCCTCTTGTGATATGATCTCGACCATGAACAAACGTGATACGAACAGATTCCAATTACGAGACAATATCCTACTGAAGATGGATCGGCTTTATAAATCAAAACAGCTGCTGTTGCCTCCAGTCCGATAAGTCATTGAACAGTTTGAAACAAAGGAAATAAAGCTGCCTGGAAAAAATTGATACGAAATCTAATACGCCATATAGATACCAAGATTTTCTCCTGAAACCTTGCTTCTTTTATAGTTAAAATAACAGTTTTGAGAATGAATAGGTTATTATCTTGTTCAAAAACATATTATATAACGTCCGAATATACTGTTCGTCATTTTTTGGGGGTAGTTTGATACTTATTGCAGCAATTTAGAATTGTTTTCGTATACTTAAAAAAAATTACTTTGTGTTTTGGATTATATTTCCTCTTAGTCTTATGAAACATATGCAATGGCTCAAATTGATTCTTATTTGATTGCATCTTGATAACAATATAATGCTTTTTTGAGTTTGAAAATGAATCACAAAGGATATTCGCCTATTGTATTTATTCAATCTGATTTAGGGGTGTCAAGCCTTATATATTTTTTGATTAAAATATTAGTAAATAAATAAATGTCTAAAAATTGCAATTTTTAAGAACATTTACTGAATTATCAGAGTTCTGCGGTATATTATCTGGATCTTTGACAGCCCTGATCTACACTAAACATTACATTGTCTTTTTGCAAATTCAATATTGAAGTTTATATTTTCAATATTTTATCAAGTCATGATTATCATAAATTATTAAATACACTATTAGTTTTAGATAAATCATATGATTTTACTTTTTATCAAACCTTAATGATTATTTATAAATTGATTAATAACTAAAATCTTATTTATAATTGATTAATAACTATTGATTATTTATAAATTGATTAATACTACATCAATATTCTATTCCTTTGTTCCTTTAAGCTTTAAATATGGCATTAAACTCATAGTAAATTTTGTTGTTAGCATTAAGGAGCTTTATATAAATAATTTTATATGAATAACTCATTCTATTTGTGACAAAATACATAATTTAAAATAAATTAATTTATAAGTGATTACTTCTCTAATACACAATTGCGATTTTTGTAAAAAACTAACAAAATAATTTTTTAAACAATTACATAACAAAAGTATGCTAAATCATGTGAATACGTTTTCTTTTATTATTATTAAACATAAGCCGAAAATAAAAAAAAAATCATTCACACAAATGATAAAAGAAAAATATGATATCCGTCAATAACATTATAACCATAAAAATGTATAGTTTTACTTAGAACATTTTTTATAAAAAGATTATATAGTATGTTAAAACAATTGATTTTCTCAAAATTTTCAAATTACTATGCTTTATTATTTAGATTTACAAAAATCAAAATTTTCAATTCAATTTCGATTTCCGTATTAGAGAATAAATGGTATAAAACATACATAAATATGGTGTACAGTTGTGTATTCATTATATAGAAGTATATAAAATTTTATTTATAACTGGTATAAAAAGAGTATTGAAATAATGTGAAACTTTTAAAACTATATAAACATGATACCAATAAGATTTTAAAATAACAAATATAATTTAAAAATATATGGAGTATTCAAATTATTATCAAAATAAAGCTATGATGATAAATTGCATTTGATAAGCAGGCATAAAAAAATTAATGTTGGTGAAAATCGTTGCAAGACCAATAAATAAATTACA
This sequence comes from Caerostris darwini, assembly GCA_021605075.1. Classification (NCBI taxonomy): domain Eukaryota; kingdom Metazoa; phylum Arthropoda; class Arachnida; order Araneae; family Araneidae; genus Caerostris; species Caerostris darwini. Next base: position 50,577 of record BPLQ01007451.1, read on the forward strand.
ATTCCAGATTAATACAGAACTTAGTTATATTATAATAACATATGTTTTTTAATGTATCAACAAACTATAAATTCTTAATTTTAAATTCAAATAAATCCTGTGATAAACTTTATCTAAAGATGTTACGAATTATATTGAAATAATTTTTAAATAATGGTGTTGTTAATAATAAATAATGTTTTTTTTTTTTATTTTAAACCGAACTACGAATTTCATTTCGATCAAAAACAAGAATGCTTTTAGTACATTTTTAAGCTTTTAATAAAGCACTGTTTTATAAATGTACGTTTATTTGCTAAAAAAGAGTTTTAATTAAGAGTTAGAGTTTCATTAAATACTTTTCTGCAAAAGCTTCATGTCATCAGCTTAAACATTATTTACGTAGATATTAAATATCATCAATAAAAACTATTTATCTTAAAACTAATTCTTACAATAAATTATATTTTATTTGTGCAACTAAATCATAGTATTGTTAATTTGTAATCTTTACCCTCAAAATAAATAAAATATATAATTTCTAACATTATTAGAGTTAATAAATCATCATGGGATATAAATAGAGTGTAATAATTATTTATTAACGATCAAAACCTTTCTTACATTTTCGCAGATAACTAGGATTTCTCGAAATTTACACTTTACTGTTTATAAAGTTTTAGAGATTTCTTGTAAAAGCTGTAGATATCATAACAGAATAAATTTGTTCTTTCACAATCTGTCTGAACAATTATATTTCAATATCGTAACTTGTTATAATAACGAAACAAATCATTTTTAAGAAAGTGAATTGTTTTAAAAAGTCGTTTTTTTTTCCTTCACTTAAGAAAAAATATGTTTTTAATTAAAACTTTTAAGGGAAAATCATCTTAAACTATCGTAGATATTTTAAAATAAAAGAATTGGTTGACATTATATTATTATAATTAGATAATGAACGAGGGCTGCTATTAAAAATCTTCATATCTTCAAATAATTGGTTCCTTTTATTATTTTGAAAGTATTAAATTTATAAATACAAAAAAGGCTTTTATTCAGTTTTTTAAATAATTTTCATTGGATTTTATGATTTTTAAATTATCTATATTATTGAACTATAAAAATCGAAATTCAAAAAGAGAATTTTTTAGTCATAAATTGTGTAAATAGATATAAAATTAAAAAATAAATAACTTTTATGCAGACAAACATATCTTTTTTATTCATTTATTTATAATTCTTTAAAAAAATATCAAATTTAGTTATTTAGTTTTAGTTTATTGCTTCAAAAGTGCTTTCATTTCATTTCTATTTCTTTCTTTAGATGCATCGGTTTTTTTAAATGAAGAAAAAATAGATAAAGTTCATAACTTATGAGTTAAAAGTTCTTAACTTATGAGTCAAATAAATGAGTTATAACTAAAATTATATCTAAAACTCTTATTTCTTACAAAGACGAAACAATCTTCTCATTTTTTTAAATCTTATACTAAAGTAATAAATCCTAAAATTTGGGTGTGTCTCGACCTTACAAGAACCAAGCTAATTTGTGTATAAAGTACTGCAAAACCTTTACGAAATCTCACGAAATTGACTTAATATCATAGTTCAGAATTTAGTTCGAAAAAGATATGTGCAGATAAAAAACTTATTACAGCTTCCTCTGCTTCGAAATTTGTAATTCAAATCAGCTAAAAGGGATACGTCATCACTAAATGCACTCACAGTACCCAATTATGCGTGAAAATACAGTTATCTTTTGATTTGCTTCAGCATATGGGAAAAAACCGCAGAAATCTCCGCCAATCGCAATTGATCAGGCGTTATCATTCTTCAAGGTAGAGAACTCAACCCCGATAAGCAGCCTTAAATGGGGTTGCAAAATTCTCACATCCTTACAGAGGAATGTTAACTTCACCCAGAAAACAGGAGTAGTTATTGACGATGGTGTCACGAAGTAACACTAATCAATCAAAATTTATCGATGAAACTTCGCCCAAGACTGGTCAACTTTATTAATCGAGTGGCTAATTTCAGAAAATGCTCAGCGTGTCCTCGAACCAACTTATGAATGACTATCTTTCAAGGACAAAACTGTGGATTACATTGATGAATATTTCATAAAAACGCTGATAGTAAACATATTCAAAAAAATTACGCATGTACTTTGCATGTTTCCTAAACACTTTTTCATCTTTATAATTAAGCTTTCAAGATAAAATAAAAAGATGTGAAAAAGAGATTTGGGAAATCATCAATATTCATTCTAATATTATTAAAAGCATAAATCAAAATATAAAGACAATTTTGGTTCAATAGCATACCAACAATAAATAATTCTTGCAATAAATTTTCAAATAGAATCGCTTATTATGTAAAAAATGTTGTAGAAATTTTTTAAAAAGTTTGAAAAAAAATGATTTATTTGAATTTTTATGTATCTGTCATATTGGTGATACATATCTTATACTATAAGATAGGTATCCTGTGACTAGATTACACATTCCAAAATTTATACTATGGAAAATAATTTAAAACATTTTCTTTTATTTAATTTCAAATAATTTATTTTAAAAATCGTTGGCTTTAAAATAATATCTTTTCATTGTTGAAAGAAAGCAAACGATTTCTTTAAAGAAATTATTTAAAATTAAATAAAAGAAAACGCTTTTAAATGTTTAAAAATAACTTAAAAAAGTTATATAAGTTATAAAAGAAAAGAAAATATAGTTATTTAGAAAAAGTTATAAAAATTTGGATGTGTGCATAAAAAATATATAAAAAAAATTTTTTTTTAAAGAAATCTATACAAGTATTTGTATTAATTACGACTAAAAAAATGAGAAAACTCTGTCTAGATAATTTTATTGCGCACAGTACAAATTTTTATAAAAAGAACGGATTGTGTAAAAATAACTTCTTAAAGTTATTTTTAAACATTTAAAAACATTTTTTATTATTTAATTTCAAATAATTTCTTTAAAAACAATTGTTTGTATTCTTTTAACAATGAAAAGACATTATTTTAAGGCAAACGATTTTTTAAAATAAATTATTTGAAATTAAATAAAAGAAAATGTTTTTTAATTATTATCCATTGAATAAATTTTGGAACGTGTAAAATACTCACAGGATACATATCTTATACCAATATGACCGATACATAAAAATTCAAATCTTTTTTTTTCAAACTTTTTAAAGAATGTTTACGACAATTCTATTTAAACGTTCGATGCCAAATTTTCTTAAATATAACCGTTACGATACTATTTAAAAGTAGAATTATGAAGTTGCATGTATTTAACTGTGAGAATAACTTGTAATAAAATAGAAATTTCTAACTCTTTTCTCTATTAACTTATGCTTATCACATTGGTAAATTCAGATAAATGGCTAAATTTAAGATTCCAAACATTAATGATTTAAAAATTCCAATATGAAATCAATTCAGCAATCATTATGTATGAATTGACCGACTGAAAAGTGGGTGGAGGCCGTTTAGTCCATTGATTTCAGTCCACTTTTAATATATTTGGGAGATAGCTAATATTTCTATGTCCATTTTTCATTATTAAATGTGATCGGCCTTACAGACGTGACCATACCAATCAATATCAATGTCACGAACTATAGGATTAGTCACGATTACACAGAAAAAAAAATTTCCAAATCGATACGTTCCCCAACACGTGCACGTGGGCTTTTCTATTAAAATAACGATTTAGCATCCATGTGGTTATATTTCTACATATATTGATAAAAACTCCTGCACGATTTATGATCCGATTTTCATCAATAAAAACATTCGAATGATAATGCATTCTCTTCCAGGAGATTATGGAAATTAAGGGATATCTAATCTCCTTTTCAAACCACTTGATTGAAATTTCTCGTGATGCCCTTAATCTTTAGATCAATTACTGTTCATACCTTCTTTTTTTCCCACTTTTTGAAATAAACAACACGGGGGATATTGAGAATATATATCAATGTCTGTAGAATATATTTTTTCTAACAGAATGCACGAATTAGTTTTCAAATATTGTTTTCTTCGTTGCAAAAGGTCAAAAAGAAAATATGAAATCGTTGGAAAAAATTGAATAACAATTCATTAAAAGGTAAACTAGAAAAAAGATAAAATAAAAATATTAAAATAAAAAAATATACTACAGTTTAAATTAAAAAAAGCTTTGTACACATCTAAATTATGTTAGAAATAATCATTGATAGACAAGATAAAAAGGAATTTATGCAGCTAATTAAAAAATGCAATTTGTTGGCTGCCACAAATATTGGACAACTGTAAGATCTAAAATACCAGTTGTTTTATATGAATATTTATTAATAATTCTGTCAATATCATTATGATTGTTTTGATAATTTAGCATTATCATCAAAAAATTTATAATATATCGAGCTTTATATGATTTGGTTTGGTTTGTAGCTCTACGGTCATCTTTTTGCATACTTTATGCTAATCAGGCATGGACCTAAAGTGAATTTCGAACCACTAACAAACATCCATGGAACAGCTAGGATTCCATCCTAAAGCTCATGGTACCAAAGACTATGAGCACTAGCCATTTGACCATCATGCCGCTAAATAAATTAGTAAAATACTGAAACAATTCTATAATTCTCTCTTATTTGACTTAATATGCATAGTTATTCATGAAAGAAATTCTTTCAGGGATTACTAGTGCATTATCATATTGAAGTTAAAAGTACTTCATCTTAAAAAGGGAGTTATTTCGACCTAAATGAAATTTTCATTGTGGCAACGATAACAATCACTACATTCCATTTTAATTTAGGAAAACCAGTTAACAGCTCCACGTATTAAATTCAGATGCAGGTTTTATTACTTTCATAAAACTTATATACTTCATTAAGATATCAAATTATTTATGTTTATAATAAACTTATGAGCATAAATAGTTTGATATCTTAATGTTGTATATAAGTTTCTTACTACTTAACAGTCAATCATAATTTAGTTCGCATTTAAAAAAAACAGTTCCGAATTAAATACATCATTAAATTTTATCAATAAATAACCCGTGCAAAAATATGCTTTCTAGTGTTTCAAGAGTGAATAATATAATTTTTTATTTTAATAATAAAATAATTTATAATCATTTATTTATTTATTTATTTTTTTTGTTAATAAAAAAGACAGTATTAAGTAACAATTCTGCAGAATGGTAATCAAATAAACAAAATAAAAAGTAATTAGACTAGAAATAAAACTACTGAACAAAAACGTATTTTCGTATTTCAATCAATGATGCGAATCATACCCGTATTTGTTCACAAATCACCACGATTGGATTAACGCACAATAGGATTCACCTTGTTTAAGTTCACTGGGAGACATTGCAAGTTATTCTAATGAGTTTAGTTTTGACATTTAAATTAGGTTGATATTCAGTTGAGTGGAAAAAAAAGTATTATTTGTTATGAAATAATTACAACTGTTTCCAGCCAACTAGCGATTAAGGGAATAAAAAAAGACCACTTACATTTCTTCCTAATAAACCAATGAACCAAAGAGTTCTTATAAATGTTTCTGAATTATCTCATGCGTTTGACTGTAGCGTGTAACTCAGTATCATAATTAATCAAAATACAGCATTTAGACATTTTAAAATGCCGTGCATTTGAATTCAGATAATATTTCTAACCTATTTCGTTTGTTTCTAGCAATCTTATTCTTTGAATAAGAAATAACAATCATAGAAAATAATTAATTTTGAAAAGTTTGTTCTCATTTTAATAGCTTGTAACTTATTGAAAATAGTAATAAATGGTCTAATTATTAGAAATGGTATCAATTATCTGAATACAATAAACTAATCTATTGCCAAGAGGCCATGACCACATTTAATTCATTAGCTACATATAAATATTTATAAAGCCCTTTTCATGTAAACAATATTCATTTCAAAACAGTTAATAGTTTAAGTAATTTAACAAATGTAAGAATTTTATTTTATTTGAAAAAATAATTGGAAATAATTAGAATTGCGTGTGCTTTTTGTTAATGACACCTTACATAAATTCCTAATCTACAATTAAATATACAGCGTAATCTATGGAAAGTTTTTGATTCATTTTGCAACACAAAATTTCTGGCACAAAATAATAAAATTTAATTATTGCAAATTAAAACTATAACAAATAAAGCAACTGGCCTTTTTTTGGAGATATTAAACTTAATAAATTTGAATTCATATTTACATGAATGAAATTATCTCAGTTCGCAATAATTTGTGGAAACAGACCAGTAATTTCTATTTATTCTAGAAATTTTTAACTTTTTTCTATGTTTTACTGCTCAGTTTACTGGTAATGTCAGTTTTACTGGTAATGTCAGTTTTACTGGTAATGCCAGTTTTACTGGTCAGTTTTACTGGTAATGCCAGTTTTACTGGTAATGCCAGTTTTACTGGTCAGTTTACTGGTAACGCCAGTTTTACTGGTCAGTTTACTGGTAACGCCAGTTTTACTGGTCAGTTTACTGGTAACGCCACTTTTACTGGTCAGTTTTCTCAAATTATCACGAATTGACGTTTTCTTTCATGAAAGGTATTGGAGACATAAGTTGTGAGTCTAGTATCTGAATATAATTTTACTTCTGAATAAATTTCGATTTTTGGTTTTTTAAATTTTATTAAATAATTAGAATTATTTTAATCTATTTATTTTATTTGAAAATAAAAGTCTAAATTCATCATTTATTACAGAAATAAAAAAAACTGTTCTTTTCATAAAAAAAAATTTAAATTTTTATGCAATGTATAGTTGACAAATAGTTAATTATCTGATTCTGAATGCTGTCAAGTCAAACTTGCCAAAATGGAAACTTATCTCTTAATACAAACTATACATTTTTATTATTTAATATATCTTTATATGTAATTTGATATAAACTTTATGCATATTTGCTAAAAAATATCCAAAACTTTGTTAATAATCGGCCTACATAAGGCAGATGAATGAATTTCCATACATCTTACCATGACAGAATTAAGTATTTGACACTTAGTAACTTTAGCCGCAAAATAACAAAATTCTGAAAGAATCAATCATTAAAGATCTTAAGTCATTTTTTGCTCTTTACGTACCTGTTCTCTTGGACTGTTGGGTGACTGTCCTGTCCTTGAATCATATGAAGCTCTGTGGAACGGCATAAATTTATGTCCCCTGCACGATTTGTCATAGATGTCATCACACGTGTCAATCTCGATTTTATGAAGTTCGATGGGACAGCCTGCTTCACTCGCCATCAATATTTCAGAGGTTACAACTTGACCTGCAGGCACAGAAAGAAAATATATAATTACTTTAATGGTCCAAAACGATGTATTAAGTGAATAGGTCTTAACGCCATGCCATAAATTCGCGACAGTGGTGTAACTAAACCGACGAGATTTCTGCACATATCAAATCGGCAATTTTCAGATTATGATTAAGCTTGATTTATTATATTGGCACACTAAATAAAGAAGAAAATGATGGAACGTAAATAAAAGACCATTATTTAAATAACAGTGAATAAAGCAAGGTTAATTTTAGCGAAGCGATAAATATGAGAGTCTTGTTGTCGAGATTTTAAAGATAAGAAATTCGTTTTGAAAAGTTGTCATTTCCTGTGAATCGGCTATAGTCATCAATTCCAAAGTAATGATGATCAACGATAGAAGCATTAGTTTATCCTCTTAAATGTTTTATTGAGAAATGAAATATAGCAGCCTTAGAGGTTTTTTTGAGGCATGATTATTTATGTTTTTTCTATTAATGGGGTTCCCCATAAGTTATAAAAATGATATTATTAAGAGATGTAATTATTTTTTAAAATTTTGTCTAGGTTTACGTTAGATTTGGAGGAAACAAAACACCAACGTAGGAGAATAAAGCATTAACTAATGCTACATTTTTTCGATATACAAAATCGCTTGTTTCAGATGCAAGTCAGTACAATTTCACACATCAAAAAATGTTGGTAAATTATTTTAATATAAATATAATACATAAATATTGGTAAATTATTTCAATATAAATAAAATACATAAATGTTGGCAAATTATTTCAATTTAAATATAATGCATAAATATTGGTAAATTATTTAAATACAAATATAATACATAAATTTGTAAATTAATTCAATATCTCAGATGGTATATCCATAAAAATAACCTTTTGCATCAATTATGTTTTTACTTTTCTTAACTATTTAATAATATAAAAAAATTATTTCTCTAAATATGCACACAAAAAATTAGAAAGCAATATTAAGCTAAAACGAAGAGCACATGTGGTACTTCTAAGAAACGCGAAACAAGTATCAAAAAAGGAATATCGCGGAGAGAATTTGATGTGTTGATAATCAATAATTGTACACAAATTATTGCAATTTGAAAGCAATGACGATCATTAATGCTTTTTAAGCAGCATGAAAAGTAATATTTCTCAAGACACTCCACCTTGAATGCCTTTAAAATCCAATTACATGAGCTAAAAAAGAGTTAAGATTCTAATCGGGAACCATCAGAACGAATTCAACAGCTCATTAACTTCCCACTGAAGATCTATACCGGATATTCCTCGATAAAACCAACTAAATCATTGAATCTTTTTCAGGTAATTGCATGCATTTCTGATTCTTTTATTATTACTTATTTTTGGGGATGATGGCTAAAGAGCAGTTTCTTTGTAGAACTTATCTCCCGACCAGAAAACAAAGGCGTGTCCCCCCATCTCTCTGTTCGATTCGACAGGCATTATTTTAAGGGAATCTCGGCAGTCTCCCGTCATCTTGATGGTCTGGCATAGACGTCTCTTCCCACTTGGAGTCCGAAGTGATTTGCAGTGAAGTCCATTAATTATCGGCGGCGAGACGACCGCCGAAGATTGAGATAAGCTCTCCGAAGAATGAATTAGAGACTTGATTAATGATGAGATGACGGCTGCTCCACGCTCGGAGTATGCCACACTCGTCAACAAGAAAAATCGAAGCCTTCAGTTATTAAATCCTGACTTTTGGTGCCGTAGGTGAAACAATTAAAATAGGTTCGTGATTTTGGGCATGCTTGAAATGTAGTTTTTACTATTTCACATGGGTTAAAAAATGTATTTAAAATACGCATTTTATGAAATTAAAAACTTGATGATATGGGATCTAATTTAAAATTTGTTTATAATCCACAATTTTAGCATTTATTATAGGCCATATATATGATATTTTTTTGCAACTTTGTTTTGATAAATTATTCTACATTTCAAAATAATTGAAAAAAATTATCTTAATATTTTCTTCAAAAAACAATTTTTGATTTTTTTTTATATACCAGGAGAAAACATAAAAATGTATTGACAATTGAGACTCAAGATATTTTTTTTACAAAACTTAGTGACACAAAAATTAGTATAAAAAAACAAGTAAGTACCACAACGAAACATGACACGAAAATTTGAGTCAAGCATATATACAAATAATTAAAATTGCAGCATGATCACAGAAGAAAGCATTGATGTGAGTTGAGCCTATTCCATAAATAATTGTCTCAAGGAACATTATAGTGCATGTTATCTACTTCAGAGAGATGTTGTATCAGAGATAACCTTAAGTTACAATCGAATCAACATCAGTCTTTTGAATTCAAGGGGGAAGAATCATTTTGCTCGGTGAGATGTCCCAAACAAATACAGCCAGCACGGTGAGATGTCCTGCTCCTATGCCATTCTAAAAATACTGTAAGGTGGCACTCTGTCTTGCATACCTTTAAATTCCAGTTGTGATCAATCAAAGCTTACAAGCATACAGGGCCCTGGCTCAGGATGCTCTCGGATAACTAATAACAGAGGAGACTGTCTCATCGTCCTGCAAGCGTGTACACAACCAACCTCCTCATTGCCCGCCATTTACATACATACAGGTGGTACAATTTATACATCCCCTATTTATACACAATATTGTAAAACAATCATTTGCATTCAAATCACCCATTACTTGAAATGCAAACCAAACCTTGAAATACATGAAAAATTTCAATCTCTTCTGATAATTCCTTCTTAGTGAGCTAATTGTTATGGCAACGAGTGTACTACAAAATTTTTAAAATGTTTCTTTTATCTCGCTTTTACATTTATCATCAAAAATAAAAAATAATTATACGAATTCCTTAAAATGTTTTTTTTATTTATAAAAAGCGAAATAGCTATCCAATGCAAAATTATATCTTGCTATACTTAAATCATATTTTTATACTCTGGGCAAATCAAAATAACATGAAGTTGCTAACTTCCAACAAACTGATAGTTAGCTATGAAACGTGTAATGCTACTTTTATCTTTGCGGATAGAAATTTTCTTGAACCTTTTGTAAATTTTGTTAACCACATCCGACTATAATGTCATAAAAAAAACCCAGCATGAAACTTAACATTCATTTAAATACGTAATTTGAAAGTTTCTTACAAATCTTTATTTTCAATGGAAACTAAATCCTGTTTGAAACACGTTTAAAAATCTGAAATACCATTAAAGGAAGTGATTTAAAACCAATTGAAGGTCATCGCAATAAGTTTTCAAACGACACTAAAATCTCTATGAGGAATTTTAAGAAATGTTAATAGTAGTTGCAATTTTATTTATTTATTAACACTTTTCCTTTATAAATGCATGAAAGTTGTCTTTTATAGATATTATTGAATGAATAAAATTTTGCCATACATAATACTGTAAGAATATGGCATTTAAGAAATATACTTTTTTTTTCTTTCTTCATAAGTAATTTATATTTTATTATTGTAACTTATTATTACCATAAAGCCATGTAAAGCACTCAAATAGAATCACATTTTTTATATATATTTCGGGATGTAATAAACCTTTTTTTTAATTCAAGTCGCTCATAAATATTAATTGAGAATTAGATTAGCACAATAAATTAAACTAGACTTGAGACTAGACAAGAAGGTGCACTTATAGTGTATCTTCTTGGCTAGTCTTTTGCGATATTCAAGTAAGCATTTATACTCTAGTTTTTCTTTTTGAAATTTATATTTTTACTACTTAATTATAGGAAATATTAGTAAGTTAAAAAAAAATTACTTTCAGGTAAAGAACTTTAAAATTATTATTCATATTAATTTAAATTTTAGCTATTGATTAAAGGTCTTTACGCAACAAGTATATTTTTTCAAAACGGAAAGCTCTTTCTCTGTGAATAAATATACGTTTAAATATTTCTTAATAAGCAAAATGTTAACTCGAACTGAAATCACTGATAACTCTTTTTCAAATGTGTTAAATTAATATTACCCTTTCCTATGAACTTTTATTTATCATTAGATATTTATTTTAAAGATCTGAAAAAAAAAATTATAATTATATCATTTTAATGATTTAGATGATACATTAATCATGCTTTCTAAAATATAGCTATTACATACATTTTATTCATGCGAGGACAAATGTCATTAAAAGACAGTTTGTAATAGGAAATGTCGATCAGTTATAAATTATTCCTTTCCAAATTATTTAAATGATTTGAAATAATTTTAAACAGTGAATCGTGATTTGCTTATAAAGCATTTAAGCTCTAAATAGTTTTATGTATCACTCAAAGTTCATTCACATTTCCATGTCAATAACATGCAGTTAACGTGCATAATTATATGGTTACATTTCTTATCTTGGAGTTTTGTTGTTTAAATAATCACGAAAAACTAATTTAACTGTTGACCTAAAAAAATATTTAAATACATACTAATTCAATAGAAACAAAATTAACGTTCCTAGCCTTGAAATAAGATTTTCTTTTTCAAAAAATCGTGTTCTCGAGATTATTCCTCCTCACTTTGATGGAGGAAGCATCTTTGAATTTGAAAAAAAGGTACATCAAAACACGAAACATCAGATTACATCTGTAATCCAGCACCTTTTTGTACAAAAGCAAGGTTGAATGAAAAAGTTCTTTCTTTATTTTTTCCTTAATCACTGACGTTATCTTAAGTTGTAATCTTTGTGAATGCTGAAAAGTAACCCTTGCCATTGTATTAAAAAAAAGTTTAGACTGAATGAGAGAAACTATATCTCCGCATTTGGTCAATGCTTCTTTATTGAGATACTTGTCACTCATTCGGACTATAATTTAGATGTGTCCGATTTCTTCTAAAGGTCACATTTTTTTTTCAATGAAGTTGTTTTTGGTTTTAGAATGAAAGTTGAATAGATACAATCCAAAGTGACATTAAGAAAGTATCTCAATTGTGAAATAATAGGTTTTAAATATCAGGTGTAAATCTTGACAATGAATAGCGACAGAATTGCTTTTGATTTCCTGCTTGATAAAAACAGATTTCTATACAAAAGCACAACTGAACAGCACAAACTGAAGCATAATAAAACTTTATTTCCTTTAATTTAAACACCTCCCAAACGCAAATTGAAGCAATAATTTTTTAAAGCAAAAAATATTTGTAAAAATTTGGCTAGTCATATATATATCATAGTAAACTAAATCGTTTCAAATATAATTATGATGCATTTGAAGTTCTCTTCCCTATATCAATTATTTAATCCACTAATTCCTAAAGTGTGTAATAAGCATATCTGCAATAGTGCAGTAGTACGATCAAGGGAAGAGGTTTGATTTGGTTTGTCACTCTACGGTCATTTTCTACGGACTATTTAGACAGGGACCTGCAGTTTAACGTGGATTCCGAACCACTAACAAACATCCATGCCACCGCCAGAATTCGGACCTGAAACCTGAAGTACCAAAGGCCAGAGTGCTAGCCAATTGGCCATCAGGCCGCCTCAAGTAAGAAAGTCGTTTCCAGTTCATGAAGTGGATGATAAAGTTATTCACACATCTTTCACCTATTGTGTAGCATGTTGTGATATTAATTTCCAGGCAATCCTCTAATATCGTTGATTAGAGATAGATATTTTATATATTTTAAAAATGAATATAGCTTGGATTTGGCTTTAAAATGAAAGTTGAATAAAAATACTTTCTCAGTGCGAGTTTCAATTGCACCTCAATTGGTAAATAATATAGAATGAATCCTTTACAAATTTAAACAACAAATGGAAAATTAAACTGAAATTTAAAGACATTTATGGCTGCAAAAGCAGATACCTAACATTTATTCTAAATTATGAACTATAATACAAACGTCTTTATTGCATTTCCTTCATAACGTTCAGTGTGACCATAAATTTGTTAACAAAAAACAAAAACTGACAGCAAATAGCGGTGATTTAATTATACTGCTGACAAAAACAGAGTTGAGGATTAATGGATTGATAGCAGCGCGCCATGTTCATTATTATCAGTAGGAAAAATTTCAATGTTATTCATAATTTTTTTTTTCAAATTATTTTTCGTTATCTTAATTTTCTGTGCGTAATGGTAAATTGATCTGGATGATTTTAATAAATAATTATAAAAATTCCAAGCTTCACGGTGTCTTATTTACAACGTATTTATATACAGTGTTAAATGTGTTACGTTTTTATATACAATGTTACAACGTCTTTACATAGAATCTTTTAAGGTGGATACTATAAAATACATAAAATAACACATTTTTTACTATATATTTTTGTTTGCTCTCTTAACAAAGGTAAATTTCCAGAGAAGAATTGAGCAAGTTTCTTTTCTGATAAAGGGGTGGTAAGACAACATATGGGAACCAGTTTTTTTAGTCCAAAGAGTTCAAACTAGAACATTATGACATTTAAATTTCATAATTTTTAAATACATAAAATATCCATAGTTAAAAATATTATTTTCACTAATGGTTATTAATGTTCAATTATTTGAATCAAACTTCTTTTCATTCAATTCTTTTAAATCTTATTTTCTATCAAAGTGCATACAGATTAGATACAGACGAGTATAAAAACTATCAAAAGAAATTATTTAAAAATATATAGATTTTTTTGAAAAAATCATAATTTCTAAAATAGAAAACAGTAATATATTTTTCAAAGCAAGGAAAAAAATTTAATGAATAAAAAAAATGAAATATTTGTATTTTCATTCAGTAAATCTGATAAAATATGTAAATAATCATTAAAATAATTCTGGATGGGTAAAATATATTTATTCCCTAAATTCAATTTCTTTAGCTTAATTTTTGCCTTTAAAAAGATGTAATCTTTTTTCTTAATTCTTTACGATGAAATTCCAGTTATGGTTGGCTGGCGAGTTTTCATGGCACAAGGGACCATGAGGTACATTCGACCATGTCGCGCCGGACACACGTCCTTAAATTTTATAAAATATCTATATCAAAATATTTTAAATTAGTTGGAGTGCATTAAAATCTTTAAAAAATATAAATCTTTCACATGGTAATTACTTTGCAGAAAGTCAGTTAAAAAAAAGATTAATGTCATTAAATCAAAGTTGCCTCATTTATTAAAAACGAGCGCGTTCCTATAAAGTGTGTTTAACAGATAAAACATTGCTGCATTTTGAGGAGCGAGGAGGAGGTTCTCTGTGAAGGAGATGTCTGTAGGTAAAATAAGCATGTCCGATTCGAAGTCTTGTCAATTTCACATTTAAAAATTTTTTTGAGATTTGAGTATTAAAAGCCTGTGATAATCGGTTTTATAAAATAAAGTTTATTATTCATTTAATAGTCCCAGGTTTTCTGCGAAGAGCAGTTGATTGCAGTCTACATATATTTGAGTCGTCAAATGGTACTTAAAAATTAACTTGTAAGCAAGAATTTTTTGCTGCTTCATCTGCTTTTTATTACTGAATGTCCCAAAATCCAGTAGAAATTTATATCATAACCTTTGTCTACTAATTTAAAATGGATTTAAATTAGTAGACAAAGGTTATGATATATTGCTTTAATTAAAATTTAGCAAGGGGTTTATGAAACTTTTTGAGTTGGAATATAATATAAAATTTCTATAAAAAGAAAAAACCATTTTGTTTACAGTTGAAAGGATGGCATAACTTTCTGTTGTAAAAACAGAACGTTGGTTGAATTTTCTCGAGTAAACTTTGTCCTTAAAAGCCGCCGCAGCTCCTACACGTGCCTAACCCTTTGACCCACCAGTAAAAATAGTCAAGTAGAACTCATATTTTTGTCTATGTTGTAAAAATAAAGTTCTAAACACGATGTTGTTTGTATAAGATATATCCTAATGAATATTGTAAATATATATTTAAATTATCCGCATTCGAAGATTCAAGTGCTTGCCTCATTCTCAAACCTAATTATGGAATGAAAGATAGTTTTACTGAATAATGGCCTTTAAATTTGGTCTAAATTATTGAGCGATACAGAGGATGAGCAGAGTTGGATTTGATTTTGAAGAAATATCGTAGTCCTAGTTGTTTTCACCTGAGATCTAAACTTTCTTCGTACTATATACAAGCTGCTAACTGGTGATGTTAAAAGCGCACCTAAGGACAAGCGTTGTCACTGGGGATGAATTGTGTTTAGATTTTTTAATGTTGATTTTGAGGTGAACTCGTAGACAGGGAACCCGCAGTGTAGATTGGATCCAACAGTAGCTTTATATATTTTTAAAAGTTGTTCCGATTCTGCTCCCATGTGTAACTTGATAAGAATTTTAAGGCATTCAGAGGTCTCGCGCTATGATGATATCACTGTTAATGCCACTGGTATTGGGTTTCCATTTAATAAAACATTTGTACCTGAAAAGAGCCCAAGCCTTTTAAAATTTACATAGATTTTTGAAGCGAAAATTGCAAAAACATTTTTTTTCAGTCTGAAATGTTTTGCATTGCTAGTTACAACTGCTGTTCGTTACACTTTAAATTGGGACGGCTGCAAAAAATTTGAAAATCATCTACGTATACAATTTCAGTTATGAATTGCAACTTAATATTATTTTGTAGATAATAAAATATTATTTTGTAGATAATAAAAAGACACTTTAGTTATTACCGAAGAACGTGAATAGAGCTGTTAGGTTCCTCAAAGAAGGTAAACCATCCTCTCCCCTCATCAAAGCTTGACTCAGAGTTCTTGGACTAGGCCTGTCTTCGCCAGCCAGCATGTACACTCCATCTGAGTAGAAGGCTGGTGTTTTTCTCGTCAACTGACTTTCTGTAAAATACAAACATTTCATTTATTTTTAAGAAAAGCAAATCTCACAATATATACAAAATCTTTAAAGTATTCACTCCGCCTTTAGGAAGAAAATATTTTTTATTATTATTTTAATGGTTTAAAAGCTTTTTAATTAAAAAGAATGCAATTAAGTATTTATCTTTATTCTAAGCTCTTAATGTTATTGTGTATTCAAAGACGCTTTGATGATTCTGTGAACTCAAAAACAATATAAAAACTATAGTATTAATTGAACAAACTTAACTTTCTTTTAACAACTTTGTGCAAACATTGTTTTAAAAAGTATGTTAAACTTTCTCTTAATTTGTACAAATTCATTTTTTATTGTATTATTCTTTTTCGTTTTGGTTTTATTTTACTGTTGTAGTTTCAGCAATGTAACTGAGCGTTTATCCAGAAAGCGTTACTGTACAATATTTTTTACGAATATTGTTCTTTATTTATATTGATAATATTAATAACGTGACCACGACGCTTGATATAAAAAAATCACGTAAATTTAATAAGAATCTATCAATACTCAATCACATTATTTAAAATTGAAAAAAAAATTGAAAAATATTTATTTCTTGAATTAATTTTGATATTAAAATACGGTCCAGAAAATATTAAGATGTATATCTCTTATGTTATTTATTATGATAAAAAATTTATATTTTGAAAAATTCATTTATTTAGTATAATTGAATATCTGCTAAATTTTTAAGACTGAAAACAAATTAGTACAAACTTTTTGAATAAAGAACTTGTAAATTTTTTTATTAAAACGCAATACAAAATTTATCACAATTTTGGGTGTATGCGCTCTTTCGTGATTAACAATTATTATCCAGAAATATTTTTCACTTAATATATTATACATTTAATTAAAATAAATTTATTGGTCCTTGTTAGATGATGATTGAGTAGATAATCGAATAATAATTGAGTAATAATTTTTTATGATTGAGTAGATAATCTATGCTGTTTATCAAGAAGATCTACAACTAAATATATACAGGTAACAAATAACAGTAAAGAGATTAGCAACAATAACGATAAGAAAGAATAATAATATTAAAGTAACAAATATTTTAAGCAACGCTGACTCTGTACAAAAATTAGAATTGATGAAAATTAAATCTTTTTAAAAAAAGCATGGAACATATTTTACATAGAGCGTATTTTATTGAGAATATATATTTGCTTTACTTTTTTGGTAAGCAATTTGCAAATTTAAATGTTTACCAATTATTTACAATTAATTATTATTTTTGGACATATTAGCATTTATTGCTATGTAACCTGATAAGAAATGTTAATTCAGCTTTATTTCTATGCTGTTTTTCTTCACACAAAATGCATTATTGTAAAGCTGGTATTTTAAACAATCTGTAATTGTATGACCATATAAGTTACATCTGATATCAAAGAAAGAAATATGGAGGGCTTAACTTTAATATGAGCGAATTAACCTTTGATTAAACTGATTTCGCTGTAATATTGGAAAGTACTTTTTCTAAAAATATTATTTCGTTTTGTCTGAAATAATTTTCTTTCATATACAAAATTTCTCTTTATTATTTAAATTTTCACACAAAAAATAAGACAAAGAATTTGTAATAAAATTTAAACAATATAAGTAGACTAATGCGATATTACAAACTTCGGTAAATCATTGTAAATAAGTAACTTCATTGTCTGCTGGTTAAGTAAAGTTATAATTTATTCTTTATTTATAATGCATTAATTAGAAGAAAACCATAAATTTAACATGGCGAAAAAATTAAAGTATTCAAAACAGCAATCAATAACACTAGAATATAAGAGCTTTTTCATATTATAACTAATAAATTTTCATACATTTTATTAAATTAATTATTTTATTAATTTTAATTTCTGAAAACAGTAACATACCAACAGATCCCCATTCGGGATGACCAAGATTATTGTACCAGCCATCATACCTCTGCTTCTCTGTGTGGGTAAACATTTCCACATTTTCAACATCTAGAAGAGAAAAACAAAATTAGCATTCTAAGTGAAGGAAAATTAATTATTTAATTGTCCTGAAATAAAATTTTGAAAATGAATTTTTATTTTCAGGAATTAATTAATGTTTTACAAAGTCTAGATCTGCCTAACATGCTATCAAAAGCTGTTATGAATACAGCTCAACGAAAAAATGTAAATTTCTCTACATTGAGATTTTTTATACACTATTTTATATATTTTTTGAAATTTTTATAACATAAAAACATGGATAACAATAATGAAAATATAATTTGTATTTTATTTAAATGCAAATCTACTTAGTCTTGATTAAAACGTGATTTGTACAATAAAAAAACTGTACTAAATATCATTAAAGATTAACGTATACAAGTTTGCTCCAATACCATAGTATAAAATTGAAAAAGAATTTAATCTAGTTTGTTAATAAAATTCACCTTCAAAATTAAATGAAAGATAAATTATCTCATTTATCTAATTGGTTATTTGAAGCATCTTTAAGAATAAAATCACATTTAAGGTTTTATTTGAAAAAATTAACATCTATGAAGCTCATTTTCACTTAAAATTAAGAAAAGCCCGATTTTATTTGGTAATTTGTGTGAATGTATGCTAATATTAATGCACATCTATATTGAAATGAGCGCATATGTAACGCCGTGATATATATATATATATATATATAACTGTGATCAACTGTTAAATGCTAAAAGTCTCAATATTTATGCTGACTGTGTTTTTCGAATTAATAAGGTTCATCATTAATAAAAAAGCTATAGATAGAGATAAAATTCTCTTGCTAAAAATTTCATTATTGTTAGAGATATTTCTGTTCAAAATTTGAATATTTTAAAACAACACTCTTTGCAATCTTTTTCAAGCAATGCAATCTTTCTAAGAATTCATGAACAGTACAATAACCAATTATTGATTATTAGAAATCTTAGACGATTCTATAAATCTTGATTATTAGAGTTCTCTAAGTATTGTTGATTTGTCAAATATCGGGCAGTGGTAATTTTATTTAACCATTGAACATAAATGCCCTATCTCTTTCTTTTGTCGAAGTGTTGTCCTAGTTTTGATTTTCTCACCTTATTCAATATTTCTCGTTAATGAAAAAGCTTGAATATATACAGATTGCTTGTAAAATGTTCACTACATTTTGCTTTTGCTTAATTTTTCTTGGATTTGTGTTTCACAAATTAGGTTTGTTTGTTTTCTATTTTATAACCTCTGTTTATCCATTGGCAATAAAATTTTGCTTTAAATCAATCGATCTTCTAATGCCTTCAACAAAACAATGACATGTCTGCTTTGCTTTCTAATGTTGATACGAGCAGCATTATAAAAAAAAACTATTAATTCTAAATGGAAACAGCGGTTAAATTACGTTAGCTGAGTAGAAGACATTGTTTTATGAATAAATCGTCAATCAGAGAAAGCGAGTTACAGTGGCATGTCCCGCCAAAGTAGAAGAGATTCTCTCTTTTCTCTCAAAACTACCTGATATTACAGAAATTCTAAAAGAATTATGTACCACTAATGGGCAATAATGTAAGACTTATGGGAAAGTAAGGCAATGGTACAGTTGTACGTACTGTCTAGGTTAAGGATAACAAGACTTGCCGAGGCAAAGGGCCGCGAGAAAAAAATGGATTATATATCGTATATACTTCATTTCTGTATATAATTCATTTCATATATTATATAATTCATTTCTTTGTATAAAAAATAAATATAAAAACATTAATTAAAAACTTAAGAATCTTTTTAAAGCAGTTTGTATCATAGTTGGAATTTCTTAAAAACTAATATTCAAAAACCCTATACATGGATTTACAAAATTAATATATACTTCTATATTATAAAATACAATAACAATGTTTCAGTCTTTTAAACCACGCAAGTGTATTTAAAAAATAATTTAAATTTTGGTTTACAACTAAAAATGACAGAAAAATTTGGGTTTAAAAAATAATACCGTTGTGCTTACAGTTTGTAATTTTTTCCTAAATTAATGTTTTTCTACGTATTTTTTTTTCACGGTTTACAATTTATTTATTAAAAATTAAATAAATTTTTACTTAAATGCTTAATTGTCAACAAATAATTAAAAGAAAGTTATTTTAATTGCTATTTTTTGTGCAGTTTTCAATTTTTATCCGTACAGAACACAAAATTAATAAACCCGTTTTTAAATCTCGCAGAACTATTTTGTTCATGAAGATTTCAATTTATCACAAATAATTTGGATACATATTGTAGTTTTTTAATTATTTTACTATTTTCCATTCAATCGTACTTAAACTATTGGGAAACTGCTGACTAAGTATTATGCAATAGATGTCTTAAGAAATATCCTTTCCTTATGCTTAAAATTAGAACCACACATTTCTTCACATTACTGACTCCCGTCTAGTAAAATTTAATTTTATAAATTATGTTTAATTTACGCAGTCACAAACACAATACAAAAAAAATCTTTCAAACAATCTTTTATATTGTAAAAGCAGGATATTATTATACCATTCCATTCATGACTTCTATTACCCTGTAATACAAAGATTCTTTGTTTTCCTTATATAAATTGTCTAGGTCATTTAAATTCAAAAACAAAAGGCACATTCACCTTGTAGAATAATTGTATCAATTTCTTTACAGCGAGAGCCTCAGAAATGGTCTTGACACGACTTTACAGTACAATAATTATAAACTTATCTTGGCACTAAGGGAATAAAAGCATGCGCCAACACTATGTTTAAATTTTCATTCATTTTTTTTTAATGATGGTTAACTATTTAAGTATTAAGAAGCTTGCGTGTCGATGGACGCATAAATATGTTGATGAGTTCAAAAGGTTATAAAATACAATTTAGATACATATGCGAAAGATAATGATACACTTATATACAAA
This sequence comes from Caerostris darwini, assembly GCA_021605075.1. NCBI lineage: Eukaryota > Metazoa > Arthropoda > Arachnida > Araneae > Araneidae > Caerostris > Caerostris darwini. The sequence goes on from BPLQ01007451.1 coordinate 71,598, forward strand.
CGTATTGCATGCAATTTCTTTTTCAACTGTAATCAACATGCATCAAAAGTGAATTGCATTTAAATTCAAAGTAGGATCACTAACACTATTCCTTTTCGTGATCTTTTAAATCTATATAATAAATCAATACATTATATTAAAGTAAATGTCTTAATTTTGATAAATACTTCTGTGCGTGTGCCTGAGTGTGAAATAGTTTCGTGTTTGCCAAAGAACGCCGAGGGTCTCATAACATCAGAAAAATTACCAATATAAAAAAGACCTTTATTTGTAATGCATTAATAAATATAATGTAATAAATTTATCTTTGTTAATTTTGGAATTGTAAGAGTTTTAAATTCATCTTTGAAATAATACACGAAATGATTTTTACAAATAAAATAGGATATTATGGAAAATAATGCATCATTTAAAAATACTGACGAAATATATAAAATGTTAAAATACCGTTCGGTCGTTTTGCTTATTAAAAGAATATAAACTAGTATTAACATATGAATGAATATTAAAATAGCAAAATATTTTTATTACTTTTGTAAATTATAAGGTTTTTCAATTAGTGCTTAAATCAAGCAATAATTTTAAAAAAAATCCTATTCATGCATTTTATTAACAAATCAATGCTTCATTGAATCAATCAATGCAGGATTTTATTAACAATTCAATGCTTTTTTAATACTGAATTATTTTCTTTTAATAAGCAATATGAACGAACGGAATTTGAACATATTGATTTGTTAATAATATCCTTAGTGATCGGAACAAATCAAAGTTTACACAAAAGTCATTCACAAATGATATTCAACTTTTATATCTCATTCATTAATATCAATTAGCATATGAATGATTATTAAAATAGCAAAGATTTGTAATATGGTTATAAATTACGAGATTTTTCAATTAGTGCTCAAATTAAGCAATAATTTAAAAAAATCCTATTTGGGCAATTTATGGTCTATTTAAGATTATTAGCCAAACAGAGAATAAAAACACTTTGTTGTTTTAAAATCCATCTCTTAAACGAAAATGCAAATCCCACTAGAAATACAGAAATGATTTACTATTTAATGATGCGGATCCATTCATGAATAGAAAATAAACAACCTAAAGCAGGAAGTTAAGTTTGTGTGTTTGTTTGCATAATAATTAAGCTCACTACAGGTCATTATTACTTCTCTTTGCATACATTTCGATCCAACATGAACTCTGAAAAAAATGCTGTAGCATCAATTAACCATTCGCAAGAAGTGTTTTACTATTTTGCGCACGAACCCCAAATTTGCTCGAGAATAAGAATCCGCACGCGCCACATCACGTGATAGCACAAAGTAACCGACCATAACTTTTCTTTTTTCTATCCCCACAGAGTCGAGAGAGGCCTTTTGGGGTTTCTCCGGCGGAAAGGCGAAATCGGCCTTGGAGTAAGCTGTTGAACCTGTTTCACACTTTCCCCACTTCCTCTAGATATATGTCTTTCCACGCCTGGATAAATCCATTTCGATTTCAATGATCCCAATTTCTAATTGTAATTTCAGCGTTTTAAAAACAAGCTATTAATTTGGCGCGTAGAAAGTAGTTAGTTTGCTGAACGAATGACAAAGAAAAACATTGCTCAAGAAAAAAAAGATCCTTTATATGTGTATATTTTAATTTTCTACAAACACCCTTAACTTATTTTATATGCTATAAATTATTTCCATCGTAGACAATTTTATTGATTTTTTTTAACGAAATTATTAAGCATTTTTTCTGTTTTTTACTCTAGCTGTTGGTAAGGCATAAAGTGAAGTTTATTTATTCATGTAAATATTGAAAAAATTGAGGTTGTTTTAAAATATGGATGATATAATAGATTGTTTGAATTGTACATAAAAAAGCATACATAAAATAAGCACATATTTTATAATTACATCATTTCAGATAATAGTATATTTAAATCAATACATCTTAAAGAGATAATCATATCATGAAAATTTAGATGTCAAATAATTCACAAGCCGATTATTTTCAGTACACCTTAGACTATGTACGCCCTACAATCAATATGCACTCCAAGCAAAACTTGACAATATACCAAAACAAATTAAAATTAGTAGCTAGGTTCACTTTAACACTAATTATACAATCAAAAGAAAGTAACAAAAGTGCAAAAGCTCAAAACAAGAAATATCTATTAATGTTGGAGAGTAATAGTTTTAATTCATTTGAAGACCAAATATATAGATTAAAGAACTATAGTTGGTGTATAGTGGATAACAGGATAAAATTTATATAAAATAATTATAATTTTAAAACAGTATATTAACTTTTTATCAGACTTCAAATTTATTTTTTGATTAAATCGATTTAGAAAGATTGGTATCTTAATACTAAAAAATGCATTCAATTGAGAAAAAAACGAGCTTTATAAAAATCTTTAAATTACCGTTAATTAGAATAGATGGTTAGTTAACATACTATATGTTAGGAAATAATTAATTAATATCTCCAGAAAAATTATTTTAGCAATATCTGAACCAGCCAACTGGAATAATTTTAACACTCCAAAGACATCAACTTCTGCTTAAACTTACTGCTCTTAGTCAAATACAAAGATACATCAGAGAAAATAAATTTTTAGAAGTAAATCTACAACTAGGTAAGAAAATATCACCAAAATTCTTAATTTATTCATTAACACATTATGTTGATAACTTTTTGAACTATTTAAATATGAATAATTTAAGATTACAAGATAATTTACTAATAATAACACTTTGTTTTATCTTATTGCTGTGTCGCTTATGGAAAAAAATAAATAATAAAGATGAAAACTTCTTAATAATCTTCGAATAATGTGCGCTAAGCAATCAGTTGACACCGAAACAGAATTCGGATGTAATGAGGTAAATGTCCTTGTACATGTCGTAATTGCGAAAAGCTTGTGTTTACGGTTATTAGAAGAAGAGACCTAATTAGCACACTTTTAGTGTGTTGCAAGATGGAAATAAAATGGTTCAAAAGTTGCAAATGAAAGTGTTTTAGTTTGAAAAGGTTTAAGAAATCTTATTCGTTTAATGGGACGCAAGACATTCTAATGAAGAATTTAAATCAGGAATACACATACTTAGAAATATCTTGGATTATATAAACTCAATGCACTTTAACCTCGAATTGCACAAAGTACTCTAAAATATCTTTATATACATATATATATATATGCATACATAAAATAAATTATGATAAAAAAAAGCAAAGAATTTGACACGCGATATTATATAATGTATTATTAAATTGCACAAGAATTGAAATTAATCAACAATCAATTTAGCAGCAACCAAATTGATTTTGTTTAGAGCTATTGTAAAATAGAATGTTTTTGCAATAAATATCGTATACATAAAACAATTACGTAAACAAAGATCCTGTATATAGGTTAATAAGTTATTGATAAAGGTCTGATCTTCCAGGCTGTAATAATATAAGAAACACTGAATAAAATGTTTTACTAATATTTAAAGGTCCTATTTCAATATTCACTTCGGTAAAAATCTAGTATCCTGTACCCTTTGTGCCAAATGCATCGCCTGCATGCCAAGTAAACATAATAATGAATGCCGCAATTAGTTTTCAGGGTAAAAATATATTACGCTAAAATCCATCGCTAGGATGCTAAGTCGCCAAGTAAATAACAAAATGCTGCCGAAGTTAGTGACTTTGTATAACGCTATTTCGTCAAAATTCATCGCCAAAAATTGCTATTATGCCAACAGCATTAGCCAAACAGCAATTACGCCAAGTTTAATTCCTTAAATTGCTTTTACGCCACATTTTATAGCTTTAACGCCAAATGTTATCACTATCCTGCCAAAATTTTATTCCTAAAATGCTTTTGCGTCAAAATTTATTGCTTTATTGCCAAATTTTTTCACTAAGAAAAATTTTATTCCTAAAATGCTTTTTCGCCAATTATTATCGTTTTATCGCTAAAATTTTACTACTATTATGGCAGAATTCTAATGATTTACTTTTCCGCCAAAAGTTGTCGCTTTAACGCCAAAGTAAATCACTATATTATCAAAATTTTATTCTTAAATTGTTTTTACGCAAAACTTTATCGTTTTAAAGCCAAATTATTATGTGGAATTTTGTTTTGCTAACTCACAAAAATGTATCGTTTTAAAAAACGATAGCAATCGCTGTTACGATAAAATTACGCCAAAGTTTTATGTTAATACACCAAATTTTTTTTTATTATTATGGCAAAAAATAATTCACGTTGTTTACGATGCCGAATTCGAATGATAAAACAACATTAATAAAAAAGAAAAAACCAGAGAATAACTTACATGTTATCTTGATATATCCTTTATTTGACACGAAAATTATCTTTTTATTGCCTCACTGAAACCTGCCCTTGTATAGGTATATCAAATGAATGAAGAAAACAAGATCACAAAACCACAAAAAATTTTAATACGTTATAGAGGTTCTTTTTCTTTTGTGTTCTAAAATTAAAGTTGCATTTATCCTCGCGAATTCAAATAATGGTTGCCACAAAACCCTAACTATGTCGATAGCATTAAAAGGAAACATCACAAAACAGTAGAAAAATTTGATGCGTTCGAGAGGCGCGAACTAACGTTCGAAAATAAAATGCAATATTTCTTATCGCGAATTAAAATCACTGTTGTCACAAAAACTTAATTATGTCAACAGCATTAATTAGAAAATAATTATTTGATAATCAAACATAAGTTATCAATAAAGTAAAAAATCGTTTTGTTATTTTTTTCGTATTTTCATGAGTGGCAATTTCCTAAAAGTTTATTCTGTATCAGTGGCCGATTTATTTATTATAAGATTGTTCTTATAAAGTAATTTATCGAAATAATTATTTAAAAGAATATATATTTACTATAAATAAAAATTCTGCAAATAACTATCGAAATAGCAAAAAATAGTCATTATATTGTTCGGAAAAAGAAGAATTTACGAATTCCTTTAATTACAGTATTGTTATCCGGAACAAATTGGCGGAACATTGGCGAAATATTCCAAGTTGCAAGTGTTGGCGAATTTCTCAGGGTTATAGTATCCTAGATTTCAACCTTTATTTCTAATATTTAAACGTCCTGTGTCAATATTCATTTCTAATATTTAAACGTCCTCATCAAATTTCCTGTTTTATTCTTTCTTCAAATCTAAAAAACGTTCAAAAATATTATTAATTATATTAAATGAAATGTTGGCAAGATGAGGCTTGTCGCCAGAAGTGCATCTCTGATTCAAATGATCATAAACAAAAGTTTTAAAATATGAATAACATTTATATAGATTTATTTATATTTTGAAAATAAAATCGACATATTTTTTGCCATAATTTCTTACCTAGTTTTAAATACATTTTAAATTATTTTTTTCATGTATCGTGGTATTTGAAAAAAATCGATTTAAAATATCTTTTTAATAGTATCATAAGCACAAGACATTTATTCTAAGTATATTTTTATATATACTTCTGACCCAGGGCAGAAGTAATTAAATAATATTTTATGGGTACAGATATTTAATAAGTTTCAAATGCAAGTAATAAATAAATATGAGGAAGAAACTTGCATTTTATTAAAAAAAATTCGAGAAGGAAAATACAAATATACTCAAATGTTTTAAGAAGCAATTTTTAAATAATAAAATAGTTTCCACAAAACACTCCAAAATTCTTTCCAAAATTGAACTATTTATGCTTTTCTATAATGTTAGCTAAAGAGAGGAAACAAAGATTTTAAACTCAATTTCGAGTTAAATTCTTAATAATAAAAGTCTAATCTGAAAAGCAGAAGTTTTCACGCTACCTTTACAATAAAATTCCTGTAAGTTAATTTATCTTAAAATATATTTTGAAAATTATGAATTAATTAAACTATAATGAATTAAATTATTAATTAATTAAACTATAAAAATCTGATTAACATATTACATTATTCACTGTGAGATTTCTAAAAGGAGTTTTCAACAAAATTAGAATACATGAGTTTTAAACAAAATCAATACGCTACTTGGAATTAATGCATAAATTATTTTGCTAATTCTAATAAAAAAAATAATAATGAGAGATTTTACAATGGGATGATTCAGTAATTCTTTTATAAGTAAATAGTACTAAACCTTTATCCACACCTAATTTAAATATATCATAAAAAATAATGCAATATGCTATAGATACAGGGTTTTAAAATATATACATTGAGACAGTAAGTGTGAAAACAAGATACGAATATACACCATACTAACCTCAAAAATCAAACCTTCCAAAAAAACACCCAAGCATGTTTTAGATAATCTTTTCAGAGATACAATAATTGATTTTTCTTAAATTCCCCACTTTTGATACAGCCAGTACAGAAACCATTTTTTAAAAGCGTTTCAGACATAACCTTTTATGTAAATGATAAGTGAAAACGCCCATTGGTGTTTTTCATGTAAATTTTAAAAAAATTTCAGATAATTGTAGGTTATTGGATTTATTAAGGTTTATTAACCAAAACAGACTATTTACTCTTGTTTGACCTACAGACCTCAAAATACCGTGGGAAAACTGAACTTGCTTGTGTGCTTCATATTAAACTGTATTCATAAATCACTTCGCCAATGCTATATAATTAAAATTTGTGAATTTTGCGTTCTTTTTTGATAAATAAATAAGAAAAAATTTTCAAAAAAAAAATTATAGAATTAAAAAAGGTGAATATATTTTCTAAGAATTTTCCTGAAAATAATCATTTCCTTAGCATAATTTATTGAAAACTCGAACAATAAAATTTTATGAATATTTTTGGCAAAAAAAAAAATTAAGTTATATTGAATGATATTAATAAAATTTCGCTCAAATTTTATGTTTTTTTTTTAATAAATGAATAAGAAATTTTTTTTTTTTTTTAATTTATAAAAATAAAGAAATGTGAATATATTTCCTAGGAATTTCCCTGAAAATAATCATTTCTTCAACATAATTTATTAATAACTCCAATAATAAATGCTATGAATATTCAGGGCAAACAAAATTAATTTATATTGAATATTAATAAATTTTCTCAAAAAAAGTTTTGAAAAATTAAAATTAGTTCATAAATAGAGCTTGTAATTCACAAATTTTGTTAAATTAATTTATGCAATTTATGCTGCTTCACATTTAATTTAAATAGCTATATAAATTGAAACAAGATTTGATTTTGTATGCTGCAGACATCTATTAAAAGACTAAATCAAACATCTAAAAATTGCAATATCGAGAAATGTAAATACAGCTCATGGCTATCGTTAATAGCACTCGAATTTAATGAGTAGATTAGCGTACTTTATTTCCAGACGCCTTATTGGTACCGATGTATAAGCGATACGATTACGATATAGGAGTAATAGCAATTTAAATAATAAAAACTTATATATTTCATCTTTATTCAAAATTTACAAACGAGAATTTTCAGTATATTTTGAAAACTGTACAACCATTCTGATGTCAAATACTGATGACACCATGAAATTGAAAAATATTAAATACGGAAATTACGTTAACCATTATAGATTAAAGAAATTATAATTTTTCTGAATATATTAATAAAATCATTTTGCATAAAATATGTGCTTTATCGAATATCGACCAATTTATATTCTGAGAATAAAATAGTGTTTTGCAAAGGAAAAGGTATTGTTTTTACAGTTCCTGAGAAATAAAATCTCCTCGTACCTCCAATTAGGAAATTATTAAGATTTAAAAAATTTTAAAAAAATTTTCAAAACGAATTTACAGTAAAGAGATTTAAAAAGGATTAATTAAGAGTGAGCCTTCTTCCTCAAGAAAAATTTGTAAACTTTATAATTTAAAATTAATAAACTATAAAAATTGAAATTAATAAAATATAAAAATATAAAATTAATAAGTGCATGAATAAAAATTAAGATATTATTTAATTTATTATGGATTTAAAATCGTTCTTTGCTCATTGTAGAGAGAGAAAATCTGCTCTAGGGGTGGGTTAAAAGAAGTAGAAGTTGAGTTTGATACCCCTTCTCTAAAAATAAACAATAATAATTAAGCTAGACAGAATTCTAAAAACATTTGGTTTATAAAAAGTTAAAAGCATTTTATTGGAATTTAATAATCAAAACAAATAATATCGAGTGTTATTGTAAAAAAAAAAAAATGTCCATTTGATAACGAGTTCAAAAGTGTGCAATAGACTGTCAGTTTTTTTTCTTTTATGTATAATTAATTATATTTCGATATTTATATTTTTCATCTGGGTAAAATATAGGATTAAAAACTCAAATTCTACACCTGGTATCTTCAGTGGCATAAATTATGATGTTTACAGCTTTCGCTAAAAACAACTAACATTTTTTTATTGATTTTTTCGTCTTCTTTTATTCTCAAAAAAAGTGCCAAACCGCGATAATGCACCAAAGAATGCTTTCCCTAGGAGAGTTAACTGCGATGGTTGGCTACTATAGATACTAACGTGTATGTGATTTTCATTGCAACCCATGAGACTCCACCGTCTGTAAATTGTGGAGTTGATCATTTAACAATAACTGAAACAGAAGAACTAGTAGTTTTATCCACTGATTGTGGATTGAGAATTAAACATAAGAAATTGTCACTTGAAACCTTCTTTAAAAAAGAAATGCATTTCAATATCTCAAAAAGCTTTGAAAAATTTAGTATAATTTTTAACCTCATACTTATGTGAATTAGGAATTTCTATCCTCATCAAAATTAAATGTAAAAAGAGAGTAAATCTTCACTGTATTGACAAGAAAATGAGAGTTTGCCTTTCAAATATATACCTAAACATTGAAAAATCGCTAGGACACTTCAGATTCATGTTTCTCATAGACACAAGAATAAATAAACTTAAGGTGCGTTTCACTATATTTTTTCTGTAATATTTGACTTAACTATGATAACATAGTTCTCAGATATTTGTAAATAGTGTGCCTACAATTATTTATAGAATTTTAATGCTCCCCGACTTAATAAGTTTGAGAACCACAGTTTTAAAGGATTTCTTTCAAAAAAATATATCAAAATTTCAGTAACGGCAATTTTAATATCATTTATTCATTTCATAACAGTAACATCAAAAGGCTGATTTTATAATTACAAGATATTCAGTTTATAATACGAGAAACCGAAATGAATATGTACGAGAAAATGCAGCATATTCCTCTTAATTTTAAATACCTCAAGGGATAATTTTAAGAAATACTACTTGATTAACGACTTAAAAGAAATGAAGAAAACATTATGATGGAGAAAAGGGCGTAATTTAGATATCTACTCTAATATTAACCAACACACCCACGATTTTCCATAAAAAAAATCATATCGTATAATCAAGTTGAGTAACAACAATGCTTCATACATAATTAAAAAGAATAATTAAATGCTACGATCATTTACGAAACTCGTCACGATTTTTTATAATTACCCACCATGAAGGAAACTTATTTTCCCACTAAGAAGCGAGTTGTTTTCTTGAGGTAAATATTCTGCAAATACCTTTATTCATATGCTAATACAATTTCTTTCACACTTTAATTTATACAAATAAAAAAAACATTTTGCGGAAGAGAATTTTGATAATCCCGGATGTGTTCTCTCCAAATTCTAGAATGAGCAGATTTCAATATCAATATGAATTCAATATCAATATGCATTTCGAAAAGGTTACATGAATAATTTGAAGGCATAAAAAGTATTTACAAATATTTTACCTGAGTACAAATTAAAAATACCTCAATAAAATAATTAGTATAGTATATAATAATAGTATATAATGTTAATGGTGTATAATAGTTAATAATAATTTTCGCCAAATTCTGGAATGAGCAGGTTTTAATACCAATATGAATTCAATATGATTATGCATTTCGAATAGGTTACATGAATAATTTGAAGACATAAAAAGTATTTACAAATATTTTACCTGAATACAAATTAAAAATAACTTAATAAAATAAAATAATTATTATAATATATAATAGTATATAATAGTTAATATTAGTATATAATAATAGTCTCGCCAAATTCTAGAATGAACATATTTCAATATCAATATGCACTTTGAATAAGGTTATGCAAATAATTTTAAGATATAAAAAGTATTTAAAAATATATGGCCTGAATACAAATTAATAATACCTTACTAAAATAAAATAATTAATATAGTCTATAATAATAGTTATAATAGTATAAAATATTAATAGTATGTCGTAGTTAATAATAGTATATAATAATAATTTTCGCCAAATTCTAGAATGAGCAGATTTCAATATCAATATGCATTTCGAATAAATTACATGAATAATTTAAAGACACAAAAATTATTTAAAAACATATTACCTGAATTCAAAATAAAAAAATCCTTAGTAAAATTTTTAAAAAATCATCTACAAAATACAATTAAAATTTTAATCAAATCAAATGAAGTTAAGAGCATGGGAGCGGCTAAAATCATTTAAAAAAATTTTCACTTCTGTAAGTATATCCGTTTCATTCAATTCTAAAAAATAAATTTGTAGTTTACTTTTATTCGTGTCTTAACAAAGAAAGTAACGAGTAAATTGTCATTTCGCCACAAAGCCGGGTTTTATCTGATGTATAAAATGAAGACAACTGCGAGATTAGAATTTAGTGGTGTCTTAATTAAGTAATTATTACACTTTGTCATGTTCAAATAAATTGTTATAATCTATATTACTGAGAGTTTAAGATAAAATGAATTGTAATTTCATTCCGGTTGTATAAAGCATCAAAATTTTTATTACCAACATAAAATGAAACGAAAAAAGTGGTACTCTTTAATTATTTCAGTTATTTTATTTGTATTATTTTGTGCTAAATTTTAAAATCTCACCACATTGACCCTAATCCTAAATAAAGACATTTTGCTCTCAGATTTTTAATTTTCTTGTACAAATAATGTTACAAATTTAATACAACAATATTAATGTATAATGTAATGTCTTATTTAAAAGTTTTATAATATAAATTGTAAAAATTCCAGACTGGAGTAGTATAATTGATTTTGTAGAAAAATTTATTTGAAATTCAACTCCATTATTCTGGAAATTTTCTCTATGCAGAAAATAGAATAATAGATGCTATAGAAAAGTAAAACCAGACAGATGATATTAGCCAATATGAATTGCATTAATTACAGACAAATAAAGAAAAAGAATTCAGCGAAAGATTCGCACAAAATTCAGAATTTTTATGTGGGTTCTAATTAAAGGAAAATTTACAAAATACATATTTTATAATTTCATATTTTAAATTTTAACGCTTAAGTTAAGGTAGTTAACCTGAATAGCAGATAATTCGAATCGTATAATCTTGATTTTTTATTATAAAATGTGTAAAATTAAAAAATATATATATAAATCCTATACAATTAAAAAAAGAATATTTTACCTTTAAAATTTTAATTTATTACAGTCCTAAAGTGGATAAGGAGCCACTTTTGTTACTGATTTTAATATTTTAAACTCCATATTCGTAATGTTATTTTCAGTATTAATCTATGAATTAAAATCCGTTTTTATTATTCATATTCTCAACCACTAATGACCAGCTGACGAACGAAAAACATCTGACATCCAATCAATCAAAATATAAGATGGATGTTTTTTAAGACAGAATAATTTCAGTTTTGATTACAGTTTGATTTCTGGCTTAAAGGCATAAAAAAAAACTCTTAATACGAATTTATATTTTTTGAGCCAAATTAACTTGCTGTCATACCAAACCAAACCAAAGAGAAAACCATATATAAGCAACTGTCAACTATGTGTGTGAAAATGACATAATTTGATAATAATGTATTCTTATTTATAATCATAACAATTTTATATTCACATATAAGGTGGTATTTTTTTTTTCTTTTTTTGTGAAAACAGGTAATAAATCAAATTACAGTAATAATATTATTTAACTACACAATTTCAAGAATTTTATTGCGGCCTGATGATCAATTCGCTAGAGATCTGGCCGTTGGTACCACAGGCTTCAGGTTCGAATGCTGATGGTGGCAAGGAAGTTTGTTGGTGGCTCGAAATCCACGTTAAACTGTAAGTCCCAGTCTAATTAGCCTGAAGTGTACACAAAATGACGGTAGAGCGACAAACCAAACCAATCAAGAATTTCATTAACAGGTACGTGCCGAACAAGCTTGGATAAACTCTGTCAATTTTGTTATGTTGAGGTTTTGTTATTTCTGTAGGTAATTTTGTACTTTTGTGTTTTAATAGTGAAGTGACATACAATGTTAAGTTTTTAAGTACTTGCACACTATTTAGTTTAATACATGTCAGTTTTACAGCAAAATTTTTAATTTCCTATGCTACGGAGTTTTAGGTGTTTATTACTCGCTGTAGAAAATTTGGTTGTTAAAACATGGGAATATACGGTGCGAGGGTATCGAGGCAAATGATATTTTATCGCTTGCTTGCATTCACTCTATAAATATAGTTAGTTTACAGTACCTTAGAATAATTTTATACTTGTACAGGCAACATGTTAAAAAATATATATTTGTGTAGTCCTAGTTTAAAAATGTCTAAGTACAAAGTACTAAGCACTAAGTATAAAAATGTCTGTTGGGGGCACAAAAAAAAATATAACAAAACGAAAATTAATGAAATGCGTCCATGTCGAACCATTTGTTAAATGGCTAAGAATAGTAACGCTAGATGAAGAGCGAAGAGTTCAAATCTGACGCAACTTCACAAGCTGATTAAAACAATACATTTGATTTCTACCCCTTCAATGAAAGCCAATTCTCAGAGAAGCAAAAACATCGAGCTGCTTCAAGAAGAAAAATCTACAGCTTCACAATATATTTTATTGTAGCTACTCATGATAATTCAAATGATTACAAGCCAGCACAATGCCCTGCCCCACATATCAATAATACCGTGCAAAATATGTGTTCTATATTTTTATAAGAAATACTGCGATCTCCATTCCTGGCCTGCTATTGCAATTCAATTAATATATTATTAAACAAAGAAAGCAAAATAGTTTATTTACACTATTTTATTCGACTTTCACCCCTGATGTTTAAAAAAAACAGCAAATGAATCAAATTAAGGTATGTACGCATTAATGGACAGGTAATAATTGAAGAAAACTTCATCACTTTTATTCAGAAAATGGTTTTGTTGTTGTTGTGACTAAACTTCAGTGACCGTCAGCGTCGGACTGTCACCCCATGAGTAATCTACTCATGGATGGAGGGAAAACAGGCAACTTCTGTTGTGATGGAGCATCAGCAGGTAGAAATCTGACTGGGTTCCGAGTCTCTAAAGAAGAAGGGAAGTGATTCCAAATGGACATTTAGAGGGAACTGCGGGAAAACTCCCACCAAGTAATCTAACTAATGAAGCAAGATGTTGAACATCAACAAACGCCCTCAAGTCTCTCCATTTTTGAAACTGTCTGCAACAATGCAGCCAGCAAATTAAACTTTGGTCCTAATGCTCATCAGCGGCGCACGTTGTCACTGAGCCATGAGTCGGGCTTCAGAAAACGAGGAAAGGTTTATTGACTGAAATTTTAATTAAACTAGAAGTTGATAAATTGTATATTCAGGATTTCGGGGGATAATGATTTGAAAACGATGCCAATATGGGTGGCAAATACAAGAGAGTACGTATACTTATTTTGAAAAATTAACAATTTAACATTATTATCTAAATTTAACTGGAGAACACATTGCATTCAGAAATTATTGCTTTTTTGCCCTGAGTAAAGATTAATTTTTTCTAGTCATTAACAACATTTTTAAAAAGTCTCAAAATTATCATTTAAAATTTTTTTTGATACAAGGTAGTTATTAAAGACCAGTGCGAAAAAGGTGCTGTATTTACAAATACTTGAAAGAACTGCAAATGATTACCTGAAAAAAGGAATTTTCAAATCCGGAGGTGTATCAAATTAAAAAAATTTGATTTTTCAAATTAATTATAGATTTATCTGTTCTTTTTCTATACGAAATAAAATTCCACAATGCTTATATCGAACAAATAAATTATTATAAAACAAAGATGTGTCAAATAGTTTGTGGAACAAAATTAATTGCGGGATTACGTAGCACATTACAAGTAATTTGAGATACAGGTTTAGGACATGAAGCACAAAATTTGGCTGAAGATACGAGAATACAGAAGATATTTATTAAAAAGCGAACGAAAAGAATTAAGATAATGGAAATAGATGATACACCAGATAAAGGAAGCAAATAAAACTAGTTAAAATACAAATTAACCGTGTTATTTGACATTATTGTCTCAAATGATTTGGTGTTATCAAAAAATGAAAACTACTACCTCTGTGACGATTTTGGCTTTCTCTATGGCTAGTCTTTACAATATATGTGTGTTGCTGATTTAAGAAAATTGACTGCAAATCTCGCTATTAATTAAATCAAAGTACGAATTCACATGTAAAATTGAAAGTTTGAAGTTTGAAGTAGAACTCTTATACAAAATATAGAAGCTGCATCTCCGATTAACATCAACTGGCTCATTTGGGTTTGATTAATATTTGGATAAGGTTCAATGTCGCTTTTCGAATATTTTTTTAACTCTCCCTGCTTCTATAACTTGGTACGAGAGAAATTTTAGGAAGTTGAATTTAATAAAAATTTATTTAAGATCAACTATTGAACAAAAATAATCTTTCAATTTTTCTATTATTTCAATAGATTACAATAAAGATTACAAATATTAATTATGATGATGTAATTAATGAATTTGCTGAAATGAAAGCCAGAACAGTGCAATGAAAATGAATCTTATTAAAAATAAGGTATTTGTTTTATTATTTTCCCAAACCTAATTAATTAAGGTGTCGATTTATAAAGATGCATATTAATCACATTTGATTAATTTGATAATGCAAATTCTTGCACAGGGTATACAAGAATGGCTACTCATGGCACTGTGCGCTTGCTTGCTTTGGGTTTGACGTAGTTGGCACTGTGTTCCTTAAGATAATTCTAGGTTTTTGTTAACGTAACATATATTTACATATAAATTACTTTGTAATCAACAAATAGATACCACTAATTTCTCTATTAGCGTGTATTTAATCATTACTTTTATCATGAACCTGTAAAATTTAATACAGGAAGAGTAAGAACATATATAATTGCATGGTTTTATTTATTAGCCTTCACGACCTGGTATATAAAGTAACATGATAAATTTAATTAAGACAAAATATTTAGCGAAATACAGGCAGAAATCGGAAGAAATTTTCAATAAAGATGTAGTCAATATTAAACTAATCATCTTAAAATTCCAGCATTCCAGCCAATAGGGATTAATATGCATCTTTATTATTTGGCTTGTCGAAATTTCAATACCATCCACGAAATATACTATAGTAACAAAATAATAATTATATTACAGTAACATACTAAATATAAAATATGCATATAAAATAACATTACTATAGTAATAAAATGAAAATATAAAATATGTTAATAAAGTACGAAATTAAAAGCAAAAATGTATAATATACACAAGCAAAGAAGAAAACGGCTTTAAATACAATTAGATTTACACAATGGATAAACTGAATAAAAAAAACTAAGTTGAATAAAAATAGAAACGCATTTGAACAAAGCGAAATTAAACATTTTTAAGTAACCTTTCTTTTTTCATCAGTAATAAATCTTTACCTTTTCTATCACAAAATAAAAAAAAATTAAAGTAAACGCAATACACCAGATGATATATTAATCAAATTATAATGAAGTCATTAGCATCTATTCACAAATTTCATTCAATTCTATTGGGTTGGCAATTGAATAAAGTTATTGTCTACTTTGAACATCTCCAAATGTTTCGAAGAACAAAGATGAAGTTCTCTAAATCATTGTTGATGCATGGCTCTAACCAATTTATAGTTGAATGGTTATTGTCTCCTTTCAGAAGAATCTAGTTCAAAAGAACTGGTTAAAAAATTCTCACGAATATCCCTTTCGAATCAATTACAGTTTATTTCAATGGAATTTAGAATAGCTTTAACAATACAAAAATTAAAAATATAATGCAGATTACGTAAAATAATAGCTTTGATTTCAAAACCAGTTTCAATTTTGCATTTTATACTTTTGTTTAATTTTTTCACTATTTTAAAACAACTGTTCAATGAATGAAAGGCTTATGTTGAGTTATGATGCTTGAAAAATGAACTATATGTAATTCTGAATTGATTAAACGTTTTTGTTGTTGATAAATAATTATTGAACTGAAAGCATAAATTAGACGGTTATAAAGGATATATTTGTTCTCAAATTTATCTAATTTCTGATATAATTTATTTGGAAGTACAATAATATCATTTCATTCAAAAAATTAAAACTTTCTTTTAAGATAATATAAAGTTCACAACTTTTTTAAACGCATTAATTCTTATTAAACATAGCCTACTTTGTATTTTGTCACTCAATCTTAACATTTTCTTTTCTAATAAAACTTTTGAAATGTATAAATATTTAAAACTAGTACAATAAAAAATGCCATTTCTTTACAGGTTTTCTTATATTTGTCACAATAATTTTGCATGATTGACTACAAATTTATTGGAAATTTTTTAAACAAATTTGTTTTGTTTTATGAGTTTTGTTTATTTTACGTCATTGGTAAATTTCCTTAATTTACATATAAAAAAACCTTGTTAAATTTTCATTTTTAATATACTTTGCATCATAAATTTTAGGCAAAATAATCACATTTTATAGAGATCAGTAAAATAAACAAATAAAATGCAAGTATGAAAATCTACGTAGTGCGCAGTTTTTAATAAATATTATGCAATAAATAGTAAATATTGCTATGAATTAAGTCTATATAATTTTTCGACTAAAATATGCGAAAAAATAAATAACATAAAGTCGTCTTTATTCTGTAGCAAATCCTTCTGCTCCATTTAATGATATGCAAGTAAAGAAAAAAGTCTTAATAACTTCGAAACTGACGTCCAACTTTTTTTTTATTGGTGGTGGTGGTGGTGGTTGAAAGGCGTTTTCGTATTAATCCATCATGAATCAAGTTTACTGATATTATCAAACACCTACTATAATATTTTTCACCATCACTAGAAACATTATGCAGTGGATATTTTGGTAATATTAAACGCCGCTCCTGTGCGTGTATATTTAATCTGCGAGTGATTGTCAAGTGTGTGTACTTTGGCTATTATCAAATATCGTTCCTTCATAACAATGGCTATTAAGTTAAGCGTTTCAAAATTTACACAAGGCTTTCCTTTCAATGGAAATTTCAGGCAAGATATTTTTTTTACAAATAATTAAGAGCCATATAAAACTATGATCATTTTATATGAAATTTGCATAAGGATAGATTACAATTTTGTAAAAATATAATTTTCGACAAAAAAATTTTAATTGTAAAATGTATTATTGTTAATATAATTTAACAAATGATATTTAACAATTACTTATTTAATAATAATTCAATATATCAAAGTCTGCTGTATATATTAAATAATATATTATATATAATATTAAGTAAATAATATATTATATTAAATAATATACATAACAATACAATATTTGCATCACATTATATAAATTCATTATAATCATTATTACGCAAGTAATCTTAAATCAAGACATTTCTAGATAAAATCTCTCAATATATACAGGTAGCACAGTTCTTTTCATTAAAATTACATTTCGAAAATATTACTTGTAAGTTATTTAATTAATTACAAAAATAATAATAATACAATGCTAAAATTTTGAGTGAAAACAATATTTTTGATGAATTAGATAACATCTTGATTTCAAGCAATGGGCTATAATTTATCAAATTACCAGTGTCCCGTAATTAAAGCTTTATGATTATTTATAATTCTTCACACCTGTGTGTATTTATTTCTTTTCACACTAACACATAATTAATTTTCTTAATATTTAATAATTAGTTGCTTAAAATATTTCTGAGTTATTTTCTATTAAATAAACGTTTTCCTTTATTCAAAACAACATCGTTTGCAACAAATAAATATTAACATTTAAAACTTAATAATTGAGATAAATTCGATTAAATATATTTACTGTCTATAAAGCAATAATTCTAAATAATTTGTAAGGAAAAGGTAAGGATTCAAATATCTTTCAATTTAATTAATGACAGCTGTATTTAAATTTAATTTATAATCTCATTAAATTCACGTTCCGAAACAAATAGTTATGAAATGTTATAAATATCCATTAACTTCTGAAAAACAATTTAAGTTGATTAGTTTCAACACTGAATAATAGATGACCAAAAGGAAAAGTGATCAATAATGACTATAAATAGTACTCATCATCGGTATGCCTTCTTCTGCAACAGCTCCATGATGGGCCAAGAACGTCTGCTTACTGGAAGATTTCGTGACAGGAGATGTTTTCTTTTTACAGGGCAGGGCTGTCAGCCTTACGCCCAATGCTCTACGGTCATATTAGACCGGGGCATACTGTTTAAAGTGGATTCCGAACCACTACAAACATCATGTCACAGCCGGGACTGGAACCCGAAACTTGTTGCACCGAGCTCCAGAGCGCTAGTCATTTGACCATCAGTATGTAGCAATATGAAAATTCGTGTTTATAGTTTTTATGATAGAAATTTACATCGTGTATTTCTTTTATTTATAAAGTTTTCTAATTAGCCTTTGGTTCAAAAATGTCATTTTTGGTGATTAAAATTATTTATTTTCAACTTTAAAAAACCCAGACATTTACAAGATCTACCTTTTCTTAAATATAAGCATAAACATATTACGTAAAATAATTAGTTTTGTATCAAACCACAAACCTATCTAAATAATTTTCATTCATGGATCACCCAATTTCGAAAGCTGGGAGAGGGACATAATACACTGTCCTTATGTA
The DNA here is from genome assembly GCA_021605075.1 of Caerostris darwini. Taxonomy (NCBI): domain Eukaryota; kingdom Metazoa; phylum Arthropoda; class Arachnida; order Araneae; family Araneidae; genus Caerostris; species Caerostris darwini. The sequence goes on from BPLQ01007451.1 coordinate 90,554, forward strand.
TAATAAACACCCGTGAACCCCTATCAAAGGAATAACCGGCATTTCCTTTAATCTTCAACGCTGTCCCATGGAGTGTAACATCCCAATTACAGATCTCTCTCGTTCCGCCACTCTGCAATTGGAAATCAGCCCTTGTTAGAATAGAACCAAATTTCTGGCCCACGCCTACTTATTTCTCAAAGGCATACAATACAGAAAGGGGAAAAAAGCAGGCATCAAAGTCTCTGAAACAAATGAGACCGAAATAAAGATGTTATAAATCTCTCGGGTAGTCTCTTTGTTTTCCTATACATAAAGCGGTAAACAAAGAACAGGCTATGGGATAGAAGGAAAAAAAATGGAGGGATTATTATAACTTCGAAGAAACCCAGTCATTATATACCGGGGTAAAGGTGCAAGATGATGGTAATTGATTATTTGGTAGACTGGAAAAACAAAATATAGTGTTGCGCCTCATACCATGGCACTGAAACTCCATGCATTGTTGTATTGGGATATCCGAGTTGATAGATTGATTCCAGAGTTACATAGAGTGATTGGGTTGGATGGACGAAAATAGAAGGGAGTGAAATCGCTTAATCAAAATAAAAACAAAATGTGATAAGGATTATATTTGATGTTTTAAAATGATTACATTGAATGCTTTTTCAGATTTGAAAGCATTATGTATTATTATTTGCGTCAAAGTTAATGATATTTGGGCATTTCAATCAAGTAAATTAGGATTAAAAAAATCATAATGTGCATAAAATAAAATATTCAAAAGTTGAGATATTTACTGGAAAAAATTATAAATATCAGAAATTTTAAAAATGCCCTTTTTTTTGTAAAAAATCACTTTCTAGATTGGTTTATCAATATTTGAAATAGCATTAATATTTATAATATCATATGTTGTTGCAGTGTATGTGATGCCAATTTGAAAATAATTTTTACAGAAGTTACATGAAAAAAATAGAAACTAGTATTGTTATCAGAAATTGAGAAATAGAGAAGGGATTATAATACAATTATTTATATTTAGGGAGAAAGAAATAATTACATAATTGCAATCGATTACTTGGTTAATCAGAAATATTTTTTCTCTTCATATTGGAGAAACATGAATTGTGTAATTATTTAAAATCGAAATTTCGCAGTATTTTACTTATTATTCTTTTTAAGTAAAGAATTTTTTCTAATCCTTTGGTATCATTCAAAAGTTATTGTTATTTTTTTTCTCCAAAATATTCATGCTGCTTACATTTCTTTTTATATAATACTCTATAGGTAAGATTAAAAGCTCATTTTTCGTGGCATTATAACAAAATACGTTTATAGTTTCAAGATGAAAGTTATTTTCATGCATTATTATGTAAGTATGTATTATTTCTAACGTTATATAATATATTTTGTAACCGTGCTTCCTCTTACACACTACAAGAGCGCCTCTTTGGCTTTCAGGAGAAATGGTCAGTAGGCCTCGAGAAGTGCAACGCAACTGGCGCTGCCGCTGAGAAACGTTTAGTACAGCGCAATCAAGCACGTCTGTTGAGAAACGTTTAATACAGCGCAATAAAGCACTTCTGTTGAGAAACGTTTAATTTTTAATCTCTCATCTTAAGAGGAAATATATTTAGCACGGTGCTGTGTATTAGTTGACCTACAGACTCTCAGCCGGAGTGATAGTATATTTCGCGCTAACCAAAGTATCGGGTTTTCGGATTAGAAGTGAAATCCTACCCCAAGTCTAGAATTATCTGTCTTTAAATGTGTTAAATATTATATATCTCTAATTATATGTATGTGGTGTTTGTGCGCGTGTAAATAAAGCTACGAGTTCACAAACCTGTGTCTACCCAACCACACCCAGTTACAATCCAGCTGCACAACCGACAACATTACAATTTAATATTGACACAAACAATTTTAACAATTCAACAAATTATCTTTAATTCCCCCCCCCATTTGAAAAAAGAAATTTTTAAATGATTTATAATTTAATAAGAAAAATTGAAATTTTTTTGGGTTTGAGAAAAGATAATGTTTTAAAATTAAAATCTTAAATTAGAAAAAAAAAAAAAATTTAACACATCATGTTTAAAAAAATTTGTTTAAAAAATTTGATTTTACATCATTTTTTTTTTTTTTTTATTTGTTTTTAAAAAAAGTAATAGTTTACAACTAAAAGCTGATTTGAAATAATTTTTTATTTGTTTTTAAAAAGTAATAGCTATTAATAGCTAATAACTAAAAGTTGATTTGACATCATTTTTTTTTTTTATTTTTTTTTTTTTAAAGTAATAGCTAACAACTTAAAATAAACCCTTATTTTTTTTACGGCAACTTTTAATACACGAGTCATCTCAACACTAAAAGAATTTTTAATTTTCTTTCTTAAGCTTTGACTGGATGTGTTTATATTTTATATATAATATTAAACTCATGAGTAATTGCTCAGCGGAAGATAAATTGGACTTTTTCCAGTTGAATCTTAATTATAGTAGGGAAAATTAGCCCAGATCCATCAAATTCATTCGGAACTTTATTTCATGTCAACGACCCTGTAAAAGTTGAGGGAAAAAAAATCGAAACGGCATCGATGAGTGTGACAAGAATAATTGCAACTCATTATTCATCGGAAATTGAGAAAGAAAATCCCTGCCTACACCGTAAGATCATGTAAAACACTCCTGCTTGTTTGTAACCAAAGAAAATCACACTAATTTAGATCTAGGGGGTACGAGAGGCTTTACTACAGGTGCTTGTGGGGAGGGGACAGCGCTGTACGTTGCGAGGTTGTATTTTAGTAAAGATTGATTCTGGCGGTTATTTATTCGTCACGGATTATTATTCGTAGTGAAACTTGGTTTTGAAATAAGGTACCCAAAAGTAATTAATTTTCAGATTAATTGCTGCAGAAAGCTTAGGGAAAAAGTGCGAACTTCAAAAGGAATTAGCCAAGAGAAATGAAGGATGTAATTTGACTAAGAAGAAGAAAAAACGGACACTTATCCGTATCATAATTCATGTCAGTTTGCTAGTGAACACTTTACTAATAGTTTTGGATACGTTTTTTAAAAAGAGAATGAAATATCAGTAATTTTCTTTTATATTCATTAAAATTTATTTTCAATGAATTAGAAATTTAAACATTTTTGATTTTTTCTTTACATTACACACTTTGGAAAATAAATTTTGCCGTATGATTCAGATAATTAAAGTATATTTTTTCTATAATTCATTGGCAAAAATTCTTGTTTCCACTTATAAAAATAAGAAAATTTAGATATTTCCATTTATAAAAATAAAGGTATTTTTAATTAAGCTAATATTCCAATAATTATAAATAAAGTTTTAAGGTCAAATACTTGAACAAATTTGTATTTTTTAAAGTATTAAATGGATGAGTAGAAATAGAAATAAGTTGAAATGGTATATGAATTATTACTTATAAAAATCATTTAATTAATATTTGTATTATTTTAAAAGTAAGAAAACGTCTGTTTAAAAAAAAAAAGAAATAAAAGACTAATTCTGAATGACTCTTTCTCTGTTAATCGATTTTCTTTGCCATCCATAGTACATATAGAGCATGTTGTTTTACTTATAAGAGTAACAAATTTTTTTCTCATGTATAATTACAATAATTTACAAATAATTTGATTCACCAATTATACTTCGATTTTGAATTTTGCAACTTTTGCATATTTTTGCAAAATTTAGACAAAATCGGTATGGAGGTGTCTGCGAATTTGAAATTTATGCAAATCAGATAAAGAAAGAGGGAAAAATTAAAACTGAAAAATCAAAACGAATGGAAAGAACTAATATTTAAAAATTTATATGTAAACCATAAAAACAAACTGTTAATCAATTCATAAAATTTGTCAACTCCGCCGAACTAGACATGCAAAAAAAAAAATAATAATAAATAAATAAATAGAAAAAAAAGCTGAAATTTTAAATGACTTTCTCTGTTAATCGATTTTCATTGCCTTTCATACATACATGCTTTATTTGCTTTATTTATAGAAGTAACAAATTTTTTCTCATTGTCTACTTAACAATTATAATAATTTATAAACAATTTGATTTAACAATTCTATTTTGGTCTTGAATTGTACTACTTTTTGAAAAATTAGACAAATTCGGTACGGAGGTGTTCCCGAATTTAAAATTTATGCGTATCAAATAAAAAAAATAGGGAAAAAATTAAAACAGGAAATTCAAAACGAATAAAAGTACTAATAATTTAAAAAAATACTTTAAACATAAGCGCTAACCGTAAATATCAACTCATAGAATTTACCAACTCCATTGAACAAGACATGAAAAAACAGAACATGTTTTCTTAATGCCGAACACCTTAACTGAAGCCATGGAAAATATCTTCGACAAACATTGTTATTGAATTAAAATTAATTAGTTAAACATTAATCTATTAATTAATAAAAAGTATAGGCAAAATGTTTGCATGTTTTTTTCTTCTATTTTAAAATCACTTTCTTTAAAATAAATTGCCATGTAAAATAAAGTTAGGTAAATAAGATAGAGGGGCCTAATTGCCGAGTGACTAGCGCTCTGACGTTCGATGCAACAGGTTTTGGTTTCGAATCCCGGCTGCGCCATGGATGTTTGTAGTGGTTCAGAATCTACTTTAAACAGTAGGTCCCGATCTAATATGACTGTTACGCGTGAGACTGATAACCCTATCCCGTTAAAAGAAAATGAAATCTGCCAGAAGGCAGATCACCTTAGCCCACAATGGGGCTGTTGCACCAATGAAGAATATAAAATAGAAGATAATAAAAATAACTCCAATATCAACAAGCCCAATCCCAAATACTCGATAATTATTGGCAAGGTATTTTAAATTGATCTCAACTACTAAAAGATAAGTTGTAAATTTCGACGGCAACAATACTTTTCAAAGCGAGTGATGTCATTTCAATTTCATTCGCAGCAGAGCACTACCAGTCTCATATTTGTATTAATCAACAATGCTAGATAGAATTTGAAATATTCCATACTGAATTTTTAATTATAAAATTGGGATAATATAATCTGTTTCGAAACATATACTTATTGATTTCGCTTATTAAGAATACCATCATAATATCTGCCAGACAACAATACTGAGAGGAGGCACATCTTTGATTAGCAAAAAAATACTCATTTATATTCCATTTTATTTCAATACTTCCGGTTTTTAAATTACAAACCGAAAACCTCAACAATAGTTCTGAATCAACTAACGGGATGTTTATGTAGTATTGTGATATGGTAACTGCATTTAATCTGAGTCGTTTAACCTAGAATATTTAAGTAGTGTTAATCGCCAACTTTCAAGAGATATCGCTCGTTATCTCAATTTCATTCGGTTAATTATGTTTTTTTTTTCTACTATAATCTTTAAACAGGAAATTAATTTTTGCATTGCTAATATCCTAAATTATTTATAATGCATTTTTCTCATTTTGTTCCTTTGTGATACAAATAAAAACAAAATAAATTTTTTAAATAGTTTATTGAAAATTTGATTATTTTCCATGATAGTTAACATTTTAAATGGCTTAACTTGTTTTAGAGCATAACATGTACTTCTTTTATTTAGCATAATCTATTTTAATTAACTTCCTTAGAAAATAGTAATTTCTAAGGAAGTTAGTTTCCGAATTGTATTTGTAAATATTATTTCTTTGTATTTTTCAATCAAAATCCTTCTTTAGCTCAACATTATTCAAATGTGTTTAAATGCATATTTTTTTTATTTCCCGGGTAAAAAAAACTGTTATTAATTTAAAAATAGTGAATATACTGCAATTTTTGTTCAATATTAAGATATTACTGTGGCTATTGAACGGAAAATGTTGTTTTTATAATGTAGTGAATAACACTTGTTTCCTCGTTAAAGAAATCATTAAACACTGGCAATTTTAATCACTATTACCATTTTTTAATGAATTTAATGATGCATTATCATAAAAATGCATATAATTATGTTTTACTAGTCCTTTCAATATAGAACAAAAATGTTTACACATGGCTAAACTGAAATTTCTGGGTAGATCTCTATTTTTCCTACCCATTAAAAGAAATACATTTTATTTCTTTCATTATCACAGTGAATATATTGTAATTGTTGGTGGTTATTAAAATATTGCTGTGGCTATTGAGCACAGATGTTGTTTTTGTAATGAAGTTAATAACATTTGTTTCCTCATTAAAGAAACGATTAAGCGCTACCAATTTCAATCAGCATTACCGTTTTTTAATGAGTTTAATGATTTCTTATCATAAAAGTGCATATAACCATGGTCTTCCATTAACCCTTTCAATCTAGAAAAAAGTGTATACTCATGCTAGGCTGAAATTCGTTGGCGAATTTCAATTTCTCCTCCCCCTTCTTTTTTTCATTTTTTTTTTTTTTTTTTTATTAATCAATAACTTTATTCTTACAAACAACTGGTTTTTTTCTTGATTGTTTTAGACTGAACAGTATTGTATAATGATGCAAATTTGCAAGATTATATCTTTCCAGATATCACTAAGTTGCATGCTTATTCATCTATGTGTTTAGTAATCTCAGAAAATATCTATTCAAAAATGCAAGCCAAGAGAGGAGCAACTTATGACTTTTTCTTGAGATTAAAGGGCATGTTTTCTGTTCTCTTCTGTAGCCAATTAAAAGCATTAAAAAAATCAAACAATAAAACAAATAATAAACAATATTAAATGTATAACAAAGAAAAATCAACTAAAGATAACATTCTAAAAAAATTCGTTTATACTTCATGGTATTAGGAAATTGTCTATTTTTAATTATATTAGTTATGTAATTGACTATTTTTGAATGATATGTAAAGCAATGAAATATATCAGAACAATTTAATAGGCATAACAAGATAAATCGAGCAAAAATTATAGTAAAAAATAGTAATAAAAATTACGCAATTGATAATTAGGAAAATTAGTATAAAACGTGCAAGACAATTATATAACAGTTGTATCCATATATATATACTTGTTTAACTTACTTAATTATAGCCAATTAAAAAATATACTGTTTTGAAGAAATATACAACCTTATTTTTATTGACTACCTACATAGAAAATAACGAAATAATTTTCAACTTATTGGTATATAATGATAATAAATATAACTTCTTGTTATATCACATATTTTGGAAACAAAAAAAGCATGATATAAAAATATAGATTACTATTATTAGAAAACAACTAATAATCTTAGCGTTATAAGTATTACAAAATAGTTAAATAATTAACAATGGTCAGGAATGAGATACACGATTTAAAAATGATCAATATAATTTTTGATTAACAAAATTATTAATAGAGAATGACTTTTTCCTACTGAAGATTAATTTATATCCATATTAACATTAAAACAAGTCCTATTTTTATAATTTGTCAGAAAAAAAGTAAAATATCCCAATAAATGATGTAACGAGAGACTGCTGAAAAAGAAAATTATACGAGCAGAAAAATTTATTAACAAAATAGAAAATTTTATAAATATTGTCTTACTAATAATTATTCCAGTAATTTTGTAACATTTTTAATATTATGTACTAATAAATAAATAAAAATAAGTTAATATATATCAGTGAATTTTCTAAAAAATTCAGTGTATTCACATTTCCAATTTTAAAATTTTTATTTAATCAAAAATAGTTTCTTTTCATCAAAATATTTACATTATAATGTTTCTTATATATATCAACAAACTGAAAGGACTGTTCAATTATAAAAATATTATTATCTCTGGAGTCGTCCACATATTAATGAATTCAGCCATAAATATCAAGATATCAGAATATGTGCAGTTTAATAAACATATCTGTATCGGTCAAATTTTAAAAACTAAAATCATGCCAACACCTCGTCTAGTTTATCAATGTTTTGTATATTTTATTCATACAGCATAAAAAAATTAATTCGTTAGGCAAAATCGTGTTATATATGGCATTTAAATGTTGCTCCACGTTCATAACAAGATGTTTATCATTAACGAAATATATCCCTAAAAACTTGTATTAAAAAAAAAAAATAAGATTAATACATAGGATTATTTTTAGAATGTGAAATTAGGTAGCATAACTCATATCATACCATCACATTGCACAGAAATACTTATTTATCTTAAGATTAATCAACAAATTATAGCATGTCTCTTGTCATATTGGCGCGCATCAAAAATAGCAGCCATTAAATTTTTTTTTCGCTAAGAAAAAAAAGTCAAATAAAAAATAATCTTTAGAATACTCGACTTTCTATTTTTGATCACGGGTGAAGATCATTAAGATAGGGGAATGGCAAACTTCAATTGGACAATAAATACGATGCCACTGTTACTCAAGCATAGATTTCAGGCAGGGATACAGGTTTATGGAGACAACAGGTCCCACAGACAAAAAAATTAATATATTATCTAATATATTTCTTTATATATATATTATAATACAATAAAACAAGTAAAAAGTTTGATGGTTCATATTTCATTAATAAATATTTCTGTTTTGGGTTTAATTTTTATAGTAACTAAGCATTAAAGTGATCTGTCAAATAGTTTTTATTGATGAATTTTTTGATGCCTAAAAATCTTTGCTCTAATTATATCTTGATCGAAAATTATATGCGCATTTTATAATTTATCTACTTTGCTTAGCAAATTTAAAATGGGACTTGTTTATTGCCAATAAATATTTAAGAGATAAAAAGTTCTGTACATAGTAATCTTGCGTCCATGCTAGGACGTTATTAACGAGGGATTTGATCTTCAAGTCTACAATAAAAAAAATTTTAAATCATTATTAATTTTGTACGTTTTTATTAAACAAAAGTTTAACACTGTTTTAATTTTCATTAACATCTGGAAAAAGTTTTTAAAAAATTAAAAATTATGTTTTTAAGTAAAATGGAAATATGACGAATCCTAGTCTGTGCATTTCTGATTTAAGGTCACTCAGATTATAATGGAATTATTTATTAGAAATGGTTAAATATCTTCGTAACTACGAAATTCCAAAAATAATTTATTTTGAGTTCGAAAAATATCCAGTTGTTTAGATCAATTAAGATAACTTTTATGTCAGATAATGTCACATGTTAAAGTTTTATACACCACCAATTGAATATAATATGCATTCTCGCCTTCAAGGAAATTAGTTATAAAATATATATGTTTATATTAATGATTACGATCATTATTAAAGCATAATATTAATAGCCGCAATGTAAAATTTGCAGTGACTACTGACCAATAAATTTTTGCTACCAAAAATTTATTGGAAACCTTAAAGGACGTGGTTTTAATTATTTTATTAAATTATACGTTTAACATTTAATAAAAAAGTCGCTTGTTGCAAGAATTTTAGAGAAAATGGAAAAAAATATTAAACATTATGTTACATTTTGGAAAAAAAATTTTTTTAATGTAATTGCTCTCTATACACTATTTTGAGCACATAATAAAATATGAAAGAGTAAGATTACCTACATAACTCAATTAAAAAAAATTAAACTTACAAGAAACACCCAACAGATTAACATTTAAAATAATTACATATAACACAGCTAAAAAAGAATATGTAAGCCAAAGATACATTGAAGTGGAACGCGAAGTGCACTTATATACAAACAATAATAATACATATAAAATCAGGTGCATTTTGTTCCAGTTAATCATTTTGTAGGTAAGTAAACTCCCTTCTCAATATAATATTTTTTAAAGCATGAAACTGAATAAAAGTTGCATTATAAGCAACTGACTAAACACTTTGATGCAATGAAAAAACGCGCCCTTTTTTAAACCAAACTAAATTATAAAGTACAAGATATTTCAAAGTGTATTGCTCAGAATTTAATGAAAACAGTTATTTATCGTAAACGGTATTGTGTGATAAAAGTTAATTAGTAGTTTCTATTGATAACATCAGACGTAATAAATACTACTAAAATTCATTGAACACATTCACATTAAGATATTCTGGATTCAATTAAAGGTCACTGTTTAAATTCTTTTTTCCATCCTGTCTCATAGGTCCCACGAACAACGCCCATGTACACCTGTTAACATCTCATCTAAATACGTTTCAAATTAAATGAATTAAAAAATAATTGCTTTTCTTATGGACTAAACTTTATGATAATCAAAATGGTGCGGATTATAAATTTATCGAACTATTAAATATTAAATTAATTGCTATAACAATATTATATTTGTCATTGTGTAAAATTTTAAATAACCGAAAAAATTTAACATTCTCAACATAATTTCTTTGCATGTGTGTGTGCATATAATTTTAAAAATCATTATAAATAATTATAAAAGTAGGTATTTAAATCTTAATTATTTAAATTTTAGTCACAAATATTATTAACAGCAATTGAACATACTTTATTTTTAATTTTAAAATCTATTTCTGTACAAAATTACTCTAGATTCATCTTCTCCTTAAACCTTTTTTTTTTTTTTTTCATGTATCACTCCTGTATACCACAAACAGCAAACCGGCTGGTGATGAGAAGGATTTTTAGGGGTAACTACCACATATGTGAGTAGTATGGGAGAAAACAAGGGGGAATTCCCACCAGACTTGATTTAGATTGTCATTCTACGGTCATTTTTTGCACACTTTGAGCTATTTAGACCAGGACCTACAGTTTAACGTGGTAACTATAAGACTACGAACCACTAAGGTTACCACTAAGGTTACTACTAAGGTTACGAACCACTAACTAACGAACATCTTGCCACTTCCAGGATTCTAACCTGAAGCCTGTGGTAAAAAAGGCTAGAGGCGGCCTGATAGTCGATTGGCTAGCTCTGACTATTAATGCGAGACTTTACATTTATTGTGACAATCACCATGGAATCTCCAGGCTTCTGAATGCAGTGACAACAATATTTAAATGCTTAGATGACCATTATGTTTATTTACTATTATATATATTTTACTATTAATGCTCTAAATTTCCTATTATAACGTAATTTAATAACAAGGAAATCAAAGGATTTCATTTCAAATAATCTACTTAAAAAGTGAATAAATTAAAAACCGGAAAAAAGCACGTGGCAAAAACCTAGTTTGATTTATTTAGCGATTTGCATAGTTTAATATGTCTTTTCTTAGTAATTAATGGAAGAACTTTTTCGTATCAAACGCCAATACAAATTGAAAATGATAAACGGATTTAAATAAATTTTACCATAACTCATTTTATAAGGTTATAAATTACTACATTCAGAGTAGACGAATATATCATACAGAAGAAGAATAAATCTTTCCACCAAAATTATTTTAATGGTTTTTAAATCCAAGGCTTAAAAAAAATTACTTTTTTTAAATACAAATGTTCAATAAATATTCAATATTCTTTCGACAATTAAAATTTCTTTGTACAAATTTTGTAATTAATGTAAAAATTCAGTTCATTCTATTCAAAAAATTATAATTAAATCACTTTCGAACTTTATTTTAAAGATCTAAGATTAATTAAATCTGTAAAAATACTATGCATATGTTGCAGCATGCTAAAAAACTTAATTTCAATTTAGGCATTTATAGTGATCCTTTTCAAACATTACAGATCTAAAAGTTTTAATAAATTAAAAAAAAAAAAGAATTTACAAAAAAATTCATTATTTTATTTGTGTATACAACATTTATTATAACTACACAATATAGTATACTCCGTTAATTAAATTGCTTTATTAGAAATATTAAATTATATTACAAAAAAAGTTTTCAATTAAATAATTTCCAAATTCTTGTTCCATTATTTTTTACACAATTGAATTAAATCAGGATAGAGTTCTATAGCATTATTATCATTCAGACTTCTATAGCAATATTTTCAATCAGACTTCTATAGCATCAATACTTTTAGCAGTATTATCAAAGACTTCTATAGCAGTATTATCAATCAGACTTCTATAGCAGTATTATCAATCAGACTTCTATAGCAGTATTATCAATCAGACTTCTATAACATTATTATCAATCAGACTTCTATAACATTATTATCAATCAGACTTCTATAACATTATTATCAATCAGACTTCTATAACATTATTATCAATCAGACTTCTATAACATTACTATCAATCAGTCTTCTATAACGGGAAAGAAGGAAGTACATGCAAACTAAAATTAATATAAATTATAATTTAATCATTTTCAAATTATATAACTTTTAATGAAAGTGTCTTAAAAGTTATATAATTTGAAAAGAATTAAATTACAATTTATATTAATTTTAATTTCTAAATTCTTCGATATCTACACTATTTCAAAAGATGCAGAATTTCATAACAAAACTTTCTCTCTAAAAATACTTAATCCTCTAATCTTCTGATCAAAGATATCAACAATGCCTCGAGAATAATTTAATGAAAATATAAATTTATTTCGTAATCCATTTAATATTGTAATGTTAAATGGAGCATTTCATCATAATGACATGTTAACTGCGAAACAATTGTTAATCTACATTTTTTTCTTAAAATAGAGAAATGATTATTTATAGCACAATTTTAAACATGCAAAACCTGTTAACCAAATGACGAAAGTACAAAATAAATTTCTTTGTTTAAATTATAAAAATTTTCTATATAAATTTATAGAAAGAAACATAAAAAATACTGCACTTTAAACTTGATACTTTGATATCTTAAAAATTAAATATATTTTGAAGCAATTTATTCTCCAATTACATAAAACCGCCTAAAAATGTATTATAAAAATTTACTTCATTATCATTCATATTATATGTCATTACATCGTCTAAAAATGTATACTTTCCTAAATTTGGAATTAATTATTTCATTAAAATGAAGTATTATATGACCACATTCTGTATTTAATTTTTCCAATTCCTTTTAATGGAATTTATTGTTCATTTTAAACTATCCAAATTATTTCTGTAAATAAAAAAGATTAGTTGATTCTTAATTAAAATTTATCAAAGTTAATTTTTGTTGTTAGGAAAATGAATTAAAATTGTGCCACTACTGTAATCCAATAATTTAATTCTAAAAAGTCAAGGGACAGTCATATCAGTAATCATTTTTTTTTAATTATAAAATTATATTATCAAAATACGTTGATCAAGATAATATAAAACCTGTTTTGGCTATAGAGACAATTCTATAAAATACGTCACTACTTATTGAAATACCGGTATCTTGGATCTTGACAAACTGTTTGTTTCCTACATCTTTTATCTTTCATGTTTTGAATTTAATATCTGATTTTTTACTTATACTAATATTTTAATTAACTTTAATGATGTTATTTTAATCAATAAATGACACGTAAGATGAATACCAAATGAAGATTTTGATAAAAGGGATTGTCCTAACTACGTAGCAACATGAAATAGTGTTTAAATTATGCATGTAATAATGTCAAACATTTAACTGTTGAATATTTCTGAATTTTAAATTTGCAATATAAAAAAATTGTATACATTAAATTTTTCCAATCAGATTTGATCAATTTATATTTTTTGCATCTAGGTATCGATGGATGATACTTGCTAGTTCGTAAAAAATTAGAACAGAATAAAAGACTATTTTTTAATAATCAAGTATATCCAGAATGTGCATCTTATTTATTGGAAAACATAGAAGAAATTTTATAAAAATGTAAAATTTGTAATTAAGAAGGAACTTATACCATCGTTAGAACTAATAAAATAAAATTTGCATCATTCAAATGTTAATAGTTGCAAGAATCATCAGAAATGATGACTCGCTTTATACTAAGTGATAAAACACCTTTAATAAATTTATATAATTTTACTAGCTAAATTAGAAACTGAATAAAAGACTTTAATAACCAAGTATATCCGAAATGTAGCGTTGTTTATTGGAGAACATTTCCGTTGTAAATAATTTAAATAAATTTAAAATAAAATAATATGTATATAATTTAATAATAGGAATAATAGGTGTATAATTTAAGTAAATTTTCGATAAAAATGTAAAATTTGCAATCAAGAATGAATTTATGCTATCATTAGAACTGATGAAATATTAGAGGAAATATTTATTTTATCATTAAAATGTTATAGTTGCAAAAATCATAAATAATGACTCGCTTCATACTAAGTGAAAAACACCTTTAATAAATTTTATTATCACACCATGTTAAATATATATATTACAAAAAAAGCCTCAAAGCCCTGACTCAAATGAAATTAATTAAACTTCAAGAATGAATCATGTTTCACAATTTATGAGAACATAATGTGAACTTTTACTATGGGTCCTAATATTTTATTTGTGATTTACACGCCAACAAAATTACAGTTCTTTTGCACACAAATGCGAGTATAGGCCTGTGTGACAAATATCTTTGTCAGAGCTAAATTCAGCTCCTTAAGCCCAAGATGTGGACACTCCCTCATTTGGAAAAGGTAGAAAACCAAAAAAAAAAAAAAAAATCGACTGTCAAAATAAATGGTCATTTACAGCTCCCAAAGACTGCGTGACGTGAATTTGCTTTTCCAAACATCCCTTCGAAAGGGTAGCTAAGCCCATATGCTCTTAAACTTCCAAACACGATTTGTAATCAAACATTGTTATCATTAATGTCAAATCACTCCCTTTTAGAATAACAAAACGAAGGCAGCAAATCTAACATCTATTTTAAAATCAAGGTCTGGGGTGAACAGGAAAGGGGCGGTTCCCTTCGGTAGAAATGGCCGATTTTGCTGGCTTCGCAGTAATAAGCACATTGAAACAAAGTAGTGTGACTACCGGCGCTGGCTGAACTGTGACCCTGTGGCGCTGATAAATGGACGTGGCGGAGAGGGAAGGAATGAAAGGTGTGGTCCTCTGCGTCCGAATTATTAGCACACTGCACTGGGAGACTCGGTATCTGGGGCTGTGATCAAATTAAGAGATTCCCATGGTTGCATACCTTGCCGAGATGAGAAGTTAAGCATTGGCTTTTTAAAATCCTCAAATCATATTGTAATATTTATGGCTCAACTTCAAAGGCATTAAAATCGTTATCTATTAGCATTACAATACAAAAACTAATGCAAATCTTTTGCCAAAACAATTGTTAAACTTTTTGATTTTAAATATTTAAAAGACGATTAAAGTTTAATGTAATGTGAACAAACAGAAAAAAGATGGTGTTGTTTTATCAATGCCTACGAATTCTTCAAAAAGATTATCTATTTACACTCATTTGCTATACAATCTTGCAATCAACTATATTTATGTTCTTGAGTATATAAACCAAAACTAATACTAATAAATAATTAAGTTAAATTAAAATCTAAAAGACATCAAAATTGAGATTTAGAAGAATCTATCACTTTATTTTTCGATGAAAAAAACATTAAAAAGATTAACATTAACAACATTAAAACATACAATAAAACTATTTAAATTGTCATATTCTTTGAAAATTCTTTATACTGCAGCAATGTATATTAAATCGTTTTTTTTAAATCATCAAGCAATTCATTTTTTTTCTTTGAAATTTTCTTTCTGTCTTTTATATCATAGAGCGCTTTGGCAATCGAATATTTACAAGTAGAAGAAAAATTCTTTAGAGATGTATTTCCATTACTACTTTCTATAATTAAATAACTCTTGCGGCTATTGATTCCAATTAAATTCAATTTCCCCATTTCATTATCGCATTAATCAGAGTAACAGTCTCTAACACACATTACAGTCTAAAAATGCACTTTAATGCTATCAGTATTTGATCTAAAAGATTTAAAATCAGAGAATCATTTTTCTTTGTGATATGGAAGAGAGGAGAGGAAGCTTCAGAAAAGCACCGTTTATCGTTTGCGAGACAGGTGGGTGGAATCGGGTTTCATTCCTCAGAGCTCGCATAGTTGACTTTTTCACTTGTTCTGGATCAGCCGCAGTCTGGTAGAAAGAGACCAATCCCTAGTCTTATTAGAAAAACTAGGTATCCCTCAGAGGAAGGAAAGGATACTATAGGGTGTATATTATTTTCACAAACTTTTCTTTTGGTTTGCATACCACTTTTCCATTCTTACTTTCGATTTCAAGTCTAAAATTTAAAAAATATATATGCATCTGAAAAAGCAAAAAAAAAAAAAAAAATCTATATTGTTTGTGATTTTTTAAAATTATAATTGGAAGACTTTTTATAAATATTTAAACACCTCAACTCATTGAAGAAATCACTAAGAAATCTCACTGAAGACAGCTATCATCTGATAATTTTGTAAATATTATGACATTCTATTTGAAAAGAATGTCCAGGATAAATATGCAAAAATAATGAAAGTAAAATCTTAAAACACTGGCGTAATGCTTAAATATGTAGATTGTTTTAAAAAGATTATCATTAAAAAAAAGAGGTTCTATTCAACTCGCAAGTGCTGAAAACATTTGGCAAGAATTCAGTTATAATTCTCATCATTGTTACCCGTATTAAATAACACTAATTATTAATTTTATATATAAAAAATACATATAAAGATACACCTTTTAATAAAACTTAGCAAAGCAATAAAATATTCATTACGTTTCTAAACATCTACTAAACAACACCACTCAATAGCTTGGATGATATTATTCTTTTTCGATTCTATCTCTTCAATTGATTTATTTACAAATTTTGTATTTTTAATTTTTATGTTTTATTTGAAATATAGAAAACTAGAAAAATTTATTTCCTTATTTATTTATTAACGAATAATTTTAAATAACCACTAAAAGTAAAAATTTTTGAAAAACAAAAAATCTATGGCATTCAACTATATTAACTGAACCGGATTTACAAATGGATTAACTATCCTAACCGAATTTGATCTTATAAAATTATCTATGTCCATTCAAAGTAGCCCTTCATTATATCATCCATGTACGGAGAGAAAGGAAAATGTTAAATACTGAAAGTACTATGATCAACTATCTTATCAGGGTTTCTGACACATTTTTTCACTTGCAGAAGTGGGTCAACTTTCTCATTGCACAATTTAACAAGCTTCAGTGTAACAAGACATTATAATTTTAATTAAAAAAATTTTTTTAATTGTTTTTAATATATTAGTCCCCAAAGTGTTTTTTGGAAATCGTAATTTAAAAAAAATTTTAATTCATAATTTATAAAAACTGGCAAAGTATTTGAAATTTTAATTATTGAATGGTAAATAAAAAGATACATATGATGATTTAGACCTTTTTCTCGCGTAATGTAAAACATTGAGAGTTTTCATATAAAAAACTGGATGTATTATTACATTAAATATTTTAAAACATCATATTTAATAAGCTTATTTAGTGTTGTCTCCATAATTATTATCAATAATTACTAAAAAAATGCACAAATGAATTACAACACTAAATATGTAATATGGGTTTAATGCCTTAAACATTATTAAAGGCAAAAGGCTGATTGTATAAAGTTTAAGACTACATCTTTCAACATTATTTTATAAAGCCAAGTTATTAAACACCGGCAAAAATGAATGCATTTGAAAATATTTATATTATTTTAATGATGCACGTCATATTCTCTTAGTTAATTTATATAAAGATCAATAACTCCCCAGCACTACAGTCTATGTTAGACCATGGTCAGATTCCGAAGCAGGAGATTTTTTTTTACGGGATAGCACCCTATCCCGTAAAAAAAAAATCTCCTGCTTTACACCCAACGCTCTACAGACATATTAAATCGGTTTAAAGTGTATTCCGAACCACTATAAGTATCCATGACACCGCCGGGACTTGAACTCGAAAGAACGCCAAAGCGAAATCGAAGACAACATTTTTCTTTTTATAACACAGAAATATTTTTTTAAAAATTCTTATATCGGAATGTGAAATTGTCAATCCCAAACTAATGATATCAAAACAATGCATATTTCTAATTTAAAAAAATAATATTTTTTGTTTCTAACCTTCGTTTCATCATATTTTTTTCAAAAATCTTATTTTTAAAAAAAATATCCTGTTAATTTTTACACAGATATTGTTCGAGAAAAAAATATATTTAATAATTAATAAAAATTTTGTGTTCGAGGCGCACAAGCGTACTCATCCAGTCTAAAATATTAGGATTTTATTTTCTGGAAAGAGAAACTTAATTTCACCTAGATGAACTTAAAACTTAAAATGCACGATTAAAGAATAGAAATTTTCGACATTTTTTGTGTATCAAATATTTAACATAAGTGTTTTTCATTATTGAAGTATAAATAAAAGAAGATTGAACGACTAGTTTCAGAATTCGGCTATCAAGAAAACCATTATCACTTTATATTCAATTCACGATTCTTCAAAAAAATCAAATTTATCAAGCAAGGATATGTAATCTATAATGAAATTTTCTCCGCTTAACCGGAAGAAATTCCATCTAAAGAAAAAGATTACTACAACTAAGAATGTTTCTTAAAATAAACAAATTTGAATTTTCCAATGTAAAGAACATAATTGAATAATCACAATGAAATAAAAAATAATTAAAGCTGACAACATCGATAAAATAATATATTCATGAAGTTACTATATTTTATTTTTTAGTTATATTTAGTTATTTTTAGCTATATTTTATTTTTATTATTGTACTTTTCTTCCTACTATATTTACTTGATCAAATATTCAAACCTTTGAAATTGAAAGTAACAGGTCTAATTATCGTGGAAATAAATTAGTTCCAATTATCATCGATTTACTAATAATGTGTGTTTAATGTTTCATAGATTTGTTAACATAACATGTTTCATAATTCATGTTTCATCGAGTTTTTGAACAAACAGTTAATTTTTGCGAAAATTTAAAAGGAAAACAAAATGTTAATTTAAAAAGGACTTAGTTTTCTGTAATTTTTAAACACATGATTTTATAAAAAAAATCTATTCTAATTTCATGAAATGAATAATAATTATGCTTGATTGCAATATTTTTAGATATTTGTCTATTATATAAGAATTGAAATTTAATTTGAAGGCTATCATACTGTATTGTAATTTACTGTTGTTACTTATTACTTATTTAATTACTTATAATTACTTATTACTATTATATATATTGTACTGTAGCTTTTACTGTAAAACAATACAAGCAGAAAATTTGTATCATCTAGCAGTATTTTTATACATTATAAAAACTTCACTATATTTAACGTAGTTTAATCTAACACTTTTTTTTGTCAACACTAAAATAAATCTTATTCTTAAAAGAAATTTTTTTGATAATTTCTGGCTCACCCTAAAAATAAAATAAAAATTCAATTTTCATATATCTCTTTTGCTGTAAAAAGTGTAGTCATTTTGTAAAACAAAATAAAAACTTTGGTAAATAATGTTTTTCAGATCATTTGGAAGGAAATCTAAAATTTAAAAAGTGATTTATACTTAATTTGTATATTCGTTAGGATTTACGCCCTGAATTAAAATCCTGAAAAATCTTGGTAATTATGTTTTTTTGAAAACACTTACCTATGAATGTTGGCATGATTATGAATTATAAACAATGAATATTGGCATAGACATTAATTTTAAAAATGAATAACAGCATTCCATTAATGGAAAACCTACCCCCAAATAATTTTTCGTTCTTATTAAACTCGACAAACATAGACAAAAGTTTGTCACTGTAGCGACAAAAAAATTTTTTTTTAATTAAAATCGTTTTATTATTGTCATTTCAATCATTGTAAAGACAAATGAATTTAGACAAAAAAAAAGTAAATTTACACTCCTAGCATTTTTGAAATACCAAAATAAATAAATAAATAAAACAAAACTATTATCATCGTTTGAATTTCCAAGAAAGCACGAGAGAAAAAGAAAAGATTATGAGAATCGACTAGGCCAAATGTAATATTTAACGGTTCTGATAACATTTCAGAAAACGTATTCCAATTACTGCATAAATATATAATGATTTATCTGTCTGGCGCAGGATTCCTATGTTCCCGCTGATCACTTGTAAAGAGTTTAAATAAATGATTTACGATTGCCTTTAGACCTTTCCACCGGCCTCTGGTTCGGTTGCTGCTTTAGACGCCATTAAGAATTGCTCATCTACTTCCATTTACCAAGCCCAAGGTCAAAAGGTTACATTAAGAAAGCACTTTAAAATTACACACACAGCAGCAGCCATGGTACTAAATGGTAGACTTGAATAGCTGCACAGTTTTGCAAACCGCAAAGCACATTACCGTTTCTTCATCCCTCTCTTGAATTAAAGAAAAAAAATTTTTTTTAACTTTCTTTTTATAAAACCTAGAATTTTATGCGTTTTGTTTTACGTTAATTATTAATGCTTTAATATTTTTAAAAATATTGTATTAATAATGGAAGTTTTAATCACTTTTTATTTCAATAGGATTCATTTTATTAAAAAAATTGGCTAGAATTAAATATCCATGTCTTGATTAAAATAGAAATTTATAATAAATTACATAAATATTAGTTGAAAAGATAAATATAAAATTTTTAAACACCGAAGACATTTAAAATAACATTAAATATATATTTTTTTAAATATATAATAATATACGAAAAGGTCGTTGTCGTCGTATCCCCTGCAAATTACAAATAAGTTATATACCTTGGTGCTCTCGAATAATATTGGCTATATTGATTGCCAACTCGGAGTATAAATCCTCTTCCCAGGGATAGTTCAGACAATGCATGGCGGCTGCAACAGCCAGGTAATAAAAGGCATAATGAGGAGTGAGTTCAACATTAGAGCAGTTTCCACATTTTTGGTATTTTTTAACGCCAACAACAGAGATTTTCATATTTTTACTGTACTTCATTCTTAATTTTGTGAGAGCAGCAGCTGTTTTTCTGTCGACATTTAGTTCTCTAATTTGGTACTTAGTTTTGAACTTAGAAGGAATCATAATTTTAGATTTTGCCAAGGCATTTTTCATCTGCAAGGTAAGTAGAAATGGCCGTCTGATCCAGACATATGCACCGAAATAAATTTGCAAATAGAATACTAAACTTCTCATTCGTCAGTATATTATTATTACTACGAATCCCCCTGGTGCAGGAAAGCCTACACCAGGTCCGAAGGACTACGACGAGGAACTACTAGGTCCTACAAAGGGCTGTGACGAGGTCCTACAAAGTCCTACCTGCGATGAGGTTCGCGTCGCAGGCGACGTCCGTGGCTAAGGGTAATAAGCAGCTTCCCTTTTAGCGAGGAACCATGAGGGTTGAAGACTGACTAAACCTCAAGACAATTGACTAAACCTCTGATTAAACCTCGAGACACATTAGACCTGGACCTATGGTTTAAAGTGGATTCCGATCCCCTACAAACATACATGGCACCGCCAGGTCTCGAACCCGAAACCTGTGGCACCAAGAGTCAGAGCGCTAGACACTCGGCCATTCAGGCCCCATTAGTCAGTAGTTTTCATATTTGCACTTTGCTATCAGTATATATCAAATGTAAATTGTATATAGATTGTGTTATACCAAAAGTTAAATTAAAGGAATTTTTATTCTTAAAAAAAAATTATAATATTAATAAATATCTTTTCAAAACATCTGCTTAACTGTACTTTAGATTTTGCATTTCAATAAGAAAAGATAAATTACCTTTCTTACCATATAAATAAATCTGTTAAATCTATGTCAATAATATTAATGATATAATTTTCAAGAATTCAACAAATAGAAACTTGCATTTTGTACGGCTCTTTAAGTGAAAATTATTACATTTGCATTCTACGTTTTGACACGCGCCTCCCTCAAACTATAACAATACAAACAAAAGAATTGAGTATTTATTATCTATTTATCTAGAAGAAATATTTCGATGTTGTTAGAAATACTCGACCTTGATTCAGTAGCATTAAACAAAAACATACGACATTGAACTTTAAAAAGCTGTTACAATAGAGTGTAATTTCCTGTCCAAATACCGCATTTACTTCCTTGCTGAAAGTTAAATTGTGTGTCCTCTATTCTGTAGGTGTTGCAAAGACCACTTGAATAGTTACTTGGGAAATCCATTCAACAAAATGCCCAAAGGCTGAAAACACGCTGTATTTCTTCAGGACACAAAACGAGGCGGCATTCGCTTTTCTCTGACCCAATAACGCTTAAACACCGAGTAGAGCGAATTTACACTGTTTGGAAACGGTATTTCCCAAACTGTTTTCATAGAAGTTAAAACGATTGCAACGGAGTGTGAAATATCAAAATATAACGAAAATTCAATAACTAAATAAGCATTAATTTAAACTTTAATTTAAAATTTAGAAAAAAAAATTCGATCATAAAAACTAAATCGATTTTAAATTCAAATGAAAAAAGTGATTTATAAAGGAAATTTCATTATTATAAATTTAAAGTAATTTTTTTTTGAAGTTGCTAGTTCAGTTAACGATTTATAAATTAAGAGTGAAGATTTACTTTGAGAAAATAATAATTGTCAAAAGACTTAATATATCACAAAAAAAATAATTTTAAATTCTAGTTTTATACAAAAATACATGAAAAATAAATTTATCTTATTATCAATATTATAATAAATTTATTATCATCAATAGCACGACAGCCCAGGGTGGACCAAGGCTTTCTTATGAAGAAATTTCTATGCATCCTCTTGGTGACAAGAGGCTAATTGGCTAGCACTTTGTCCTTTGGTACCACAGGCTTTAGGTTCGAATCCTGGCGTTGCCATGGATTTTTGCGAGTAGTTCGGAATCATCGATAAAGTGTAGGTCCCGGTCTAATTAGCCCAAAGAGTTCACAAGATAACCGTAGAGCGACAAACCTAATCTGGGTGACAATGGTCCTCCAATTCTTAATCTTCAGTACAGCAAAAGTTTTTTCAACTGCGTTTATCCATCGCAACTGAGTCGTTCTCTTCCTCTTTGTTCCAGTGGCTTTCCCGAAACGATCCTTTTTACAAGGTTTATATCATTCATTCTAAATACATAAGCAGTCCAATTTAATTTATTGATCTTAATAAATTTTATAATAGCTGGGTCTTTATAAAATCTATAAATTTCTGCGTTGTACCGTCTTCTCCAACACCTCCAAGAATAGCTCTTAAAATCTTCCGCTCAAATATACCCAAATGAGCCTTATCTGATCTTGCCAAAGTCCACGATAATAAATTTTATGGACATAATTTTCACAAAACAATAAAATGAAACATGTTTAATTTGATGTAAATGCCTCCTCCACTTTGTTTACACATGAACCTCTTAATTTTAGATATAGCGCTTCAGTTTTCGAGAACTATAAAAAATATTTTTAATCTTCAGTATTTATTTAAAGAATCTAATATCTCATTTTTTATGAATGGGTTTTTTCCCCTTTTAAGAATGGAGGAAGTTATTCGATAGGTCTGCTTTATTCTTTTTATTTCTTTGACCATTTCATTAAAGGGTTAATGAAAAGAATCATAAATCATAAGCGCATAAAACAGATGAAAGCCGACATTGTTTAAAATGCATAACATAAAAAAATATCTGAAATAAAAATCAAATCACAGAGAACCTTGCACCATTGTTCTCTTCAATACTGCGGAGCTCAAGATTCAGCAATTTTTCTGTAACGTGCCAACTTGTCTTTGAACTACACATTGTTCTCTGACCTTTTCATCGCTTTTGAAGCTTGTCATAAGTGAATACCCAACCTTTAAGCATTCTTAGTTTTGCCTCTTGAGCTCTATCCCCTTCAACGTTAGCCTCTCAATTAAAAGTCTCGACTTGAAACAACGGACAAACTCCTGCCTTTTTTTTTTATCATAAATTGTACTACAGAACTATTACAGCGATTTTTTTTATACTTGAAATGTAGTTTTTTAAATACCTTGTGAAAAAAAAAATTCCTTTATTAGTTTGCACTTTAGAAAAGATAGTATTTTATAGGTATATTTGGAAACAATATGAATTATTTCTAATTTTATTAAAAAACATGAGTAAAAATTTGTTACATCGAAATTAATTTGATTTAATTAAGTCGAGACTTTTAATGCCCTATCCCCTTCAACGTTAGTCTCTCAATTAAAAGTCTCGACTTTAAACAACGGAGAATCTCCTGCCTTTTTTTTTATCATAAATTTTGTACTACAGAACTTTTACAGCGATGTTTTATTCTTTGTATGTACTTTTTTAAATATCTTGTGCATGTCAAAAAAAAAAAAAAAAAAATTATTAGTTTGCAATTTAGAAAAGTTAATATTTTATAAGTATATTTGAAAACAACATGAAGTATTTCTAATTTTATTCAAAAACATGAGTAAAAATTTGTTACATTAAAATTAATTCTATTTAATTAAGTCGAGACTTTTAATTGAGATACTAACGCTCTATCCCCTTCAATGTTAGTCTCTCAATTAAACGTCTCGACTTTAAACAACGGACAATCACCTGCCTTTATTTTTATCATAAAATACAGAACTTTTACAGCGATTTTTTATTCTTTTAACGTACTTTTTTTAATAAAATGACCATTACGGATGATGATTACTGAAAATTATCATTACGGATTCCAATTCATGATATAAACAAATCTAAACAATGCGATTTCTTTGAGATTAATAAACTTGTTTAGCAATTGAATGAATTGAAATTAATTTAATTTAAGAGTGTGATGGCCGAGGGGCTAGCGCTCTGTTCTCGGTACCACAGGTTTCGTCTTCGAGACCCGGTGGTGCCATGGATGTTTGTAGTGGTTTGGAATCCACTTTAAACCGTAGGTCCCCCTTTAATATGAGCGTAGAGTATTGCGGGAGCCTTGTTACTCCGCGTCCGTAGCTTATCTTCAAGTTATACGTGCCCCCTGGATAATGCTAAGTGAGTAATGTCGGTGCAGTCCTTATGGCATAAAAAGATCCCGGTCTCAGTATTTGCCAGCTGCATTAGAAAAAAAATTAATTTAATTTTAAAATATAGCGAAAATATGTTATTTAGTTAAATTGCTTGAAGAGGGGTTTTAATTCAAGTTAATACACTTTCTCACGTAGTTTGTTTAATATAAAGTACATATTTGTTCACATAAATAAGATTACATATGAGCGCATAAAAATATAGACCTGAAATAAATCATTACGAATTCCAATTCATGATATAAACAGATCTACGCAACCCAATTTCTTCGAGATTAATTAGCCTGTTTACAAGTTTAGACAATTACGAAACATTTCTAAAGAGCATGTTATAAGACAGATAAACATTTTTTTTTTATTCGTATTAAATGTAATTACTAAACTCTCTCTGGTTTTGCTATCAATCTTAAAAAATAAAAAAAAATTTAACATGGAAAACTGAAATAGACCTAAGAATGTCTTTATAAGAATGCAATTTCCAGAGAGAAAAAATAACTTTGCAAAAAGTTCTTCTTTTAAAGCTGAAGTTGTTGTTGCGTCAAAAAATATTCCCTTCTTTCTTTTCTTATATATGTATTTAAATTCTATGTACTCATTTACAATAAATACTTCAAAACAAATCTAGATAATATAAAAATAATTAATTGTTTTAAGATAAAGATGTTAAATATTTAATAGCAATTTCGAATTCCGATTTCAAATGAAAAAAGGTCATTTTTCAAACGCCTCCTTATGTACTTCAAAGTAAAAATAAAGAATCTCTAAAAAAAAATTAAGAATTTATGAAGTATTTGCTTCGTTTTTTTTTTTTATAATCTGCAATAACAGTATAAAAAAAGTAAATGATTATAGCATGCTTTACAATTATGCTATATAACGTTAACCAAAGAATGGAATATTTTAAAAAGTGCAATTGCATCTTTCTAACAACACCGAGAGATAATTACAAGCATGCAATACAACGTTAACTAAAGAATGTTCTTGAATGGAATGTTTAAAAAAGTACAACTGCATCTTTCTAACAACACCTTTCTAAAATTATGCAATAAAACAACTAAAGAATGCTCTTGAATGGAATATTTAAGAAATGCAATTGTATTCTCTTTAACAACACCAAGAAGTTTATATCCAGCTCATTGGATGTCATACTTTTTTTCAGTCTCAATGTACGAAATTCAAAATCTGTTTAAAAAAAGGAAGGTTCTAATATCAGAAAACTTAACACATTAAAAACTGTCATGTTTCCCAAGACAGACGATCTTTAGTCATCCAATCGTGGAAGAAAAAGAAGGGAAATTCCACACAGCGATAAAATTACTCAGAAAATAAGGTATTTCAAAACATATTTGCCCACGAAAAATCATGCCAACCCTGAACTGCTAAATGTAAAATAAAATAAAAAATATTTTTTATTTCTGTTTTTTTTTTATTATGGGTATTCCTTTTGGAATGCATACTTCAGTATTGTCCAGAAGACGATTACAACCTTGGCCTGCAGCCAGCTGCCTGTAACCGCAGGCTGATTCGAAGCTCATCCTAATTGATCGAACTGTCTGGGGGCCTTGACTCGGGCCAAGGCCACTCACTTTCTGGGCATAGAACAGTGATTAAACTAGTGAATTGATTTGGAATGGTGATTCAGATTTTCCACTGATCGAATGGAACAGGATTTAAGTGATGTGACTTCGTGCAAATGAAATTGGGATTTTAATAGAATTTCTGGTGACGTCAGGGAGAAATTGGTAATGTTATGGTTAGGGTAAGTTGAATGAGAGGCAATGAAAGAGAGTGTCCTGAGGGCGGAATTGATGAATAGCGATAAGAATTCCGAATTGTATGAAATAAAGATCATGAATCAGAAGTTAATTCTTTTTTTTTTTTTACTAATAGAAAATGTAATGGTCATTTCTATTCTTATTCAAAGATGTTTAAGTAGAAAAAATTCATATAAAAAATTTTTGGAATGCTTTATTGTAATACATTTGGGCGTGCATAAGAATGTTAAAGCAAGAATTTGATAATGCAACGACAAAAGTTTGTACAATTTAAAGATGCTCTTTCTGATAAAGAAAATGAAAAGAATAAAAATTAAAAACACAAAAATTCCTTGATGATTTCCTTAATGATTAGAATTGTTCCAAAATTTCTCCTTTAATATAATTTCGTTAAAAAAAATAAAAGGGCAAAATCAAATCATAAAAAATCTACCATGAATCACAAAATTCTCACCATTTAATAAGGAAAATATCTGCTAACAAAAAACACTCATTAAATAAAATTTATTTTCAAATTAAATAGATTTCTCTTACAAAATCTCACTGTATCACTAACTTTAACTCAAATAATTTTGTATAAAGTATCATATTAATTCATTAAATGCTATAGTATTTATTTTTAAATCAATCTAATTTTTAAGGCAATTTTAACATAATATCTATAATTTCATTTTCTTGCAACATTAATATTCTAAATCTAAAGCCAAAATCTTTGATTAAACATTTGCAGAAAATTTACTTGTAATGATTAATTCTCGTTTCTTTGCTTTTTATTTACAAAATAGTATGAGATTTTGGTATAAAATATTTTTGTCGAGTTATCTTAATCTTTAATTGATTGAAATCCAACTATTTTTTCTATCCACAAGGTAATTAACTACACATATCCTAATATTACATAATAAAATCCATAAAAGGTGCAGAAATTTTTTTAAAAAAAAACTTGCAGCTTATTTTGATAGGTATACTAATGTATTTATTTCTTGAAAACATCCAAGCTTTCAAAATTGCTAAAACAAAAGATTTGATCAAATTTATGATGCATTAACTAATAACGAATTAATTTATAGTTTTCAAATGTCTGGTGCATTGACCTCAGATCATTCACCACTAGAACGACAGGGGTGTCAGATTCAGCGTTATCCGGGATTTTAGCATGAGGTTCGGTTTGTTGCTCTACGATCATTTTGTGCACACTTTATGTTAATTAGATCGGCACCTGCAGTTTAACGCCGATTCTGAACAACTAACAAACATCCATGCCACAGCCAGGATTCGAACCTGAAGTCTGTAGTACCAAAGATCTATAGTATCCCTCTCCAGTATTAAGACATGAATTTTCAATTGACATTGCTTGATGGATTTCGAAGTCAGCTCCCTAAGTTCTGCAGAATATTGAATACCGTATTCTCTATTTAATAAATTATAAATTTTAATATTCATTAAAATTTCATTATAAAATGACTAATTTTATGATGGTGTAATACAGGTAATCAATGCGCATGTGAATCATTACAGTAAAAAATACGCTTAAAAAAGGATAATTTCTTAATTCTTTTTACCCTTTTTTCGCAGTAACAATATTTTTTGCTTCTATTTGAATAGAAAATATCCTTAACTAATAACTATAGTACAAATGTAAGGCAAAAATATCTATTGCTCAATTCCTTAATAGATCTTACCAATAATGCAGTTACTTTTATATTCTATTAAACAACGGATATCAAAAGACACTTGCATTCCATTTTATTAAAACTTTACGAGAGAGCTAAAAGGTTTTACATTAAATAATCAAATAAATCTTTTCAACTCTTACATGCAGAATTCAATAAAAGCAAGTACAACAATAATTAAAGAAGCAATGGGGATTAAGAATAAATCTTTAGAATGTATTACAGTATAATTTATTATTAAGTTAGAAAATAGACTAATAATTGTTTGAAAATTGTTCACACCAAACACTATTTGAATGTAAATATCGGTTTAATCTTTAATGTCGATTTTTGTTGTTGTTGTTGTTGTTGTTACTTATCCCACTTGGTAGATATTTAATCTAGACCAAGCCTACGAACCCGTATGGACTCATGGTTGAAGGGGAAGGAAGCAGCTTCTGTTGTGATGGAGCACCCGTAGGTAGAAGTCTGACTTTTGCTCCGTGACCCTCTTACAGTCATGGGATACCGGGACCTACGGCTTAAAGTGGATTCCGAAGCACTACAAACATCCATGGCACAGCCGGGACTCGAACCCGAAACTTGTGGTGCCGAGCGCCAGAGCGCTAGCCACTCGACCATTCAGGCCCGAATGTCGATTTCTTTTATGAGAGTAATGTGAAAACCATGTATGTGGAGGAATGTATATTGTAATTAAATTTAAAAATATCCATAATTTCAATAATGAGATTTTATTTGCATTTTAAGATAATCAATAGTTGAAGATAGCTAAATTAAGTCTCAGTTTTGTGTATAGTCTTCAGTGTCTGCAGTGCGGGACGAACATAACAGGAGTAGTCTGCTCACGGATGGAGGGAAAGGGGCAGCTTCTGTTGTGATGGAGCACCCTAGGTAGAAGTCTGACTTGACTCCATGTCGATGAAGGAGGGCAGTGCCTTCCGGGAGGAATTTTAAGGACAACTATCCCGCATTTGCGTATCGTATGGGCCAGACCTCGGAAAACTAACCAAGTAGTTTGACTCACGAGGCAAGATGCTGAACATCACAAACGCCATCGAGACTGCTCATTTTGAAGCAGTGTCTCATAACAACGGCGGATTGAACCTCAGTCCTAATGCTCACCAGCGGCGCACGTTGCCACTGAGCTGCGAGTCAGGATTACTCCCAGTTCGAAACTAATAAATTGCATTAATATACATAGTTTCAGTAAAACGCAGTATAAGCATAAACTACTCGGAAAGAAATGAAAAGGCTCAAAGTTTTAGTACTTTGCTTTGGTATGCTTACATTGTGCTTTTTTGTTGTTGTTGTTTTTATAAATTAAATTTGTTAAATCATTTATTTATAAGTGCAAGTTAGAAAATAGTTTTAATGAATTTTCTCATATTATACATGAAATCCAAAATACTCTTCATATTTCTGTTATGCGAAATTAAATATAATGTTATAAGCAATAAGAGAGTTTTTTCCGTGAGAATATACTGGCGTCAATAATGTAACCGAAAAATCACGATGCTATAACGCATATGCAATACAAATGCTTGTTGTCGCATGCGCTGTTGTATAGTTTAACGATTTACCTTTTAGGGTATCGAATTTGCAAACTGTAATAAAAAAGTAAAATGTTAAACTATTTTATATCAATATAATTTTATTTTCTTTCTGGACAATATTTTTCGCCAGCATTCACAAAATAGCATTTTTTAAGACGAACCATACTCATAGCTTGACAAAACTTTTAAATAATAGTATATTATTAAAAACTAATGAGACTAGTTTATTTCAATAATCTGATAAACATTTTTATATTAAAATCATTATAAAATATGTTAACATTGTCCGACATTTCAGTATTCAACCTACATTTCACTAAAAATATTATTTCAGAGCTATAATCATAGCCCTCGCAATGCAATGTGTTAATTCAAGCTTTTAACTTTTGAATCGACTTTAACGTCAATCCCTCATCTTTTCCATCTTTTTTCCATTATTTAATACATAACTTTTACAACTTATTTTATATTAATATTTAAACACACATTTCGTATTTCTAATTAATACATGCATTATTTTTTATAATTAATTATATTCATTAACATATTTTCTCCATATTTGGGAAAATTTTAATCTTTTGAATGTCAGTGTGAAGCATAGTCATAAACGTATATTGAAAACAAATATTTTCAAAATCTGCGATAGATTTAGGAATATATCTTTACTTCATTAAAAGATGTCCTAAAATTTGATTACATGGATGCCATAGCAGCCTCATCATTGTGAAAGAAATCGAGCTATTTAAGGTTATTTGAATTTAAGTTGGAAATTTCTTCAAATGGAATTTTAAACAAAAGTTAAACATTTTATACATATCAACAATTTAAAGGATTATAAATTTTATTTAATAAATCTTTTGTAAATATACATAATAATAATAACAACAATTTAAACTCTTAACTGATACTTGTTCAACGCTTATTTGTTGAAAAATAAGTAGCTCGATATAACAACTATTAAAGAAAAGATTTTCAGAAAAATAAATAACAGCATTCCATTAAAATTAACTTTTTTCAAACGTCATTTAGCTAGTTGAGAATTTTGTTATTAAATGACATAATTATACCTTTTTATCAACTCCAAGTCATTAAAAATTAAACCGTATAATTTAATTTTTTCAAACATTATATTCTCCTTCACATAATATATGAAAAAATAAAAAAATTTAATGATACAAAAAATACTCAAAACTCCAATAAACAAATTTTAGGATTAAACTACATTATCGATAATTTATTTCCTTCACGTCTGGCCACATTATTATGCTGACAAATTACTTAGTGATTTTCGTTAAAATTTGCCCCTGTGGTCATGTTATATGTCAAAAAGACAAAAATGTTATTTAATAATATATATAGGTGCCCAGGGTAGTAATTTCATCGCATATGAATAAGATGGTTCTTAAATCTGCTGGGAAAGATTACAAGATATTGTCAGCGATACCTAGTGGATGGGGCCAGTTTTAAAAAGGAACGAGGACTTGCACGAGAAAAGTGAGAGTGGTCACAGAAAAGTAAGCATCGAACATTAATATAATCGTAATCTAAAAAAATTAACTATGCTGATGATTTAAAAGCCAAGCATAGTGTGAACTATGCTGATGATTAAATGAAAAATCATTTGATAATGATAAAGTTAAATAAATATTTAGTATAATTATTAGTCATTTTTATACTTTTTACTTGTGTTCGTTAAACATGAAGCACAAAAAAGGAAAGACGGATTTGCCGCTCTACGGTCATTTTCTGTACACTTTGGGTTAATTATATCGGGACCTATAGTTTAATGTGGATTCCGAACCACTCACAAACATCTATGTCATAGCCAGATTCGAACCTGAAGCCTGTGGTACCAAAGACCAGAGCACTAGCCGATTGGCTATCAGGCCGCAGGAAAAGAATGAGAATGAAAGGAAATCCTACTGTAAATGACGGCAACTTTTACGAAGATTTGATGCTTTATTTAAATGTAAATAATTTAGCTGTTTTGGTCTTTAGATTTTTGAATTAATAAATATTTTTTTTTAAAATAGCTTTGACAATTAATTAAAAAAAAAAGAGCCCCTTGCGAGTATTCGGCCGGTATGTCAAATTATGTATCAGGATTAATATTTTTTTATTATGAATGACAGATAATAATTAGAATTAGAGGATTACCGTCAAAACCGTAAGTATACAGGCATCAAAGCGACAAGTTTGTTTGACATTTGAAATCAAATTAATAAACATTTCCGGATTGTTACTTTCAATAGACAATGTTAATGCATCCAATATTCGAGGACTACATAAGTTTATTTTTGATACAAATGGTGATAAATAAATTTAAAGAAAAAAGTAAATAACTTAAAGGACTAAATTTGATTGAGAAAGTGGTGAATTCAATGCTGAACCAGATTTTATTAACATACAAAAATTTAACATTCAATAACAATTAGCAATAATTAAATTAAGTTATTGCTTTTTGTAACTTACTAAACATATTAAATGAAAGAAGTAAAGTAGTTATTAATCAGATTGTTGCATTGTTAAGTAATCTTAAAAATTAAATTGTTTGACGAAGACACCGATGCCGAAATTCAAAGCCAATTGTAATTAAAGATATTTAAATTGTGCATTAATTTTACTGATGTTGAAAGTTTTATACAACTGGAGAACTCTAGGCAATGTGTAGAACAACAGATCGAAAAATGTGAAGAAACCTTCATTGAATTGAAAATTAAACTGAAGATTTCAATTAAGTGTTACGTATAAAATAGTTCCAAGCCAAAAGTTCTGTAACTGGTAAAGCTAGGATTTTTATTCATTCGGAATCAATTAACAACTTGAAAAAGGCTAAAAACACTGCAGTCAGAATAAGGTGTCAGCAGAAATTCACTGCGAACATGGATTACAATTAACAAAAAAATTACAGTAAACGAAACCTTAGGTGAATACTTCTTAACGATGAATCGCGATTTAATTATCTTAAATTATTGTATGATGATGTTAAACCCACTGGTATCAATAGATGAAAGATTGTTCCAATTGGTTATTTTGATACTGAAATCGCAATAGGCAATGTTAAAATGAAAGCTAGAATTTATATTCTTAAGCATATGCTAAATAATTATGATATTGTCTTAAATGTATTAAGCCAATTAAATTGTCCTGTTGATGTTAATAGCATTTCTGTTTATAAAAAAAATGAATTTATTATAAACACCTCTGATGTGATCTCTCAGGTATCTGTGCCGACAGTTAAACTAAATACCCCATTGAAAGAAGTACTCAATGGCAAACAGTCAAGGGCGCGTAGTTAATACTTAAAGCTGCTCCAAAGCTGTTGAGAAAGTGGGAAAAAAATAAGATATAAAAGAAAGTAATGACTTTTTAGCTTCTGTTATTGATGCAATAAGCGTAAAAGAGATGGATTTATCACACACTCTAAACGATCAATGTCGACGCCACGTGTGTGAATTGGCAAAAAAATTACAAAGTAAATAAACCGGAAACCACTCACGATAAGATGAAAATTATTTTGAATGACGCGATTGATCAATGTCCATGCAGAATATTCTTTCAGGAGCAAGTTAAAGAAAATAAAAAATAAAAACTTCACAAAGAAGTTAACTCACCAAATGATAAGGTACAAAAAAAAAAAAAAAAATGGAAGCTACTACTTCAAAAGCCAAGAAGCATCAATCACAAGTTAAGAATGTAATACCACAAATTGTAATGAGCATATATTGCCCAACAAAAAGAGAGGAAACTTAGATGGTTATTTAAATCCGATTCCAAAAGATGAAGTTCCTTTTAACAACTTACTTTTCTTGTAACCAATAGGAAGACAAGAAGATTATTTAAATTTTAAACGAGTAACTTATAAATAATGTAATTCAAGAGAAAAAAAAGAGTAGAAGCAAAGAATAACAATCAAAATTCAAGAAAATCGAAAACATTACAACAAATGGCAAAGACGTTCCAACGTATCCCATTTATATGGTATCAATTCAATGGATTCACTTTTAAATTAGAAAAAAAGCTGAGATCAAAATATTTGAGGACTATACAAAGTAACACAGATAAAATCTAATGATCACTATGAGGTGGAAAAGATTGGGCAACATGAAGAATTCAATATTACTTCTACTGCAGTTGATATGAAAATGTGATCTTAAAAAACCTGATTCTTCTGTAACAAATATGACTCTAAACCGAATAATGACTCTCTACTGATTTTGACTTTTCCCCGGAATGTGACTATTTTGTAAACAATGGCCCTCGTGGTTTTTAACTGCTAGGCATTTTCTTTTTTCTTGTTTTTTTTTTAAGATTAAGTTTTGAAGGAAAAGAAAACGACGTGTAAGGAAATAGTTTTACACCGATGCATCTAAGTTGTTTCCCACTTTTCTTAATTTCCTTACATTTATTTCCTTTCACTGAGTTCTAGGACGTGAACTATTTTTCAACAACAGTGACATTTATATTAACTATGATGCCGAGAACAGCATAGGAAACATGCCCGAGTAAGTATCAGCAGTAGCATTTTCATCGTGTGTGAAACAGATGGCACTTTAATATCCCTGGAGAAGTACTTTATAGACAAAGTGAAAAGGAAGAAGTAAATTGTAAACAACGACAATTTTTTTGAAGATTGATGCTTTATTTAGATGTAAATAATTGAGTTGCCCTGATTCTTAGATCTTTGTGATTAATAATATTTTTAAATCCAATACAATTATTAAAAAATAAACGAGATTAATATAAATGAAGTTGTAACTAGATATTTGGGAATGACAATTACAACATCTTAAAGCAATATAAAATTATCAATTTGATAATCTAAACTATCTAAGGACATTTTTAGCAATAATAATAAGGTAATGAAACAAATTATTTTTTGTTTATTTGATTAATAAATTATTTGGCCATTGGGATTATTCTGAGACACAAGACTTTTTTAACAATAATATTACATTATATTACAACTAATAATCATCAATGATGGTATAAGAACAAGCAATAAATAATTAAAAATCTAATCTAATGGTAATTCAATAAAAGAATATTTTATTGCCTCTAAAATAACCTTCATGAAAAATCAAATCGCATGTCTTATAATATAATAAAAATGAAAAAATTCAATAGAGCATATCTATATGTATGTGTTTGCCAGCTGCATTAGAACAAAAAAAAATATCTATAGGTATAATTCTTTGTTTTTATTAATTGTTATAGTTAAAATTGAATTTTAAATATTTATATCACTAAAATAAAAATAATTTACAGAGCTTATTACTAACTACATGTATTCTTTAGCTGGAATATCATGAGCCACAAAATATTACATAAAATATTGTTTTCAATTTTGACTCTTACAAAATTTCGTAGTTGTGAGGAAATAGAATAAAATTTTTGAATGCCAAAAAAATTCAAACACTGAGCAAGTTTTCCTTAGGACTTAAACTTTAACTGTATGGAACACTTCTCTCAGTACCGCTGTCAATTTTAATCCAGTGCTCCTCTTATTGAGGATTTGAGGTTTCATATTTCACTATTTTCTCCTGTAAATTTTTGTTGGGTGTTCTTTTCATTTACCAATACTAGTTAAATTAATTTTGTTAAAAAAACGAATGATTGTTATTGTTTTGATAAAATAAGGCAATGTGATAAATAGAATATATATTTGCTCTCAACTTAAAAAGGTCGAGCTAAATAATAGGTTTTTTTTTAATACAGTATATAAAATATGGTGTAATTACTACTCTTTTGAAAAGTTGTTTACGCTGAATAATAATAGTACTTAGAAAAGTAAATATGGTTTATATTTATTTAAAAATATTCAAATTGCTTAATTAGCTACTGTATATTAAAAGAACAAAACCTTTAATTGTTGTCAATCCTTATATGTATTTTAGAAGAAAAAAATAACCTTAACGCTAATGAACCGCATAAATGTATTAAAAAAAGTCCCTACAATTGTTAAAGTTAATAATTACTCTTAACGTGATAAATCAAGGTTCACCTATTAGTTTTAAGAACATCTGAAAACATTCGAACCCCAATTAAAATATATCTTTTGAATGGAATTTTCTCTGCGGTTATTTAACTCTTTTTTCTTGACAGTATGGTTTTGTGGGAGAGACATTGCTTCAATCAAAATAATGTTTCCTTGAGTGAAGAAATCAACGAGCATTCTGCTTGACTTGCTTCAAGGCAAAACCAGAATCGTCTTCAGGCTTTCTGAAATGCAGCAATTGGATCGCGGTGAGGAAAAAGCGGTCATGGTTAAATGTTTTACCACTTCATCAGTTCAAAAGCAAACCTCTTCTGATCAATCCTTGACATTTTAATGGTCACAATACATTTCATGGTTATCTTTTTTGGTAGATTGTATAATTTATTTCCAGATGGGCTTTCGTTAGAATAATTTATTCATCTGAATATTTAAAAACAACATTATATTTTAACCATTTCTACCGGTCTCAAAAAAAAACTCGTTGTTGTTGTTATTTACTAACCTATGCAAATGACATCATGCAGTAATTTTATTAATATATAGCATCATTCTCTGCAGTAAAGTATTTTACAAAAGTTATTTAGATGACTCTACTGTTCTAAATTATTGTTATAAGAGTACAAGGCAATTTTATGCAATGCTATTAAATTTTATTACCACATTTATTTTTCTTGCCTCTTATTTGACCATTAATACAGCGATTTCAGAATTTCTGTAGGTTATTCTTAATGGAATATACTGTGTGTGGTTTTTATAAGCAATTTCCATTTTATTTCGTGACTCAAAGAAAAATATGTAATTTGAAACTTTATTTAATTTTATCAATAGAACTACTCACAAATTCGTTTATATCAGATATATTCAAATTGCAATGCAGGTAAAAAGTAAAACAGTTTGTTAACAAGGCTTTAATTGAAGAAATTGATATGATTGATTAATCATAATAAAATATTATTATACCTATTTTGCATTGACCGTTGCTATACAAAAAGCTTTTGAAATCTGAGCATTTTTTCAAAACATTTCTTAATTAGCTTTGTTTTGATATATTTCAAATTTAGGAGCAGTAAAAAAAGTAAAATAGTTTGTTAACAATGTTTTAATGGAAGAAACTGATACGATTGATTAATCATACTAAAATATTATTAGAATATCGATATTGCATTGACCATTGCCATACAAAAAGATTTTAAAATCTGAGTATTTTTTTCAAAACATTTCTTAATTAGCTTTATTTTGCTATATTTCAAAATACAGGAGCAGGAAAAAAGTAAAACAGTTTGTTAACAATGTTTTAATTTAAGAAATCGATATGATTGATTAATTATATTAAAATATTATAATATCGATTTTGCATTGACCGTTGCCATACAAAATTAAGAAAAGATTTTGGATTCAGAGAATACTTCCAACTCTTCTATTAATTAGTTTTATTTTGCCATATTTCAAATACAGGAGCAGAAAAAAAAGTAAAACAGTTTGTTAACGATGTTTTAATTGATATGATTATTAATCATAATAAATTTTATACCTGATTATATGTATTGAATCACCATGGGCAAAGTTGATAAAATTCATTTAAAATACTTCGAAATTGAAATCAAGTTGAATTCATTTCAAACTGTTTCTTAAATTATTGCATGCAATCTCTGATATCATTTACATTGATTAAAAGCGTGGGGAAAAAACTAAATACAGTAGGAACATACTTGACATTAATTAACATATGGGGAAATTATTCTCAGCAAACCATTTATAACAAAAACTAATGTCACCACCATAGAATTTGTCTCTTCAAACCGAAGAGGCTTTCCTAATGACTGTTTGCTCTCACATCTGACATATTCCAGTCTGTCAAAATGTCAGGCTCTCTTCATTAATTATAAAGACTCAATTTGGCTTCATATAAAAGTTGGAAGGCACGCATCAAAGATATTTTTCATTCGCCTATAAATGGGTAAGCATCGTTTAATGAACAAAACTCACCAAACAAGAAATATCTTAATTCTGATTGAAGAGTATTATTTCTGCCTACGTGAATTCCGAACTCTTAGAGGATATTTGGGCGTCTATCGCAGCGAACCCATGTACCTAGATAAGTAAATAGCGTCAATTAAAAAAGTTTTTCTCTTCCTTCGCTACGAAGATGGTTAGGTTTAAACAATGATCATTAATATTAATCATGTAAATGCAACAGTTGGAGAGACTTATTATCAGAAAAGACACAAAATTTCAATTGGAATGACACAAGTCGTGTCATGTATTATGTCTAATAAATTCATATGAGTGACATGGCGGATTTTTCTTTCCAAACCAACGGTTACGAACGCGGAGTAATTAGATAGACTTATCATTTATTTTAGAAAATAGAAGCAATGACATCTTGGATGAAGCACAGCCCAGGCCTATGCTTAGTAATTAAACGCCTATGCTCATGTTAGCTCGTAATAAATAATATAAATGTTTGAAAATCTTAATAAATCTTAATATACTAATGGAGCAGCAGATGAAACCTATTCGTCTATATTTGGAAACCTTTTTTTTTTTACCTCATTCATTTACTGTAAGGTACTTCATTAAAGAAGTATGAAAAATCTAACCGGCTTAGATAAATTCCTTTAACCGAGTATTCGTTCATTAATTTGGAAATCTAATTATTGTAATTAATAAACCAAAC
The DNA here is from genome assembly GCA_021605075.1 of Caerostris darwini. NCBI lineage: Eukaryota > Metazoa > Arthropoda > Arachnida > Araneae > Araneidae > Caerostris > Caerostris darwini. Next base: position 129,053 of record BPLQ01007451.1, read on the forward strand.
ATACAAGGAAACTAATTATCTTTAATTAGTTAAACGTTTGCAATTTTATTAAATAAAATATAAGTAGCTTTTAAATGTATCTAAATCGTTGTGCGAGATAAAGTCATGAAGTTTTTAGCGTGAAGTCTAATTATGCATTTTTATTTTCAATGAAAAAAAAGCAAAGAGTATTTCAGAGTATCATATAAAGAAAGGTGGTTTAGAAATAAGAGAAACACTAAGCAGTATCAAAATTTAGCAGATAGTTTTATTAGACTATCATGTAATTAAAAATTATTCAACATACAAAATTCTGAGAATTCCGTACAGAAAATTAATACAACTAAGGAAAAAGGACACAATCCACTTAAAATTTTCAGTAAACAAAGTTATCAAAATGAATAGAAAAATTTATTCATTTCTAATAGTTTTGTGAAAGCAATTTAAATTTATCAAACAAGAATATTAATAAAAGCGACAAATTTTTTTATTTTAATAATAAAATAAGCATTTTAAAATTACTGTCAACCGACGTATTTCTTTATAAAATTGTAAGCATGAAATAGTGTTTTTATTCAGGTTTTTTTTAACAAGTGTACAAACATTTTCAGCTAATTAACAATGCAATATAAACAATGTAAGCATTTAAATTCTAAACACAAGCATGTAATGTAGCATTCTAAACGCAAGCATGTAATGTAGCATTCTAAACGCAAGCATGTATTGTAGCATTCTAAACGCAAGCATGTAATGTAGCATTCTAAACGCAAGCATGTATTGTAGCATTCTAAACGCAAGCATGTATTGTAGCATTCTAAACGCAAGCATGTATTGTAGCATTCTAAACGCAAGCATGTATTGTAGCATTCTAAACGCAAGCATGTATTGTAGCATTCTGAACGCAAGCATGTATTGTAGCATTCTAAACGCAAGCATGTATTGTAGCATTCTAAACGCAAGCATGTATTGTAGCATTCTAAACGCAAGCATGTATTGTAGCATTCTAAACGCAAGCATGTATTGTAGCATTCTAAACGCAAGCATGTATTGTAGCATTCTAAACGCAAGCATGTATTGTAGCATTCTAAACGCAAGCATGTATTGTAGCATTCTAAACGCAAGCATGTATTGTAGCATTCTAAACGCAAGCATGTATTGTAGCACTCTAAATGTAAATATAATCCTAATGTAAGCATTTAAATTCATAGCAATGAACCAAATGATAAATAATAAATTCCTTTATAAAAGAAAGTATAACAGTGTTTCCATCTGGAGCTCTGATAGCTCCAGCATTAAATTTAGAATGCTTAACCCCAACAAGATAGTGACAAAAAGCTTTAAAATCTCTCTTTATCATTTAAAACAAACACCAAATTAATACACTGCAAGTTCACTTGCACATTTCCGAAAATTAACTCAACTCTATATCAAAAGCACAATGAAATAAGAAATGAAAAAAAAAAACCGACTGCTCCTTTTTCCGCCGTAATAGAGCGCCCAAAAAGAAGAATCATTTTATATCAACTTTCCCATGCTTTCCAGCCTTGTTAAGAAAGAAGGTTGGGGGGAAAGGAGTGAAAAAATAAAAGCACATCATAAAAACCGCCCAAAATTGAGGTCAGCGAAGTGTTATCCCATTGGCTACTGTCTCTCAGCGTCTTAACCTACTCCAAGCGAGTAGGTCCGAAGCAAATTATAAACCTGACCCACATGCACTGCATACCGTGAGGTATTCCGTTCGTGAGCCGCACTGTCACACGCTATCTTTCGTGGTATCAACAAATTATTTTGACTTTTTTTACGCCCAATCGGTATCGGGTCGGTAGGTGTCAACCAAGGATAAGTCTTACCTCGGAGCGAAATCTAACGAAACACCGCATCATGATTGGGAAGCATGCGAAATTCAAGCAGGGGTAAAAAAAACAAAAAACAATTATCTACTTCCACTTGCATTTTAACATGTAAAAATTTGAAATGAAAGACTTAAATACGCATCGACTATACTAGTGCTTCTTTTTCTTCACTTAATTTCTACGACGTTAATATTTTTAAGAAAATATAGATATGACTAAGAAATATTTTTTTTAATCTGTTAGAAAACTATTTGCCATAAAACCTTCAAAACAACGAAGTCATCTAGTGTTTGCACAGATAATATTTTATTATATTTATTAAATAACATTTTTAATTATTGTTGAGGCTTTTTTTTTATTTGCAACTTTTAATTATTAGAGAAATATCGCTAATACCTGCTAAATAGAATAGGCGTGTATGAAACAATAACAGTAAATCCCATCAGTTATTGTTTGGTTGGCTAACACTTCGCGCTAATTAGACCTGGATCTACAGTTTATTTGGATTCCGAAACACTCACAAACATTCATGCCACCGCCAGGATTCGAATCTGAAGCCTGTGGTACCAAAAGGCAGAAAATTAGTAGAGAAAAAGAGTAGTCAATTGGCCATCAGGCCGCTGTTGTTGTAGTCGTTTCCCGTGAAGAGTATAAGAATATCATATATCGTGTCGCTCCGGAATAATATTGGCTATGTTGATTGCCAGCTGGGAATATAAATCCTCTTCCGAGGGATGGTCCAGACAATGCATGGCGGCTACAACAGCTGGACAATCAAAGACATGATGAGCAGTAAGCTTAACATCAGGGCAGTTGCTACATTTTTGTATTTTTAACGCCATCAGCAGAAATTTTCATATTTTTGTGGTGCTTCATCTTTAATCTTATGAGAGTAGTATTGGTTTTTCTGTAGTTAACTGTTACATTTAGTTCTGTAATTTGGTATTTAGTTTTGATCTTAGAAGGAATTATAAGTTTATAATTTCAGTCATTGCATTAAGTTAAAACGGGACGTGTAATGCTAGTTCCATTTATTAAGATTGTTTGGTTTGTCTCTCTACGGTCATTTTGTGCACACTTTGGGCTAACAAGACCGTAACGTACAGTTTATCCTGGAATCCGAACCCCTACTAAACATCTATGTTACCGCCAGGATTCGAACCTGAATCCTGTGGTTCCAACGACCAGAGCACTAGCCAATTGGCCATCAGGACGCAATTTGATAGTTACGTACATATATATGGGGATTTTTTTTTCTTGTATATTCATCGGGTGTTTTTTTTTTATTATTATTATTTTTTTACGGGTTTATTAAATTCTTGACAACATAAAATTAATCAAATAAGAATGTAAGCCTTTTTTTCGTCATTTTGAAAAAAATTATTCCTCAAAATGTTACCAAGAAAATTCAAGGTTTCATAAAAAAATAATTAGTATATTAATTATTTTTATTAGCTTTGTTTTAATTAAATACTAAATCAATTATCCTATTTTTAATTTAAAAAATATATAATTTGAAATTGTTCTCTCAATAAGAATCCGTAAATTTTCTTAAAGTAAAATTGTCCTTAATTTAAAAAACCAGACTTTATTTTTAGGTCTTACGGCATAACATTTAGAGAACTCCACCCAATTTTCTTGCTTTCTCTTAACTCCTTTTTATACTTTCCTTATCCCTCGATTATTTTTCCATGTGTTTTTAGCGGCAAATATCGCAGAAAAAAATTGACACACACGAAAAAATTCCCTTTAAATAAATTTTTACCGATATAACATTCAAAAAATTTACTTATAACTGTTACATGGCAAGACTGCTATTGCAAAAATGTAATAAATACAAACCAAGATCAGTTTCGGTCGTCATTCAATATGTCTTGAATTCAGAATTGTCGTTTCAGACAGTAGTGGAAATTAATTACTTTTAAATACAAATACAACTTTGTAATAACGCCGAGGAAAGTGACGGCTAATTAAAACTTAGTGATGTGATCATAATTACAAGACGTGGGCGAAATGTCTGCATATAACTACTTTTGATGAGTACGTAAAAAAAAATATCAGAAAAAAAATTATGTTAATAAGAAAATAATCAAAAGAGTGAATTTACAATTCAATTAATTCTGTCATTGAACATCTAAAACATCTTCAAGAATGAATATTCATTTTTATGATTTACAAATGTTACACACACGCACATCTGTTACATTACCTTTCAAGCTTTTATTTCTTAGTTTATTTTATTTATTTATTTATTTTTTTGGTTGTTATAAATCAGTGAACCTTGTGTTCCAAATTTTGACAGAGGAATTTATGTACCATTTCTTTTATATATATATGCCCTACTTTCAATAAGTCATTAATTAAAAAATTGATTTTTAGTTTCAACGAAATGGAAAAATATATAATTAAATTCTCTTAAGGAATTTTAAATATTAAAATTACATTTTTTTTTTTAATAAAGTTGCAGTTTTAATATTTTATAGCATCTTTTTCTAAATTTTGGTACAATAAACAAGCAAAAACGTTTTTTGATTCGTATTGACTGATTCTGAGATTTTTTTATTCGTATAAGGTGCAACATAAATATAATAAAAAATTAGTAATGTTAACTTGAATGTTGCATCAATTGGGCAGGAGGACACATGTTCAAATCTGCTGGCGGAGAATCCGTAACAGTCATTGCTTTCAGAAATTACAAAACTCGGTGGAGATTGTGACTATGTATGAAAAACATCCTGCATCGACAATCAAGATGCCTGGTGGAAATTTTTCAGCTTCCCTTCTATATGACACATAAACCCCTTAAATACCTAATGGTAGGCAATGTTCTCCCCTTATCACTCGTCGGTGGGCTGTTTGCTGTAGTTAAACATGAACCCCTCCAATGTTAAAAAAATTGAATTAAGATATCCACTAAAAGTGAAGGATAAGTAAATGGTAACGTAGCATATTAATCTTTGAATAATTATGTTTAATTTCGATTAAAATATATAAAATAGGTTATTGACAATAGTCTAAAAAATTCACAATTTAATAAATTTCCTTTTTCTTTAAATTGACGCGGACGTTAAAAAAATAAAAAAATCGCTGGACCAATTCAGCTGGACCAATATGCATATAACCAATCTATACAACTATAATCGATTTTCTGTTCTTGAAAAATCTCTTTTTCACTTTGAAATAACATTGTCTTTGCTTTCCCCAGATTATCTTTTTAGAGCAATTTTACGTTATTTAAGTATATTAGTATTACCTCGTGAAGGAAATTTAAATAAATATTATGTATAAAAAAGCTCGCGAATGAAATTTAAAAAATAAACCAACAGCTCGTGAAAGAAAGTTTAAAAAAAATTAATCAATAAGAATAAAGCAAAGAAACGAAAAACTCCTCTTTCGAAAACAATACCCATACAATTTATGGGAAAAAATAACTTTTAAAAGCTTTTATTTCTTAGTCTTGCTTGTTTATAACGTAGATACTTAAAAGCAAAAATCAGATCTTAAACACTGTATCTTTCTCGCACACAATTTTGTTAAATTAATTCTATTTTTGTCTTACTTTTTCTATAACAACTGCGTACATTTATACTAACCATTATTTAATTTTATTTTTATTTCACATTTGAAAATCACTTAAAAAGATCTCGTTATAATTCTGAACGATTAACGATACTAAGTAGAAAAAAAAAAGACTTACTACTAACTTACTTACTTACTTAGCGAGTAAAATAGCTTTAACTTGCGATTTAGTCAAAGTATAAAAATGCCAACCAGAACATTCATACTTTTTCATAAATACTTTGAAATATCAAAAAATATATTTAATTTCATAAATAAAAAAGTTTTAAATAACTTTTTAATTGAATTTTAATATATATATATATATATATATTAAAGTAACAGAATTGAATAAAAATAATTCTTAAGCAAACCTCATTAAGAAATAATTAAAAATGTTTAAATAATTTTTTACCAATTACATTATTACAAAATGTATTTTTTAACAATAATTGGCTTTTACAGTTTATAACTAGACCATTAAAAATATTCATTAGAAAGAAAATCAAAAACCATGTAATTGGATTGCGTTCTAAAGGGGGAAAGCTGAAAGAGTGCTTTAATAACATTATGAAACATATGTTTCAATTAAGTCGCAATTAATTTATATTATGTTAAATCATAAATAATGGATTGGTTAACCAAATATCAATTTTATGATTATTATCACGAGACACAAATAATTCTCGCAAACGCAAATTTTTCTTTCATAATTAGTAAATAATTTAAGATTATTTGCTAATGTATTAATTCTCTATATTAAAATATAACTGAATCAAGAATTTTTCACAGATTTTGAAAATTACAAAATATTTTAAATCGTGAGTTGTATAATGGGCCTGATGACCGAGTGACTAGCCCTCTGATTCTCTGTGCTACATTTTTCTGGTTGAATCCCAGCGGTGCCATGGATGTTTGTATACTTTAAACCGTACGTCCCGATCTAATATGATGGTAGAACTTTGGGCGTAGGGCTGACAACCCTGCCCCGTAAAAAGAAAACATCTCTTGTCTCTAAATCTGGCAGACCATGGGGCTGTTGCGCCAATGGAGAAGATATGTAAAATAATAAGTTACAACATTTACAAATTTTTGTTTAAATTGTACTCGTATCAAATCATACAATAATTTTTTTTAAATTACTTTAAAAAATTAGATTTTGTTTAACATTATTTATAACGAATGTGCAACATATTTTATATTTATTTTCAATTTTAAGTTCTAATTAGATCTCATGTTATACGTATAAAATGGGATCTAATTAGAACTTAACGAGATAATTAAGTAAACGAGATTGAATTAAAACTTCAAATTTCTAGACATTACCCGGCAGATTTTTATCGATGTGAATTGGGTTTTAAATTTCTTAGAAAGGTTCCGTTTAGTATTCTTTACATGCATATACACACACACACATGCATATACACACACACACATACACACACACACACACACACACACACAATAAACCTTTTTAATTGCAAAATGGGAGAAGAAATACCTCTTATCAATGTTTTTCAGAAATTCAATGAGAAAAGATAATGAGATTTAAGATAATTTCTAAAATTTGATTTGATCAAAACAACCTTCAGCTTCATTTTTAATATGTGTTAAGATACTTATCTAAAAGAAATTGTATTAAGAGTTTTAATCTTACTACTTTCAAATACTCGCAATTTTGAGCTTATCATTTCTTTTGCAAGCATATAAAACTCAGAATAAGATGTTGGAGGTTGGAAAACCTGAAAGAAAATCGTTTTGTCTTAAAAATTTTATTTTGCTTAACAATAACCCTTTTGTCGTGAAACTATCACTTGCTCATTATGTGTTTATCTCAAGTTGCCCTGCAATGAAACTGTGTTTATATTTCATTGCTTTCTTTCATAACTTCTATTGTTTGGAAATTAGATGCTTATATAATCCTGCTTTCAAATACTTCGCCTCACAAAATTTGGCTTATATAACTGTACTTACAAAACTTTAGTTGCAACTTTTGGCTTATATAACTCTTCACACCACCTCATAAAATTAGATCCTTATATAACGAAGGTCCAACTCTTAAAGTAATTGCAAATCCGGAACTAAAGCAATAATGTATTCTCAAAAACCACAAATGTGGTTAAATATCCTTCGGATAGACATTCGTTTTCTACTGGAAGGGGATCAACATAGAAGAACAATAACAGATATAAACAAGTTAATTCAAAATGTCTTCTGAGATTCAACATGAAAAATATTTTTCTTATTCTAAAGATTTTCTGATAAAAGAACATAAGTTGAATAAATAATTCTATCATTAGACTTATTTATTAATAATCGAAACAATCATTAAATTAGCGAACAGCGTTTAGTCCACATTAGTGAAGGCAGCTGTTCTCGTGTACTCGGCAGCTGTCAGAATAAAAAAAAAATCCCAATTTCTTTATATATTTACACAAAATAAATATAATAAACCAAATAAAGAATTTGATGCTTGTAATTATATTAGCTTAATAAGCGTTTTGTTATTGATGAGAATTTTATAGTAATCAAAGGCGATTTGTTAAATGGTTTTTATTTAAGAGATCAATTGTTTTTTATTGGCAATTTTTTTATGTTAATATCTAAAAATTTATGTTCACAATATGTGTCAATTTAAATAACGGGATTGTGTATTTTAACATAGTTCAGCAAAAACTTCCCTACGTCTACTTTGTTTGGTGCAATTTTAAAATAGAGCATTGCGTAGTAATAAATGTTAAGATGACAGAAAAAGCGTTCATAGAATTTTTCATTCATATTAGCACGGTATTTAGTAGAATCTAATCTCCCGGTCCTCAATAAAATGAAAAATCATTGAATAAAATATTTGGTTAATATTGAAATTCTTGCTTAATTTTAATTAAACTAAAACAGCATCATATCCTCTGTTTTCATGTTTCATCAAAAATCTTTAAAAAATTAATTATACCTTTTTAATTAAAATGGCGTTGCTGAGGAAAACCTTATGTGGGCAGTATTCTCTGTACCACTGGTTTACCATAACAAATTTAGTATTTAACTAGCAAAGTAGATGCAAAAATGTTATATGTTTTCAAAAAATATTGGAACGATCAAATATTTCAAAAAACATTTGTTGTACGTGTGCATGCAAAACGGATTATTTTTAATTAATTCATTTAAAAATAGAAGTATTTCATTTTAAGACAGGAAATTAGTGTTTAACGTAAACATATAGTTTTTTTTTCACATTCCAAGACCAAGCTATGTAATAACTTCATGCCCTAACTAGATGTTTGTTGTATAACTAAAATTACAAAAAAGTCACAGAATATTTAATGAAAATATTTACTTAAAAGTAAGTATTTCGTGAAAGACATGAAGAAAAATTTTATTTATCAGTACGAACTTTTATTCTTCCTGAAGTATTTTAAAATGCGACAGTGATTTAAAATATTCATTTCATATTCGAAGAAAGAATAATGAAGAATTTTGTGTTTCCCGAAAAAAATTATGCAGCATTATTTTCAATTTAACAGTTTCATTATTAAAAAACAATTTTCACTTTCCTATAATCTATGAAAATAAAAATACTTGATTTGAAATACATTTTTTCATTAATATAATTACTCAAATAATAAAAAAAAATTTTATCTTTATAAATTTTCATTTAAACGCATAATAAGAGCTTATTTTCTTCACTTCTCAAACATCAAGTTCACTATAAATATTATAATTCAAGCCTTAAAATATTTTGTATACCTTATTGAAAAATAATTCAAGAAAACTAGAAAATTATCAATATGATAATGTTTTGGTTCTTTATATGAAATGCAGGGAATCCAATATTATCGAATCTTAGCGAATACAAATTAGAAAACACATTAAAAAATTATGTAAAAATCCATAAGATATAGAAATAAAACGTCTTTATTAACTTACAATACAACTAACCAAAGTTATAAATTTCAGATTTCCTTGCTTGTTCATAATTCCAAACAATACTCAGTTTCAAACATCCGAGGAGTTGAGAAATATCTCTTGGAACTATTTAGAACAACCAAGACATCTTAAATTGAAATTTTAAAATTTTTGCAGTCGCATTGCAAATTGTGCATTTTATTTCTCTTCAAATTTTTTGGATAATTTTTAATGTGTCTAGTAATTCTTGGACACCCTATATTTATCTTAATTCAGAAGTATTTAATATACCAGTTTTTAAATAATTCGCTTTTTGTTTCAATTCTATATATACATTTCACATTTAAAATATGTAGGTAACGCATATTCACATGAGGAGGGAAAGTTAAGGCAATGTTCTGTAAACATCAATTAACAAATAAATTTAATCCATTAAAAATAATTTTGCTTTGTCGCTCTACGGTCATTTTGTGCACACTTTAGGCTAATTAGACCGGAACCTACAGTTTAACGTGGATTCCGAACCACTAGCAAACATCCATGCCACGGCCAGGATTCGAACCTGAAGCCTATGGTACCAGAGGCCAGAGCACTAGCCAATTAGCCATCATGCCGCTATTAAAAACAGGAAAAATATTTTTTAATTAAACTATCAGATACAATAGCATTAAAAATTATTGGCACATATTCTATATTGTTTTTATTTTAAATGGATAATTAAATTTTGAAATTTTACGTAATTTCTGTGTTATTTTAAAAATGTGATCAAAATTTGCTTTAATAATGGCAAAATTTTCCCCTTCGGAGATCAGAATTCGTAATTCAATTTTCCCTTTAAGTTTAAGAACTATTTTTTTAGTTCATTATGGAATAAAAATTGTTTTCTTATTCCCATATAGGTTCAAATTGTTTGACTTGTATAACATCTTATAATTTTTGATTTTTAGTGAAAGTAGCTATAAAATAATGTGTATATTTCCAGTAATTTATGAAATCAATTTGAATGCATTTTATAACAAACTCACAAGACATTAATTCAAAATCTAAAATAAATAAGTCTTTATAAATCTGATCAAAGTATTTGTGTAAAATACTTAATAATCAATATTGATAATGATCTTGATAATAAGAAATTATAATAATGAAATTTATATTCAATTATGAAATAAATATATCTTAAATAATTCTGTCATTTCTTTACAAATATGTAACGAAATGTTTAATAACACCAAATTTCATTTGGCTAAACCTCTAAGTTATTAAAAGTTTTTATTTTACCATTGTTATAAATAATATGTCTAAATTAAGTAATTGAAATCAATTAAATGCTATTTCATTTTCATTCATTACTGAATTATGTCTTGTTAAAAATTCAATGTTTAAAACCAATAAAATGGTATTCAGAATCAGAAACCGTTACAGTTAAGTCACTTCACCAGACTTGTAAGTAAAAGAGGAAATGCTTGAATGTTATCTTTAACAATCTATAAAAGAAAGTTGCATGACTTGTTAGAATTCTTTAAACAATGCCGAGATTCCCTATTCAGTTGAAAAAGCAAATTGATGACATAATTCGATACATTGCATTATAAACTGCCTTTTGTAGTAATACAAAAGTGAGATTTTTGTGGAGGGATTATACATAACATTAATGCAACTTTCTTGGCAAATAGAAAATTGCCTATATGTAAGATGCGTTATATATATGTAATATGGAAATGCTTGTTTATGGAAGGGGTCAGAATACATATTTCAAATCATTGGTTTTACTTCAAAAAAAATTGCTGTGATTTGATTATGTTGAATCTGAGTTATGTCCTCAGCGTCGCATAGCGGCCTGGTACCCAATTGGCTAGCGCTCTGGTCTTTGGTATCACAAACTTCAGGTTCGAATCCTGGCAGTGGCATGGATGTTTGTTAGTGGTCCGGAATCCACTTTAAACTGTAGGTCCCGGTCTAATTAGACTAAAGTGTGCACAAAATGACCGTGGAACGGCAAAACAAACTAATCAGCGTCGCACAGTAATTAAAACGCCCTAATTTCCGAAAAAAAAACCCAGCTTACGTTCCAATGGTCCTTAAAATTGTTTCGTGGAGGTTTGGGGAATGAGGAATTCAAATTTAATAGTTTCAAAGCTATCAGAATAATAATTCGTTGTTAATTTAACTCTACATCAAATTTTTTAGAAAGTACCAAGATGACATGGTCGTATGAGATTTATTTTCTTCCGATGTATACATTAAATTTAACAGATGATATGGGCATGTTAAGTAATGGAAAAATATAACGTTAGTTAAAATATATTTTATTGTTAAGATATTATTATGTTAAGAAATTATCTTTCAAATGTCCTGTTTTGTATTAATTTTTAAACAAAATCTTATGCTGCAGTAGCCTGCATTATTTTCTAAAAATTATTTTTACCTCATATAAAGAATGTTCAACACATAATTACTAAATGTTTAATAAAGAACATCGATGACTTTGGTATTAGTATTGGGTATTAAGAAAACTTTGCGTATTAACAATTTTTCTTCGTTTATATTTTACATTAATCGTGAAAAAAAAATTTGCTAATAAAAATCACTTATTTTAACTAAAAAAAAAATACAAATCTTAATAACAGAATCAAACAGAACTTTAAAAATATCTCAAAAAAAAATGTACTATCAACAATCCGATTCTTCTGAATAGGTTTTCAAATTTTACTTCATTCCCACAAAGATTCTGAAACCTCGAGTATTTTTTTAAAAAATTCTGAATTTCTTTTATCTTCAAGTGAAATTACTTTTGAAGAAATTGCCTCAGGCTTGTTATAAATGGATCAGAAGATATCAAGAGTGTGTGAAAGATATCTTCATTAAATTTCTCTCTCGAAGACTTTCTAGAAAAAATGTTCATGATATTTTTAAAAACCTTAAACGTTGCCTCTTGAGCCTCTGTAGATATGTAGTTGCCTCATAGGTTGCAATGCAGAAGAAATTATTTCTGTTCCAGGAATTGACAATTTATGCTCTATAATACACATACGTACTGATAAAGGTACTGATAATATATGCACTATAATACACAAATATACTGTTACTATGTACACAATTGTATTAATAAAAGTATTGACACTATAGCACACAAATGTACTGACTTATGTACTTATGCGCACATCAAATACTACCATGCATAGTTTTTAATCAATTCTTATACAGTAGTTAACGCATAGTTTCTGAATGTGTTAGTATTATGTCCATAGTTATCCATCCCATTATTTATTAATCCCATTTATTTCTAAATTTTTCAAAAATCAATCGAAAACATTTTTTACTAAGAGGGCCCATATCTTGATATGAGCCGATCTTAGAAATCTCTACTTTTTGCCATAGGATATCTTAAAATGTTTTATGATCAATTTCTGCTACCTTAATTGTTTCATTGTTTCTTTTTTTTGTAAAAAAAGATCTTAACTACTCAGATATATCTCCCTCACAGAATCTAGGAGAATCTTAAGAAATCACCTAAAGCTCTTAGCAAATATCAATATAAAACTAACAAGATCTCGAGATCAAGATATTTGTTTAACAAGAAATTTTGAGGAAAAATTAACTGTTCCTCTCCATTTTTAAAAAATAAGGGGAAATTAATTTTTGAAAAAATTTGGCCATTTTAAATCACGAATTTATGACAATTTAATGAAATAAAAATAAATACTAAAAAAAAATCTTCAAAATATTGTCTTAAAGATCTTGAATCCACTAAAAAAAATTACTTCTAACCCCTAAAAAGCTGTGTTGATTACCAACGTAAAACGTACTTCTGGAGAGCACAACTTCATAAATTTGTCGATTTGCTGTGTGCACAAAGGAGACATCATACACTAAAACTTTACGAGGCAGAAATATATGAGTTTTCAAGAAATAAAAAATCCTGACAAATAAAATTTGTTTAAGGATTCGATCTCAATTTGAATCGCACTAGAGTTTATTACTAGTTACAAATGACGTTTCGGGATTAATATCAGCAAAAAAGTGGATAAAGTTGTATACAAGATAAATGATTTGAAATAAAAATTCTATTTCTGTAAAAGTTAATTTGTAAAATATGCAATTGCAAGTCCTTAAATTGAGATCATTTTTTTTCTGAACATCAATTTATTGATTAAAATTTCATCCTGTACATTGTATATAGCATTCATATCTAGAACTAACATAACGACAGGATTTATTTTCATCTTATAATATTAGTTTTACGAACTGTTAAGAAAATAAAACTGGTTGCTCTATTGAGGGAGAACTGCTTCAATACAAAGAACAAACTGCAATCCGTCATTTTATTACATTGATTAAAGAGGTCTGTAGCATAAATTAAACACATCATTTCTTTTTTTAAAAACTGCCATAAAATATTGTGTCATTATGAAAATTTTTACTTTAATAAATTAAGTATTTAAGGTACAAACTTTAATTTAAATAGAAGGGTTTTGATTTCTTTGATTCATATATTTAATACTAAAGGCATGTGCGCGACATAAAGCAACTTATACATAAATACAATGGACAATATTAAAGATAACTGTACACAGTAATGTATAAAGTTTATGGAAGGAATGTGAATTTTAAAAACAAAAATACATTATCCCTTAATTATATCGCACATATCAAGAGCACATGATATAACAGAGATATAACTGAGTTATATCAAGAAAACTGAATATAGCCGAGAACTTAAAAAAAAAATGTTCATAACAAAATAATATGAATATAACGAAGGATTACTACTTTATACATGGCGATTAGAATTATGAATAAATCACCCATTACAATGTTTATTCGTCATTCGTTTATTCCTGATAATTCGATCACTACAACAGCATTCGAAAAGAAAACAATCATTCCTGATAATATTATGAACACAGTTTTTCTTTACATATAAAATTTTGATGTTAAATAGATATGATTAAATTTGTTTTTACGAGAAATGTACAAGTAGGAATAGATTACTACTTCGATAATCAGTGGCTTAAAATTTAAAGATTACATTATTTTAAGATTAAGAATACAAGTCAAATATACTAATTATAAAAAAAATAGTTAATAAATATTTAAAATATATTTTAATTTTTATGTTATTGAGTGATGGCATTTATTCTAAAAGGTTAAATTATCTGGCAATTGTTCGACGTGAAACGTTCACAGAGTATGGAAAAGAACAATTGACTCCCTTTGAGAAAGAACTGCTAGAATAAAAAGGCTTTCAAGCATGTAGGCGGTTAAATTGGCATAACGAGTTCAAAAAGGTTAAAGCTCAGAAAACCACACTACACTTCCTTGTGAAAGAAAAGGAATTAATTCCCAAACGTGCGTTAAAAAAAAAATTCTTAACTATAAACCGAACTGTCAGCTTACAATACTCCTTAATTCATTTTTATAATCCATTGTTTGTCATTTAGTTTTAAATATATTCATATTTATTAAAGACTATTGCCTCACTATTCACATTTTAAATAGAAAAGCTAAAGAAAGATGATCATTCTATTCAATAGATTTTTCGGGTCAGAAAAAAATTAAAAAGAATCACAAATGTAGATTACGCAACAAATGCACGGATGCGTTTCGTAAATATTTATAATACAACCAACTAAGCTATCGTTTATTCTTACAATTAAGAATAATTGTACCATGAACAAATTATTTCATCAAATCACAAATAAACAGAGTGATAAAAAGATTAAGAAACTACTAAACATAAAAACTTCTAAACGTTTAGAAGTTGCATGATATCGCATGATTTTAATAGCAATACAACTTTAGAATGAATTAATTCATTTCTGCATAAAAACTAAATCTTGATACACAAGCAATAATTTTAATAATAAATCATAAAATATCTATGATACATCTTTTTAGTATTCATAATTTGATAAACTACCAATTTTACATTGAGCTATTTTCTTTAAATAAACGATATTCGTCGATAATCAGTTAATATCAGAAAAATTGGTTTTATAATAAACAAAATCGTTACAAACCTTTGTAATTAATTAAGATCATAATACAACGAATATGAATAAATATAATTAACAGTTGTTTGTGGTGCAATAACTAAATATAATTAATAAAGAAACTAAATAACTGTTTGTGGTAAAACATAAACCACAATTTCGTTGTTGTATAATCTTCAGAATTACAAATTAACAGTTACTTTAAAATGATTGAAATCAAACTGAAATATGTTGATCAATTGTTATGATGCAAGCAATTATTTTCAATTAATTGTAAATATTAATTATAAACAAACATATACAATTAATTACAGTGCTTTAATTATTCTAAATTATAAAATTAAACGCATTTTGTACACTAATTGTCAGTAAAAGCTTGAATAAGTATTAATTTCAAATTTAAATGACTTACGAAATCAAAAAAAAAAAAAAAAACTTAATTTAATGGGCAGTAATACAAAATAAAATATGATTTATAACATTCAATTATGTTAAAAACTTTATTATTCTTTATATATTGTATAATTAGTTTCTCAAAACATTCAAAACTATAAACAAACAACTTAATAGTTTAGCGAAAATATATGATTAATCATTTACCGCTGTCTTGAATATGAAACTATTTTAGTAATTATTTTACGAAACGTAAATAATGTTAGATTATAAAACATATATATGAAACGGTATATAGTCATTAAATAAAACGAAAATAGCTATTGTTGATTTTCAGTTATGTTTATAAATTTGTTTTAAGTAAATCTATATTATAAAACGATGAATCATATATACGGTTCTATCTTTATTGAAATTTAAAATTTAATGCATTAGTTATAGTCTTGTTACTTCCCAAACACAATTTCATATGAAACAATCATTTTAATTAATGTTATCATTAACAAAAATAACTTCTAGTTGTGATATACTTTGAAATATAAAATAAAAAGATGAATCATTAATATAAAAAGATGAATCATATGCAACATTCTATCTTTAATAAAACTTAAAATGCAATACATTAGTTGTATTTGAAAAGTAACAAGACTATATTTTAAAGCGAAACACTCATTTTAATTAATTTTATCATTAAAAAAATAACTTCTAGTTGTGATATCGTTTGAAAAATTCTTTTTTTTGTTTGTGTGTGTACGAAAATAAATTTAAATCTTACCTCCAGATTTTTGAGCAACAGCAAAGCACGAAATACAAATCAGCAAGGTGAGTGATCTTTCAGAAACCCACAAACTTCCAACAGGAACAAACTTCATGCCTTTGACACACGAAGCGAACGAAGATATCCCCCACACTTTCCTCCTGAACTTATGAAATGAAACGGAATTTTAACTCTGACAAAGAAAAAGGCAGACGATCTATCCAGCAGACGATTTTTGTTTTATTTATTTTTTATGAATTAATCCTTTTTTAAGAATTTATCCATATAAAAAGTTTGTTACAATAGATTGGCAATTCACCACAAACAAACACCGATCGGCGGAAAGTTTGTTTTGACATATCGTCTTCTCAAAAAATGGTTTTTTTGGGTGAAAAAAAAAATGTAGCTTTTTTTCCTCAAACCCCGAAGTATGTGCCGATTCGAGTCGAAATGATGGTGGAAACAGGTAAGCACTGCCGTAAAACCTAGCGGCGACCTCAAGTGAAACTTCTCGAGACTCGAAAAAGTTTATTTCGCCTTTGTGACATCATTCGCGTGACGTCACCATCATTTAAAGGCGGGAATTTTGCTTTTGAGGAAAAGATGTTGCTTCTTTTTTCGTTCATAACGCAATCAAGTGAAATAATGGGAAAATATTGTAAAAAAAAAAGTTTTTTACACTTAAAAGGTTATTGTAATTTTTCTTTATTCAGTTGAATATAGCCGATACACTGTATAATGATCGGAATATCGTAATATTTTCCTAAATAAACTGTAAAAGTTATTTAGAATAAAATAATAATTGTATAATGATCGGAATAGTGTAATCAAAAGTTCTTAAATAAACTGAAAAAATTTGTTTAGAATAAAATAATAATTGTATAATGATCGTAATAGTGTAATCGAATGTTCTTAAATAAACTGAAAAATTTATTTAGAATAAAATAATACATTTACAATATTATTTTATTCCGATCATTATACAATTATTATTTTATTCTAAATAAATTTGAATAATTACAATTATTATTTTATTGTATAATGATCGGAATAGTGTAATCGAATGTTCTTAAATAAACTGAAAAATTTATTTAGAATAAAATTATAATTTCTATAATGATCGGAATAGTGTAATCAAATGTTCTTAAATAAACTGAAAAATGCATTTAGAATAAAATCATAATTTCTATAATGATCGGAATAGTGTAATCAAATATTCTTAAATAAACTGAAAAATGTATTTAGAATAAAATTATATATTCTATAATGATCGGAATAGTGTAATCAAATGTTCTTAAATAAACTGAAAAATGTATTTAGAATAAAATTATAATTTATATAATGATCGGAATAGTGTAATCAAATGTTCTTAAATAAACTGAAAAATGTATTTAGAATAAAATTATAATTTCTATAATGATCGGAATAGTGTAATCAAATGTTCTTAAATAAACTGAAAAATGTATTTAGAATAAAATTATATATTCTATAATGATCGGAATAGTGTAATCAAATGTTCTTAAATAAACTGAAAAATGTATTTAGAATAAAATTATAATTTCTATAATGATCGGAATAGTGTAATCAAATGTTCTTAAATAAACTGAAAAATGTATTTAGAATAAAATTATAATTTCTATAATGATCGGAATAGTGTAATCAAATGTTCTTAAATAAACTGAAAAATGTATTTAGAATAAAATTATAATTTCTATAATGATCGGAATAGTGTAATCAAATGTTCTTAAATAAACTGAAAAATGTATTTAGAATAAAATTATAATTTCTATAATGATCGGAATAGTGTAATCAAATGTTCTTAAATAAACTGAAAAATGTATTTAGAATAAAATTATAATTTCTATAATGATCGGAATAGTGTAATCAAATGTTCTTAAATAAACTGAAAAATGTATTTAGAATAAAATTATAATTTCTATAATGATCGGAATAGTGTAATCAAATGTTCTTAAATAAACTGAAAAATGTATTTAGAATAAAATTATAATTTCTATAATGATCGGAATAGTGTAATCAAATGTTCTTAAATAAACTGAAAAATGTATTTAGAATAAAATTATAATTTCTATAATGATCGGAATAGTGTAATCAAATGTTCTTAAATAAACTGAAAAATGTATTTAGAATAAAATTATAATTTCTATAATGATCGGAATAGTGTAATCAAATGTTCTTAAATAAACTGAAAAATGTATTTAGAATAAAATTATAATTTCTATAATGATCGGAATAGTGTAATCAAATGTTCTTAAATAAACTGAAAAATGTATTTAGAATAAAATTATAATTTCTATAATGATCGGAATAGTGTAATCAAATGTTCTTAAATAAACTGAAAAATGTATTTAGAATAAAATTATAATTTCTATAATGATCGGAATAGTGTAATCAAATGTTCTTAAATAAACTGAAAATGTATTTAGAATAAAATTATAATTTCTATAATGATCGGAATAGTGTAATCAAATGTTCTTAAATAAACTGAAAAATGTATTTAGAATAAAATTATAATTTCTATAATGATCGGAATAGTGTAATCAAATGTTCTTAAATAAACTGAAAAATGTATTTAGAATAAAATTATAATTTCTATAATGATCGGAATAGTGTAATCAAATGTTCTTAAATAAACTGAAAAATGTATTTAGAATAAAATTATAATTTCTATAATGATCGGAATAGTGTAATCAAATGTTCTTAAATAAACTGAAAAATGTATTTAGAATAAAATTATAATTTCTATAATGATCGGAATAGTGTAATCAAATGTTCTTAAATAAACTGAAAAATGTATTTAGAATAAAATTATAATTTCTATAATGATCGGAATAGTGTAATCAAATGTTCTTAAATAAACTGAAAAATGTATTTAGAATAAAATTATAATTTCTATAATGATCGGAATAGTGTAATCAAATGTTCTTAAATAAACTGAAAATGTATTTAGAATAAAATTATAATTTCTATAATGATCGGAATAGTGTAATCAAATGTTCTTAATGTTCTTAAATAAATAAACTGAAAAATGTATTTAGAATAAAATTATAATTTCTATAATGATCGGAATAGTGTAATCAAATGTTCTTAAATAAACTGAAAAATGTATTTAGAATAAAATTATAATTTCTATAATGATCGGAATAGTGTAATCAAATGTTCTTAAATAAACTGAAAAATGTATTTAGAATAAAATTATAATTTCTATAATGATCGGAATAGTGTAATCAAATGTTCTTAAATAAACTGAAAAATGTATTTAGAATAAAATTATAATTTCTATAATGATCGGAATAGTGTAATCAAATGTTCTTAAATAAACTGAAAAATGTATTTAGAATAAAATTATAATTTCTATAATGATCGGAATAGTGTAATCAAATGTTCTTAAATAAACTGAAAAATGTATTTAGAATAAAATTATAATTTCTATAATGATCGGAATAGTGTAATCAAATGTTCTTAAATAAACTGAAAAATGTATTTAGAATAAAATTATAATTTCTATAATGATCGGAATAGTGTAATCAAATGTTCTTAAATAAACTGAAAAATGTATTTAGAATAAAATTATAATTTCTATAATGATCGGAATAGTGTAATCAAATGTTCTTAAATAAACTGAAAAATGTATTTAGAATAAAATTATAATTTCTATAATGATCGGAATAGTGTAATCAAATGTTCTTAAATAAACTGAAAAATGTATTTAGAATAAAATTATAATTTCTATAATATCGGAATAGTGTAATCAAATGTTCTTAAATAAACTGAAAAATGCATTTAGAATAAAATTATAATTTCTATAATGATCGGAATAGTGTAATCAAATGTTCTTAAATAAGCTGAAAAATTTATTTAGAATAAAATAAAGGAAATGAAAATATTTTTCACATAGGATAGTTGGGGAGCTTTTTCTTATTAAAATTTAACTAATAATTCCGTAACTATCCTTATTAATTCTTATTTTTTAATTCCATAATTTTTCAGAACAGGAAACGTTTGTATACATGCATTGTTCATTTACTTTTTATGAATGCTATCTCATTCTCAATTTTAATGAGAATTAAGCTTTATTTCGCAGAATTGTGCTGATTATATTTTTGTTTTTTAATCATAAAATTAATTTTTTAAAAATATTTTAAATTTGTATAAATTTATTAAAATGACATGAAACTAAAACATCACTAACCATAAAATTCAGTCCTGAAATATTTTTAAAAAATCTGGTTAATAATTAAGAAAAAATTCATTTTAATCATCGTTTCTATGTACAGTTATTTTATTATTAACTATAGAATTTTATTTATTTGTTAAAAACCATGAAATTTTATAGAAATATCATAATGCGATAAACAAACATTTTTTTACAATTGAAAAATAATTAAAATACATATTTATAGTTGAAATGAATAGGGAAATTATTATCACTTTTCTTTCAAAATCATTAGTTTCTTTCAAATTTAATAATTTCAATTGATTGCACTTTAAATAATTTTAAAAATATTTTTATTTTTAGATATAAATTAAAATTTAATTCTTTCTGCGGTTTTTTATACCTTGAGAAATTTTAAGTATATTAATTTTTAAGTTTTGAAAGAAATAACCATATCCATTAAAGGTAATCATAAACTCAATTAAATAAAATTTGCACTGTTGTAGGTTGGAGCAATCCGATCGTAAGTGGGTGTGGTTGGGTTGAAATACTTGATGCACAGGTTGGAAAACTCACAGCTTTATTTACACGCGCACAGATACTACACACATACCTTATTTAACACATTTAAAAACTATAATTATGGATTCATGTAAGAATTCCATTTCTAAGCCTAAATCCCGTTACTCAGGTAGGCGGGGGATGCGCAAAATATACTTCCTCTCCGGGTGAGACACTGTAAGCAAATAAATACGCAGGGTTGCGTTGAATATATTTCCTCTCAGGATAAGAATATACAAACAAACGTTTCTCAGCGGGAGCGCAGTATTTCCTCTCGGATGAATCTCGAGGCCTATTGACCATTTCTCCTGAACGCCACAGGGGACGCTCTCGCAGTGCGTAGAAAGAAGCACGATTACAGATTATATTTATATAAACCCAATATGAGCACATTTTGCAGTAAAAATCAATCAATAAAAATACTTATTTGTTGATTATTTTAATGAAGAAACATCGTATGGTTAAAAATTTATTTATTATTAAAATTAATTTGGTTAAATATTAATTTACATAAAATTTATACTTATATATCTATCTTAACTATGGTTTGTTCGGTTATATTTTGTGTTGCATATCAAAAATCCGATGGGTAAATTTCTATTAATTTAATGTAAACACATGATTGCAACTAATTTTTCAAGACAGAAAATCAATCTGAAGTACAAATATTGGCAATCCTGCTTTAGGTAATTTTGTATTAAACAAGGCACTCTGAGGTTTATATGCAAAAAAAATCATTAATTAATTGGGATAATATCAAAGCATTTTATTCAAATCTACGTCAATTATCGTTTTTATTGCCTTTACTAAAATGAACGACTATCGATTTTCGAACAAGAAACCGAGAATACTTTACATCTAAACATAATATCTTGCAAAATATTTTTTTTTGCAATTAGGAAACAATGTGTTTAATTTTCAGAAGTTTCAGTGCGTGCTTATACGTTATGAGAAAAAACTTGATCATAAATGATACTTAAATATATGGGGCCTGAATGGTCGAGTGGCTAGCGCTCTGGTGCTCGGTAAAACAGGTTTGGGATTCGAGTCCCGGCGGTGCCATGGATGTTTGTAGTGGTTCGGAATCCACTTTAAGCCGTAGGTCCCGGTCTCATATGGCTGTAAGAGCGTCACGGAGCAAAAGTCAGACTTTTACCTACGGATCCTCCATCACAACAGAAGCAGCCCCTTTCCCTCCATCCATGAGTAGGTCACTCATGGGATGCCCGTCCCGCACTGCAGGACATTGAGGATTAGTCACAAACAAACAAACTTAAATATATGAGAATGACGCGATGTATCGCCAAGAAGGGCAACCTAACAAAATATAAATTTAAAAAATGCAAAATTCGGGCCTGAAAGGCCGAGTAGCTAGCGCTCTGACTCTCGGTACCACAGGTTTTGGGTTCGAGTCCCGGCGATGACATGGATGTTTGTAGTGGTTCGGAATCCACTTTAAACCGTAGGACCCCGTCTAACATGATCGTAGAGCGTTGTCTGGAGTATTGTTACTCCGCGTCCGTAGCTTATCTTCAAGCTACACGTACCTTCTGGGTAGTGCTAAGTGAGTAACGTCTGCGCAGCGCTTGCCTTAAGGCATCAAAGACAATTGTCTAAGTGTTTGCCAGCTGCATTAGAACGAGAAAAAAATGAAAAATTCTTATAACTTTCTCATAGTTTAATTTCTTCTATTTTATACATTATAGAGATATTTTTCATTTCAAAATTTATTTATACAACTTTTTATAGCTGTATATATATATATATATATATATTAACTATGTGTTTGTCCTGAAATAGTTTGTATAGAATATTTGTCCAATTTATGTAGAAAAATATTTTTTTGTTTTGCATATATTTTTTTTTTCGTTCGTTTGTTTATTTTCCCTTATTTGTTTTGTTTTCTTTTGTTTAATTTGTTATTTTTATATATTTTATATAGAATTCTACATATAAAATGCATTTTTTGTGGGTATAATAAAAAAAAATAGCTTTAATTTTTCTTTCCTGTGATTTAAAATTTGTTGTTGCTTCTTATCCCACTCGGTAGACATCAAGACTAAGTCCAAGAACCCGTGTGTTCTCATGGACTGAGGGGAGCAGATTCTGCTGTGCGTACGAGGTAGGGTTGTCAGCCCTACGCTCTACCTTCATATCAGACCGGGACCTACGGCTTAAAGTGGATTCCGAATCACTATAGTCCATGGCTCCACCGGAACTCGAACCCTGTGGCACCGAGGGCCACAGAGCTAGTCACTCGGCCAGCAGGCCCTATTGTTTAAAATTTAAATAATATAAATTCAATTAATTCTATTCCTTTATTTCGGTCTATGATCGAAATAAAATATTTGTTGTCTTTACAGTTATGAAAAAAAGTTTATTTTATTTGTAGGATATTCGGTTTAATAATAAAAATGCAAAAATGTTTTTCAATGGAACTAGAAAGTATTCAACTCTGATACTGCTCCATATTTCTTATTATTAAGATGTTTTTTTAACTTAACATTTTTATTTATTTAAAAAAAGATTTAATTTAAAAAACACTTACCTTGGAGTTAATGTTTTCAGGAACTAGACTAATTATATTTTTACATACTTTCAATAAATGATCGAATTAAATTTATGCATTTAAAGTATTTTAGAAAATTATAAATTTGTCAAATGCATGATTTATACAGTTGTCAAAGTTTCCAATTAAAATTAGTTATTATTAATCACAATCCTTTTTGTTTACATAATATTTATCTTATATTTTAACAATTGCAACGGAGGAGATTCGAAAAAGAAGTTTAAATTATTTTTTATTTCTCTATGTTTAATGTTGATTCTATTGCTAATTAATTTAAATTTTGGCTCAAAAAATTTAAAGTATACTTATCGTATCAAGAGAAAAATACTAATATTTTATCTTAATTCTGTGAATTTAATTTTGTGATTATTAGATCAATGTGAAACTAATTAAAAAACAATAGAATATTAAAAAAATTCGAAATTATTGAATTTTTATTTTTTTAAAATTTTAAATGCATTTTTTTATTAGTAAACGCATCTAATTGAAACTAAACTCTTCTTTCTTTAGTTAATTATCATAAGTTTCCGATGTCTACCAGGTAAACTCGCATTGGAATGTATCAACAATTAATGCGTACCTGTCTAGAAATTAAAGCTAACAAGTTTGTTTAGATAATTATAAAGGGTTGGAGCGTAATGCACCTATAATTGTACGTTTTTGTATCAAAGCATTCATTAGCTTTGAGCCATTAATAGACAATATATTATCATGAGGCTATTGCCCCTTTCATGTCACCAATGCTTTGTGAAAGTAATGCATTTAGTTGTTAAAAAATTTTTATTTTCCTCCAAATTCGTTCACATTCCTAATTTGTTTTTCATTCTTTTTCTATCCTAAAAACTGTTATTACATTTGAACTTTAATTAAAAAAATTTTGAATTATTTCAGCAAAAGGGGAAAAAACTCTAGTCTTTAGTACGATAAATTCGAAAAATAGTAGTATTTACTTACTTATTACATATTTACTTACTTTTCATTTACTTAAAAATAGTATTTACATCTTGTTTAAAATAAAATCTTTATTTTTTTAACAATTTAGTTAAGATGTTGGATTTCAGAGTTTCACACAAGCGAGTAGGAAACGTAAATTTTTTTCATTATTAGTTTTCTTTTTTTACATTCTAGTTACATTTTCAAGAATTTAATTTTTTTAATTTAAATTATTTTATGTAGTTTTAAACAGTTTAACTTATCTAGTTACTTATTATGGCTATTTTTTCCATTTTCTACCAATTTCACTCATAGTATAAAGATTTCAAATATTTTTAAGCCATATTTAAAACTATAAAAACTATATTATACTAAAATTAACAATTTAAAAACTATACTAAAAATTATAGAAGCACAAAAATTATACTCTACTAAAATTAAAAATTTAAAAACTTTACTAAAAATTATAAATACTATACTATACCAAAACTAAAAATTTAAAACTTATACTTAAAATTATAAAAACATAAAAAATATACTATACTAAAACTAAAAATTTAAAAATTATACTTAAAATTATAAACGCATAATAACTATACTATACTAAAACTAAAAATTTAAAAACTATCCTTAAAATTATAAAAACATAAAAACTGCACTATGCTAAAATTAAAAATTTAAAAACTATACTTAAAATTATAAAATAAAATGAATGTGTTAAAAAAGTACTTTTTATTTGTTTTTTACTACTTGTAAACTAGAAAACTTTTTTAAGTTTTAATATTTAAAAAAAAATTATTTTGAATTTGAAAACATTTCGAAATTGAACTAAACAAATTGAACGGTTTCTACATTTTTCATATGCACGTATTATTTAAAATAATAAAAATATTTTAAATTAACACTTATTAAATCATTTAATTTTATTCGATATAACTATCACTACGTTCCGTTTTCCTATAACAGATTTAATCCGAATCGTATAGAATTTCTATTTCTAGTTTTCCTCTATGATACGTGTCATTATGAACTTTCCGTCTATATCCGTATGATTTCGTTTGTAGGACAACTATTTTTGGAAATCCTAAATGCATTTTTTGTTAGTAAACGCAACAAATGGAAACTAAACTCTCGTTTCCTTAGTAGTGGGAAAAAAATAACAGAAAAATATTCTTCAAAATGCCTTACAGGCATTGCATTTTGGAATTAAATACAGAGTAAATGATATTAGGTATAAAAATACTGCAATAAAAAAAGCATTTTTTGAAAAATGGATATTTCGTGAGATTGTTTTTCAATAGTGAATAAAATAAAAAAGACTAAGCCTATTCTCAGTGAATGTAATGAAATGACAACATGTAATGATAACATACCTTCATTATTACAAATAGCAGTCTGAGTCCATAGTATATTTGAAAATTTAATTTTTTAAATGTGGGTACGCAAAAAAGAAATGTAATGGAAATAATTTAAAGTTAAATGAATTTATGTGACATATATTTTTTGCAATCTGGTACATTTTACGCATGTAAATATTTAATACATAACCGCATATGTAAAATATATTATATTATATTGCATTTTACAAAATAAATATATTACAATATTATTAAAATTATTAAAATGATGATGATTATATTAATAAAGATAACGTGCAAATATATTATGAATCTATTTACTTTATTACAGTATAGTAATAAAGTAAAAAGATTCATAGTATCATAGCACGTTACCTCAAACTCAATATTAATATCATCATCATCATTGGCTCAAACAGCCACATGGTGGACCAAGGCTGTCTGCCTACTGGTGGATTTTGAGAGGGAGATGCTTTCGTTTTGCGGGGTAGGGTTGTCAGCCCTACGACCAACGCTCTACAGACGTATTAGACCGGGACCTACGATTTAAAGTGCATTCCGAACCCCTACGAACATCCATGGCAACGAGCGCCAGAGCGCTAGTCACTCGGCCATCAGGCTCCCTTTATTAATATAAACATTTTATTTAGTTTGTAAGTCAATGTTGTACAAAGATGTGAATCCTTTTGATAGTATAAATTATTTTCATAACTTACTAGCTGTATGGCAACCCAATGTGTTTATTTTTTAAATAAATTAGTTTTTAACGTTTATATCCCGCCAAAATCAACCCGTACGTAAAAAGGTATACCGCCAAATATAAATCTTTCATCGTATAAAAGAACTTATATAATTTATTTAAGATTGGCGTTTATCTCCGACTCGTGTTCCAGTGGAAACGTATGCAGCAAGCGTGCAGGAAGGCTGAGGTTCGAATCCTGTTGGTGGTGTTGTTGTTGTGATTGCTTTCAAAAGCGAGATTCGATGGCGAAAGTTAACGATGTGTATAAAACCGTTTCGCATCGATAGTCAGGCTGCTTGGTGGGAGGCCAACGGTTTTCTCCCATACGACACGCAAATGCAGGTTAATTTTTCCTATAAGTACTCCCAGAAGTTCTGTTCTCTCCCATCACTCATCAATGAGCTGCTCATGGTCTCCATGAGGCCCACTGAAGTTCCACCCACCCCTAGGTATGTGGGTGAGGTGTGGAACAAAGAAATAAAACGAGTTTTTGAAAGAGGTTTGCCGCTTTACGGTCATTTGTTGCACACTTTGGGCTAATTAGACTGGGACCTACAGTTTAACGTGGATTCTGAACCACTAACAAACATCCATGCCCCAGCCAGGATTCGAACCTGATGCCTGTGGTACTAAAGGTCAGAGAGCTATCCAATTGACCATCAGGCCGCAACTAGTTTTCGAAATAAGATAAAATAAAATCGTTAAATTAAATTAAATTAAATAATTAAATAAAGATTTTAATTTAGCACCATTTAATATAAAAAGGATTGAATTTTTGTTGTCTCTAAAAACTGATAAAAAACGATTTAAAATGGAATCATAACGAAGTTTTTTTAATAAAACCCATAATTTTAAAAAAACTCCCTTTTTTTTTATTTTGATAATTTAAAATCAGATGATGTTTTTTTCAGTGGGTTTTTTTATTCGGTGAAAGGTAATTCATTCATTTTTTTTTCAGATGATAAAAGATTGATGTAATTTCATCAGTAAGTTTCGCTGTCACTGTTGTTCAAAAATCAAAAATTGTTCAGGATTTTTTGAAAGAAATATCAAAATATTATTATAAATCAATTTAGATTATGTCTAGCTAAAATCACCCGCTTTTCAAAATGATATACCTCCAATTATAAACCAGTTAACAAAAGACTAGAATAATTTACAAATACTGCTATGATTCATTAGTAGAGCGTATTCAAACGCTTGTAAGGGGAGATAGGAAATTTTAAATAAACACGATTCAATTTATAAAAAAAAATTAAATACTCATAAAATCTGTGTATAAAATTGTGAAACAAAAATTTTAATAAATGTAACACATTTTTTTTTTCAATAAATTATAATTGGATTTAACCATAATGACATTTTTATGCGGTAAAAGATTGATGAGTTTTCATTTGCAGGTTACGCTAATGTTGTAGTTTAAAGACACTGATGTGATTAGTTAAATTTAACTTGTAATATAGTTAAATTCCGAGTCGTGAAAAATTTGCTGAAAAGTTATTCAAATATTTTTAGTTCGGTCAAAGTTGATATTATTTTTGCTGAATCTGGCATAAAGTTCTAAAAAAAATCAAAAGATTCTGTCTATAAATGCACTCCATACTAGAATTTTAAAATGCATAATTTTTCCATCATGAAAAAAAATGTTCAAAAGAGATTTTCTTAAAATATTTTCGATGAGTTAAAATAAGCATTTTTATTCTAAACTCATATTGTTCGAAAATGTAATGTTTGCATTTTAAAATGGAAAAGAATTAAACACATCGTTTGATAAACAGACCAATTTCAATTTTAAGTTAGTAGTTACAACTTTCCTCGTCATCATCATGGGAGCCACAGCCCCATGATGGGCCAAGACCTTCTGCTTACTGGCATATTTAGATGCTTTCTTTTTACGCGATAGGGTTGTCAGCCTTACGCCCAACTCTCTTACAGCCGTATTAGACTGGGACCTACTGCTTAAAGTGGATTCCGAACCGCTACAAACATCCATGGCACCGCCGGGACTCGAAACCTTTGGTACCAACCAGCAGAGCGCTAGCCACTTGGCCATCTAACCCCAGTTTTAGCTTGTAGTTTATTAGTTTTTAGATCGCTGTTCAATTTTCACAGGTAAGAACACGTAATTTTTAGCCTGCACTTCTGATAAAGAAAAATTATAATCTTAATACCATTTTTTTAATTGCTTGATTTTTTAAAATAAACTTTTAACTAGCATCGAAATATCAAATAATTGTTTTCCTTCAAATTTAATGCAATTTCCTAATTACAAATTATTTAAAGTGTTGTTAAATATTAGAATTGATCTTTAAACTTTCCCACGTAAATAATTGAATCGTTTATTTTTCATTACAAGCGATGTTTGAAACTTGTTTCTACTATTAATATAAGTTTTTTTCTTCTTTTTATTAGAAAAAATTTTTTAATTAGTAATTATCATGGTTTGCTTGCAAACTAAATAGGCACTAGAATGTCATTATATGCACCATTACCGATTTTTATTTTAAACATCGTTCTAGAGAAATTTTTCTTTTTATCGTTTTACTTAAAAGTAAATGATGTTTGAAATTAATGAAGTTTATTTTTATATGTTATTATCTAGAAAGTTGTTTTTATTGTGTAACTTGACTTTTGAGGGGTGATATGAATTTTAAAGTAATTCTAAGTACGTTTTACTTACCACGCAAAATTTTAGTTATTATTTTTAAAATTATATTTGTTTTTAAAAGGATTAAATAAGAAAAATGTCCAACGATCTGGCTGATTATATACCATCATTCACCTAAAACCTTTTGTACATGTTAAAAATGTTGTCTCCAAATTTTGTTTTAGTACAATTCTCATATCAATCAAACAATAATTGATGAATGTAATTCATTGCGAATTCCAATCCTGAATGAATAAAATACCAAGTAAATAAAAGATAAAATTGAATTTTGGTTGATAATTATAGTGAAGAACGAAAATTGAGTGAAGTTTAATCTTGGAATGTCATGCAGCTGTCCACCTTTCTATCGTCTCTTGATGCTTAAATTATTTCTAGAACATTGATTGTCAACTCAGATAAAGGAAAATTCAATTTTTGTTTAATGCTGTTGAAATTTTGTGTAAAAAATGTCAGGCACTAACTACTTCAAGTGGACATATTTTTGCTATTTTCGTCTGAAGTTTTAAAGGTATGCTATTCCGACTTATTATTTGTCAAACTTAATCTGGTTTCAAACTTAAATCAAAATTTAATAAATGAAACCTAATCTGGTTTCAACTTAAATCAAAATCTATTAAATGAAGCTTAATATGGTTTCAAACTTAAATCAAAATCTGGTAAATCAAAATTAAATCAAAATCGGGTAAATCAAACTTAAGCTGGTTTCAAACTTAAATCAAAATCTTGTAAATCAAAATTAAATCAAAATGGTAAATCAAAATTAATCTGATTTAAAACTTAAATCAAAATCTGGTAAATTAAACTTCATCTGGTTTCAAACTTAAATCAAAATCTGGTAAATTAAACTTCACCTGGTTTCAAACTTAAATCAAAATCTAGTAAATCAAAGCTAATCTGGTTTCTAATTTAAATCAAAATCGGGTAAATCAAACTTAATCTGGTTTCAAACTAAAATCAAAATCTGGTGGTTTTATGAAATTTTCATAAAAACGTATAACGTTTCAAAGTAATTCAAAAAATAAATTTGCAGAATGCTTTTTAAATCAAAACTGGTAAACATAAAATATATTAGAGTCAAATAAAACGTCAATAAAGCTCAAATATTTTTATCGAATCCATCCAGAAAATAGCAACAAAACATATTTTATAGACTCATATGCATACGAAGTGTCTCATATATATAACTATCAGTTCTTAACACAACCTGATGACTAATTGGCTAGCGCTCTGGCCTTTGGTAACACATGATTTAGGTTCCAATCCTGGCTATGGCATGGATGTCTGTTAGTAGTTCGGAATCAAAATTAAACAGTAGATCCCGGTCTAATTAGCCAAAAGAGTGCACAAAATGACAGTAGAGCCATAAACCAAATCAAAAATAAAATTAAATACCGCCCTAGAGCATTTTCTACGAATAATGATTATAAAAACTTTTACAAGTAAGATGCATTATAATGCAAATGCAATTTTTCTACGAAAGGGTTGATTAGAAGTGATCGGATTTTTATCCTATTAACAAGATGCTGACAGTTTATGTTTTATTCTATTTTTTTTTTTTTTTTTAAATAAATCTGTTATTTATTTGTTCTAGCATAAAATGCAAATTTTGCTATGGTCGCGTTTAAAAAAAACTCTAAAAAAATGAAGCTCCATGCGGGAATAATGCGAAAGAAATGAAAACCCATGACTTGAATGATGTATAGAAAAAGAATTTAAAATTTTGGAGGAATTAAATGTTTATTCAAATATGTAGTGAGTCAATCACTACAGTGTTGGCCTACCTTAGGCTTTATACAACTTAATATCCGATTATATTTCAATGAATAAAATTTAAAAATTCTTTCGTTGCATAATTTTATTTTCTATATCATACAACAT
Source organism: Caerostris darwini (assembly GCA_021605075.1). Classification (NCBI taxonomy): domain Eukaryota; kingdom Metazoa; phylum Arthropoda; class Arachnida; order Araneae; family Araneidae; genus Caerostris; species Caerostris darwini. The sequence goes on from BPLQ01007451.1 coordinate 160,369, forward strand.
CTATGAATCCCATACCTTACCATCCTTGCAAACAAGTAATATAAAAAAAAAATTAAAGTCAATTCCTTTTTTTTTTCCTCACTATATTGCAAGAAGTCCTTTATAAATAATTTTCATTCATTTTTTTTAAGTTTATCTAGCGCCCTCTATTGGTAGATACATGCAAGTTAAATCTAAAAAAAAACTAAAATTAATTAATTAAATTTAATTACTGAATTAATATTTGAAAAACTGTATTAACATCCAGTGTCATCCACTACAAATTCAAAAAAAATGTATTTGAACTTGAGTGGAGGAATAAAAAGTGTTTTATGAACGATTGAAGATTTGGACAAGATATATATAGGGAGAGTGTGAGCTAATAGAAGGAATTTAAAAAGGGGATGCAATTTGCAGCAGCTACATTTTACTCTGTCCTACCAGCAAATCTATGATCTAATAAAAATTAGATTGCAAATGTCCCTCCGAAATGACCGTATTGAAGATATGATAGGTAAGGCCTGGAGTTCAATATCGTACTCTACCCTCCCCGTGGAATATTCTATTTTAACAATTTTTACCTTTAAAAGAACAATTTTTATCATTTCTTATAAAAATTTTTACTTTTAGAATAACAATTTTTACCACTTCTACCATTTCTTACCTTTAGAATATTATATTTTAGAATAATCTATTTCTAACAATTCTTATCATTAGAATATTCCATTTTTTTCTATTCTTTAGAATAATTTAAAGGCATATTGCTTTTAGAATATACTTCTTTTTAAATTCTTTCAAAATTAATCATCATAGTCTTGCATTTATTTAGAATAATTATTTATTCACTTTATTTTTCAGACAGTATTCTTTTATCGAAATTACACAAATTAAATACTATCTTCCTTTGAAATAACGATATTTATACTTCCTTTAATAATTTTTGCCCATTATGTTAACAACAACAAATTTGTTCTTTTTAAAAGTAAAAACAAATTAATTTCCAGTCAAATCAGTTATCTCTTTTTTATGTTACGTGAATTTAAGTCCGTAACTTGTACATCCATTTCCGCTTCTTTCAATCTTTTGTTACCACGAATTAAAACTTTCATTTTAATCAAAATGATTTCCAAGATTACGATTTATACGAAGGACAGCAAAACAATTTAAAAAATAAGAAGAAGAATTCTTTAACATTCCAACTAATTTAAAGAAAATTTTAATTAAAAAGTAAAAAATATATCAAGGGTAAATTTATTTTTAAGGAGACAAATCTGAAGGACATATTCTAAAAAACATATACTATAAAGGAAAAATTATTTAAACTGTATGAACTAATTATTAATATTTGCGTTTCTAATTAACGTGATACACATATTTTAGTGAATTTTGAATAATTTTACTTCATTTCTCTTCCTGAAATTATATATTTTTAAGAATTTCATTTCACATTCTTTTAACTCCTCAAATTTTTGTTTTTACCGCTTCTTATGCGAATGCCACTTGAATGAAAATGCATAACTAATGCTGCCAATGCTCTTAGAATATTAAGTACCACAAGAATTATTAGTTCATGCGTTCTCTATCAACACGATTATTATAAACAATAATTTTATTTCCTATTTAGATATGAAATTATTCTTCCTTACACTTCATAAAATTAAACTATACATTTTTTTTTAAGAATTCAATTTTATTTTAATTTAATTCATCAATGTGTTTTGTATCTTATTGAGATTTTCTATATTTAATGGCAAAGAAATAAAGATTTCTGATCTAATATGAAAGGATTGGCAATTATGCATACTTTAAATATTATCGATCATTTTAATTTGATGTAAATTTCCTTATATTTACATTTCAATCACTTTAACTTTTTTTTTTAATTTAATTTTTTTTTAAATAATAAAAGCATATTCTGAATAATAAAACTTAAAAATAAAATCTTTAATAAAAAATTTAAACTTAAAAATAAAATGAGATTTAATCTTAAAAACGTAAATTTTACATTGTAATTATTAAGACAAAGTATTAAATTGTAAAACATTTACATTATGTTTGCACGTATATCAAAAAAAATTTTTTTTTAATATACATGTAATTTGTTTTATTACTTACTTTTCAATTATTAATCATTATCGTTATGCAATTCTCAAAATATTTCTTTTGCTTTTCTGCTTAGAAAACTTTAATTTCTTATTAATTATAAATCAATGTGATAAATATTTTTATTGGCAAAAGGAATAATGCATTCAGTGATATTAAATCCTTCAATATTCCATTGTATTAGAACACTCATCATTCAAAAAATATCTCAAACTATTTATATTAAAGACATTTAACGAAAAAAAACATAGTAATAATGCATTCCTTTTATCCAGGTATATTAAATAATCATAAATTATTTTATAAAATACAGAATGCAGAATATTATAAACTTGACAATGCAAATATCGCTTATCTGAAATGAAAACTGCTATCTGATGATAAAAAATTAATTTACTATTTCTATTGGTAATCATAGATACAACAAATACTCTAATAATTAATTTTAACACATATAAATGAAAAATACTAGATTATACTAGTGTAGCTACGGATCTGTGCTGTGCTGGTTGGCCAACTAGATTGTAATTGGATGTGGTTGAGTTGAGATACTTGAGACAGAGGTTTGAAAACTCATATCTTTATTTGTACACGCACAAACACTACACTCATACAATTAGAGGCATACAATATTCAACGTATTTAAAGACAGATAATTAGACAGATAATCAACGTATCATATATATATTCATATATATATATATATATATTCAACGTATTTAATGACAGATTCGTGGAAGGACGTTACTTCTAAGCCGAAACCCCGAAACTCAGCTACGCTCAGGGTGAGCAAAATATACTTCCTCTCCAAGTAAGAGTCTGTAGGCCAAACTAGCAATTTCTCCTAAACGCCACAGGAGAGCGCTCCTGTCGGTGCGTAGGAGGAAGCATGGGTACAAGATTTAATTATAGAAATAAGGATAATGCCTTCTGATACACATTCACTGCCCCAGTGCACCTCCTAAAATCCTTGAGGAACCCTTTTACTTGAAAAAAAGGAGGGTAATATTTTCCGAAAAGTCTTTCAGGAATAATCGTGTGTCACGTGGAAGAAAATCCGGGAAACACCTACCAAGCAAAGCTGTCTTAACTTTATAATTTATAGTGATGCATATAAGATTCATTTAAAACTAAACTATTCTAAAAGTGCACAGGAAAATTCATTCAATGTAATGGACACTATTGCCTTGTTTACTAAAATAATCATTATTCTGCATAATAATTAGGGAATAACACCATTATAACACGTGGAGTTTTTACTAAAATATTAACCGATATTTAATTAATTTTTTGTTTATTAAATCCACATTTTTACACCATTTGATAGAATGATTCAAATTGTTGTAGTGATATATAATAATGTGTTTTAATCATTAATAGCAGCACATAACTGAACTGTGAACTGTTTATCTAACCAAAATGGATCAATATTCTTGTACTTACCTGTATTGATCAATATTCTTATACTTTCTTGATTGCTTTCCCTAATAAATTAATGTTCGTAACGTTTAATTTCTTCAGTTAAATGGTAGTTCAAACCATTGCTAAAAGAAGGGAAGAAAACGACAACGCAAGTTCGTAAAAATCATTATTAATATTTAATAATACTGTAATTAAGTAATTACTGGTCTATTTATCAATATTTTGTCTGTGATAAAAATATGTAATCTATTTAAAATAATATAAAGTATTAAAAGCTATTAAATTATTGTTGTTGTTGTTGTTGTTTTACTTATAAATAGAAACGACATTCTTTTTAACAACTAAATAAGTATTTGCTTCACACTAACTTTCCTCATGTTATCCATTTGAAATGAAATAACCAATAATAACAACAACAAATTGTCGTTTATTGTTGTTATTCTTCTTATAAACAGAAACGACATTACTTTGAACAGTTAAATAAGTATTTGCTTCACACTAATTTTCCTTATGTTATAAATCTGAAATCGCTATAATCACTAACCAACAACAAAAAAATCACTGTTATAAAAATTGCTGTAACATTTTTTTATTGATGATTTGGCTTTTTGTGATTTGACTTCTAATGCAATGAAAATAACAATATTTATTTTATTTTAATTCACTAACTCTTAAAATATTTTCCGAACACTTCAAAATAATATGCTTGCTCAGGATTTTATTTATTTCTATATGGAATAAAAACCCGTCAGTTATTTCAAACAAATCACAAAGAAAAACGAGAATTATTTATTTTCTATCCATAATTATAATGGAGTGAAAATATTTCGAAATTATTCCAGGACCAAACCCATCCATGGCAAGTGAGGTTTACTCATAACAAACTTCACTTTCTTCATCCATTTTAAAATATCCAGTTGCTTTATCCCTATAATTATATTCACAGTGTATGCCACAAATTTACCGCCCTTTTTGTGGGTGGTCTGAAGGCATTGTAATTAAGAAAAAAATGCCGCACACAGGAATCTATGTGAAAAAAAATTACAAAAAGTAATATATTGATAACTTATGGTTCCCTTGATGGCTCTCAAACTCTCCCCTGTGTAATCTCAGAATTTATTATGATTAGAAATGATTTGCGTTAAGTGAAAAAGGATAATTCAATTTGGAATTCAAATTCCAAAATTTCGAGGCGATGCTATGCGTAAACTTTCTTTTAATAAATACTTATAATCTTGTCGCATTAAAATGATTTACATTATTTAAATAAAACTCGTGATTAATGTGTTTGATTTTAAAGCTTTCCCAAAAGTTATGAAATGGTATATAGTCAAATGAAGAGAACTTATTAATTTTAAATTAGTATATGTTCGTAGAGGGCCTGACGGCCGAGTGACTACCGCTCTTTCGTTTCATTGCCACAGGGTTCGAGTCCCGGTGGTGCCATAGGTGTTCAGAATCCACTTTAAACCATAGGTCTCGGTTTAATATGACTGTAAGAGCGTTGGGCGTAGGACTGACATCTCTAACCCGTAAAAAGAAAATATCCCCTGTCTCGAAATTTGCCAGCCTTGGCCCACCACAAGGGCTGTTGCGCCATTGATGATGATATATTCATAAATTCAAGTTTTATAACATTCAGTTAGTATTTTGTATATATGCTTTTTATTTATAAAAATATATTCTTCAAAAGGTATTTAGTCCTTACATATATAAAGATGTATCAGCTTTATTACAAAAATTGACTGACTTTCGTTCAATCTGCATTTGAGGTTTGTTTTAAAATTATTAAAAGAGTATTAATATACAATATTATTTTTATTTGCAAGAAAAATTTATAGTTTTACAATAAAGACTAGTTTGTTATTACATCTAAATAAATTATTTTTACATTGTAAAATATCAAAATAATCAATGCAAAACGGGCCTGGTAGCCAGTTGGCTAGCGTTCTGGTCCTTGGTATTACATGCTTCAGGTTCCAATCCTATCGGTGATATGGATGTGTGTTAGTGGTTCGGAATCCACGTTAAACTATAGGTCCCGATCTAATTAACCCAAAGGGAACAAATCAATGTAAAAAATAAATAAAATTAATATACTTTCATATTTAAAATTAGTACAATGTATAAAAAAATGTTTATACGGAATAATAACTCAAATATACTATAAGTGTTGAAACATTATTTTCAATGCATTAAATTAGTATTTCTGTTAAATCTCTTAGAAAACATTTCAATTATTTCATTGCAATAAATATTTATATTCTTATTAAATGAACCGAATTTGTATGACAACTAAGGAAAACTTCCAAAATTGAATTCTAATTTTTTTTTAAACTTTAATATTTATATTGATATACATTTTTCTTAAGCTCATCATGAATTTTAAAATGATTGCTGGAATTAATCTAAAAGAAAATTAATTTAATATACTTTACATATTAGAAAAAAAAATAATAAATAAATACTTAGGATATCATAAATTTCATAAAACTATCATAAATTTTATGAATTTAAATTACATATTCATTTATGTATATAAGACACAAAACTTATGCTAAACTTTAAAAAAAAAAAAGAAAAAATTAGACATTTAGTTATGGGGAGAACAAAACTGAGATTCTCGGTGAAACTCAAGGAACGTGAATGTGTTCTGTAACTTATTCTTCTTTCAATCTCTCGACACGCTTATTTTCCACTTGCCACGTTCCCGTTCCTGTTCTGAGAGGCATTCATGGTTGGCAGCCGTCAAAATTCAACAATTGGCCGTTTCAGATTTTGAAGTTCGTCTCTCGGGCGAAAAGGAAACGCTAAACTATTACAGTGTGGTACTACGGTAAAAGAAAAAGTCGACGTCTAAAGACTGTGATTACACCGTGGCAACTCGAAATCAAGTCAAGAATTGGTAGGCCGATACTGCCATTCCTCAGCACTTAGCTTCGGATTTGTTTTCTTTTGCATTGCTGATGGCCAGGATGTGTTCTTAAAATGTGGGTTGAGATTTGTCTTATGAATAAGCAGCCATTTATGTGGGCTCAAAATAGAAGGTCATGGATTCAAATGTGGTGTTTTTTTTAATTAAAATGCAAATTAATCAAAATAGCAAATCAAAGAAGGCCCTGGCCTATGATTAAAATGGTAATATGTAAAAATAAATACAATATCCCTCATTTTATAGAAAATAATCTTAAATACCACATTCTTTTTTGACTAATATTCTTCATTTTGTAGAAAACAATCTTAAATACCACAAAGAACATTTATTTTTTGATTAATGTTCTCAAAAAAAAATTAACTCAACAATAAAATAATGAATAAACTATGAAACTATGTCTAGAATATTAAGTATTTTACCCGATAATACACAAAGAACACTTCTTTGTTCTAATTTTCTTTGTAATGTTCCTCATTTTATAGAAATCAATCTTAAATGTCATAAAGAACAGTTATTTTTTTTTTTACTAATGTTCCTCATTTTGTAGAAAACAATCTTAAATACCACCAATAACATTTATTATTTAACTAATTTTCCTCTTTTTGTAGAAAAAAATACCACAAAGAACATTTATTTTTACTAATGTTCCTCATTTTGTAGAAAACAATTTTAAATACAACAAAGAACATTTATTTTTTGCCTAATGTTCTCAAAAAAAAATTTAACTCAATAATAAAAATAATAAATAAACTATGAAGCTGTGTCTAGAATATTAAGTATTTACCCGTTAATACTTGCGTAATTTGTTAAATTAAATGAAAACGTTTATGATTTATGAAAAATTTATTTTCTACATAAATTGATAATATTTTCAAGTATTTAGGAAGACATTGATAGTAAGTATCTTTTTATATTGTTCATTATAGTATTTTTTTAATTGTTCTGTGTCATCTATATTGTGTGATGCATATGGTATTAATGATAGGATTTTTCATACATTTTATTTTAACATCTTATTTTTTTTTATTTCTCTCTTTTCTTTCTAAATTATTTTAATGTATTATTTACTTAAATTTATCACTTTGTTTCTCATTTTATTTGAAAGAAGTTTTTAAAATCTCTATTTTTTTTAACATACTCGTGTTATATGCAATACAACGTAACAGACAACGGATAGTATGTAATGCAATATAAAGCACAACATTCAATAGTATATAATGAACTTTTCTGATAGGAAAAAAACATCTTTGCTTTAAAAGACGGACTTTTAAGCTTTGGAATCTTTCTCTTACGGGATTCCTTTGCGTAACATATGAAAGAAAATCCAGAAATAACAAGAACTGTTATAAAACTTCATTTAATATCCTCATTTTTGAAAGCAATGATTGCAAATCACGTCTGCAACGTATTTGAACCTTCATACTTTTGTACCCAGCTTGTCATGGCTCAGGTTTAAATTTATATTATATTTTTTAAATAAGCTTTTTAATAACTTTGTATAAGCATTGAATGCCCCAATTGAAATTCTTTAAAAATAAAGAATATTTATCTAATTTAATCTTAAAACATAAAATACATATTCTACATATTTCCTACATTTAAAATTCTTCCATCCCTGCTTTAAAATGATAAATATTATAAAACCGCTTTTAAACAAAAATCGGAAATCTTTTCATAGTATTGACTTTCACATTTAAAGTATTTTAAACACATTTTGTATTAAAAAATTTTCTATATTCTTTTCTAAGTTTGGAAAATTATATATTTTTCGATTAAAGTGTAACCCTTTTTTCTCTGGTTTCTAACATTTTCTACCACAAAAATTAAGAAATTAATAAAACTTTTCAAATTGAATTATTTTGTATTATTTTTTTTTTCAATTTTATCTTATCCTATTAGAAAAATAGATCATTTAATTCGTCTTGTTCTATTCTAAAATTCTTCTATATTCTTTTCTAAATTTGGAAAATTATATACCTTCGGATCCTTTTCTGTAGTTTCTAACTTTATTTATCTCAAAAATTAAAAATTAATAAAACTTTCAAATTGAATTATTTTGAGTTATTTTTTCAATTTTATGTTATCCTATTAGAAAAATAGATCATATAACTCGCCTTGTTCTATTCTAAATTTCTTCTATATTCTTTTCTAAATTGGAAAATTATATACCTTCGGGTTACAGTGGTAACTCTTTTCTCTGGATTCTAACATTATCTATCTCAGAAATTAATAAATTGATAAAACTTTTCAAATTGAATTATTTTGCATTATTTTTTTAATTTTATCTTATCCTACTAGAAAAATAGATCATATAACTCTTTGTGTTTTATGCTGTTCACCAACTTTTTAAATACGTAATGCAGATGCTAAAGCTAAACGAGTAATCTAATATACAATCAGTGTCGACTAAAGCATTTTAAAAGTAAAGTATTCCCGCCTCTTGGTAAAGCATTTAATAAACATCGTTTGTATTGCTTAATTCTTGTGGTTTATAAATGCTTCGAAAAACTTCATTTATAATAAAGAACGATCATTGTGAAACTGGCATTTCTTGTTTCATCATTCTCTAAAAGATTTAATTGGACCATTACAAGAGGTGAAATCCGAATAAATTTTATTCAAAAGTCCTCAAAAAAAATTATATAACTAACATTTAAAAACACATACATATCATTGAGATTGTGATCTGATGCTAATTTGCTTACTGGTAAAGGGAAAAAAAACATAATGAATTAAGAACTCAAGGCTTAAAATATGGTCAAAAACAGATATTGTGAAATGAAAACGCTCTTCCACCTTAGTAATGTCATAAATAACTAAGCTATGAGAACTTCCAGGTATAATGCATATGCATGCAGCTGAATTGCTGAGCAGTTACTAGATCATAGGTTAATTGTCATTTTGTAGGCTGAAAAGTGGACCAGTGGTTTCTCAGCCGTTCATTATTTTAGACAGTTAGGAGAGATTTTTGTGATATCGGAATCAGTCAAGGAGAACGGATCGGAAAGATGGGCATAAAACTTAAACTGATTCTCTGTAATTACAGTTGAATGAGTCACTGTTTCATGTGCGAATTATTCTGACAGACACTATTTATTTCCATGATGTAGGTGATTGATAAGTATCAAATGATGAAATAAAAATAAATTGTTCAGTTGCAGATTTCAAACACATCTGTTGATGAAATTCATTTAGTAATAATTTTTTGTAACTGTACAGTTTACCTTCAGACAACTCATATATATATATATATTTTTTTTTTTTTCTTTGAATATACTATATTTTATCCGGTTAAAGTTACGGTTAGGTTCTTGCTATTTTTTTTATTTAATTAAATAAATTCATTTTTTTAATATTGTGCTTGTAAAACTATTTTGTTCAATAATCGTCTGCAAAAGAATTACTAGAGAAATGACGGCGTTATTTTTCCCTTGAACTTTTTATTTTTATTATTATTATTATTTATTTATTGATTGATTGATTTATTGAACGATGTAAAAGTTTCTGAGAAGTTCTTATTATTTTTTTCATTAATTAAATATATTTTTTTAAATTGTGCTTTCAAACTATTAGTTCAAAAGTCGTCTGCAAAAGAATTACAAATGGGAAATGGCATCATAACTCTTTATACATTCTTATTCACCATTGTAAGTTGTAATGCACATTTTAATTTAATATTTTGTTTCATAATTAATACAGAATTAGTAGATAAGTAACACGATTAGTGTAGGTTTGAATAAACACGATTAAAAAATGTTTTAAAAATTAGTTTATGATTAAAATAGTATTTTTTGAATTTTTTATAATTGTATTCTTTTTTTGAATAATTATTTTGTTCGTTTCAAATGTTTTATTACATAGATTAAAAATTTATTTTTTCTTTTCTGAATTTCTATATTCATTTTTTATTTTGTCTCAATGAAATAAATTAAATATTTGTATTATTTCTATCGTCAATCTATTGGTCATTTTTTTTTTAAATGATCTATGTTTTTTAATGACCATTTAGGGTATTTGCTATTTATATTTTGTTTTTTAATGTTTATCATATTGTCTTGTGTTACAATTATGCTATTTATTATTTGCCTTTTTTATTTAATGTTTGCCGTATTGTGTTGCATTTACGTTATTTAATATTTTTTTAATTAAAAAATAATTAGTAGACATTCAAGTAGACCTGATTAAAAAAATATTTTTAAAAAGGTTCTTGCAGTTTTTATAAATATTTTCTTTTCTTAATAACTTTTTTTTATCGTTTCAAATGTTTTATTATATAGGTAGTTTTTCATTTCTAAATTTCTTTCTGCTTATATTCATTTTTTATCTTGTCACATCAAAATATATTAAATATTCGTATTAATATATTTATTTATTGAACATTGACGGGCTTTGGATTGCATTTATATATACCATGAACAGCTCGACCAGCATGAAGGCATGCGAGAAGAAAACTATTTGAGTTATTCCCGGCATTTGCCTGTCATATGTCATATAAAACTCCCGCCAGTCAGTCTGAATAACCAACGATGCCAAAAACTTTTGCATACGTTGTCACAATCACTATCGAATTTCTTCATTTTCTGAAAACAGATACTACAAAAGACACCTTACAATTGCACTGCACTGCTTTATTAATATATTTATTGATTTAATTAATTAAAAATTCTTTAATTACTTTGAAATATACAAGAAACGTTATTTTCTTTAATTCAAAAAAATTCATTTGAAACAATAATTTTATATGCTATTTCACTTGAGTAAAGTTTATTTAATTTTATTGTTTAGAAATTTTGTTATCGATTAATATAAAGTAATTTACATGGAAAATCGAATATTCGACGAGAGATTTCCCACGTTTTATCTGTATTGCACAGAATGTTATAATTTGCCAATTTTGGCAAAAGAAAGAATTCTAGTCTCTATCTATCATTAATTTTTCTTTTAATTTTAAGGGGTTTTTTGTGGTATATAGTATTTTAATTTTCTTGCTCCATGTTTATGTTATACTGTTATCAAACATAAGGATAGGTTTGTGAAAATATTAGGTTTTTTATCTTCTCTGTTGATAAAAAAGAGTTTAACATTATTAAATAAGCATATTTGGATTTTTTTTTCTGTGAATTTCCTGCAATTTTTGATAATGCACTTCTTAATTAAGTCAACCAAATTAAAAAAATATGTCCTTTCTCTGATGACACTCCATATTTGATAGTATATATACATAATATGTGTGCTTGTAATATCATAGTTAACAATTATGTATGCCATATTTATTTTCATTAGCGTATTTCTGATGTCGATGTTTATAATTCTCAATAAAAGTGTCAAGAGATTTTATGAAAACTTCTTTCATGACCAAAAATAAAAAAAGAACCTGTAAAATCCTTAACACATTTCTTTTATTAAATCTTTATAACATCATCATCATCATCAATAGTACGACAACCCAGAGTGGGCCAAAGCTTTCCTTTGAAGAGCTTTCCATGCATTCCTCTGGACGACAATGATCCTAGAATTCTTAACCTGTAATACAAGAAAGTCTTTTTCAACTGCCTCTATCCATCTCACCTTGGGTCGTCCTCTTTAGGTCTTAGGTCTGTATAGCATCTATATAAAACATTTCAAGTTCCAACAGCCAAATCCAGATTCCATTTCCCATTATCATAATTCCTTATTCCAATCCGTCTGCCGGTTACTTTCTAAATCTTCGTATACATCTTTAAATGTGTACAACTTAATTTTTTTATTAAAGATGAGTTTTTTATTATTATTATTGTTATTAATAATAAAATAAAAAAATCCATTGACTTTTTATTATTTTAAAATTCGGAATGCGAGTGTGTTTGCTACCAATTTTAATTATTTCGGTATTAATTTTAGAAAATTCTTGCCACTACAAATTAATTTTTTCTTGTTTTCAATTTTACTAAGTGATGCAAATATTGTTTCATCATTCTTCTACCATATGATGCGGCCTGATGGCCGATTGGCTGGAGCTGTGGCCTTTGGTACCACAAGCTTCAGGTTTGAATCCTGATGGTGGCATAGATGTTTGCTGGTGGTTTGGAATCCACGTTAATCTGTAGATCCCGGTATAATTACCCTAAAGTGTGCAATAAAATGGCCGTAGAGCGGCAAACCAAAGCCAATCTACTATTTAAGCAAATTAAAAGAATTGTACTTAAATTAAAGAACTTATATATTAATTAACATTCTTCTGTATCGTAGTTATTTGTTTTTGATGAATTTTAAATTTTAATTTTGGGGAATTTTAAGTGTTTTATTTTTTCCAGGAAATTAAATAAATTATCGAACCCTTTAAAACTGTATTAAAAAACATCTATGAAACAAATCTGCAATAAATTACGTCTACCGTAAAAGCATTTTTACACAAATTTCGTGTAATGTAATACATGCATAAATAATTGACTTTCATTATTCGTCAATAATTTTCAGTATTCATAGAAGCTGACAAAACATCCTCCTAAGTAATTGTAATATTTTTTATCATCTAGCTATATATTGCAATAAACGAAAAATTGTATAAGGCAGTTTCGTTTCATAAATGTTCTAAATGGAACAGCGATGGGAACTTGAACTTACTCTTTCAAAATGCAAGAAATTTTAAGCTTATCCCGCTGTTGAAATTCGTTGTGCTAGTTTAAAGCAGCTGAATGCATACAAATTTTTCTCTTATAACATACAGCAATCAATAAATAATAGTTCTTACTTTATATATTTCTTTTCTATAATTTCATTTTTTTTTCTTTCACTGTCTTCCAATTTTATCACTATGTTCTGAAGAGATTGCGTGAGGCTGTCACATACTTACACGATAAGAAAAAAAAAAAAAAAAAAAAAATTTATTGGCATGTCACTGCTATTATATTTTTTCTTGAAAATTGCTTTTTTTTTTTCCTACAAAACTTGTTATGAGCTTGTAGAAGAAAACTTGTTGCTTTGTCTCTTTTTTACCCAAGGTAAAAAAGGGTGGGATTTTTTTTTTTTTTTTTAATCTAAAGCTGATGTGCGGTGTTTATCGCTTTCTTTTTTTCGATCCCATTCCCAATCATTTAAACGGCAATAATATATTTTTTTAATATTCCTGTCAAAAGTATTTGATATATAGCAACATAAAAATCTGAATCCTATCTGCTTCTTCTTGTTATACAAATAAGATCATTAAATATTTGGAGAACATATGCTTCAAATAATGTTTACATTTTTCGAAGATTAAATGCAGAGTTAATTATTAAACGAAATATTCACTTTGACCCGGGGTGAAAAAGCTCTGTGCCAGACATTTCACTCTCTCGTTTTGATGCGTACTTCATTCTCCGATTCCAAAAAGAAGAACCCTTTTTAGTTTAGAATCACTGTAGTTTATTTTGATAGCTTCAGAATCGCTCTTTTCTTTCAAGGTCGCTCCAACGCAGAACTTCGAAACGATATAGTTTTGGTTTGTTTATAACTCTGCCCTCCCCTTTCCTTTTCTTTTTCTCTTCAGCCAGCCAGAAGTTTTCGTGGTTTCGTAACGGTTATTTTTTTAACTCCTTTTAATTGCCACAGTTCTTATTTTTAAAAACTTTTGTGAACTATTATTTTAAATTTTATATTTACTAACCTTTTTACTACTGTAAATTCTCTCCGAGCGTGGGCTCGTTTAATATTCTTTCTTTAGCTCATCTTTTGGATTTAAAATTTGTTTTTAATAATAATTATTGATATGGAGGTACGGGAAATTCCCTGGTACTCCAACTAAACACCCACCGTTACGTTACGTTATTAAACGAAATAGCATTGATCACTTTGTAGATTTACTTGCCATCTATCGGTTGAAAAACGAAATATGCGTCATTATATTTCATCTAAATGAACATTCTAAAATATCCTTTAAAATTTTTTTTTATATTTTAGTTATCGTGTTTATTATAATTTTCTTCTTTAAATGTCAACAAAATTATTATTGTATTAGAGGATTAACAAAATTATTATTGTATTAGAGGATTAACAAAATTATGATTGTACGGGGATAATTCCCAAAGCATAGTTAAAATGATTTAACAGCTTCAATCACAAGATTCATGTATTCTAAAAAACATATATATGAAATATCTTTGTTTAAAATTTCATTGCCGGATTTAGATGAAAAGAGGCCCTAGGCTATTCCACTTACGAGGCCCTTTCACCTCCCTGTTTTTTGAATAGCGTAATTTTAATTTTGCTAACAATTTGAATGTAGGCCCCTCTTGATCTTGAGGCCCTAGGCTGAAGCCTAGTTAGGCTATAGGAAAATTAGGCCCTGAAAATTTTCTAAAACATTTTAATTATTGCAATTTACCAATACAAAACGTTATTTGTACAATTATTTTTAAAATGAAATCTGTTTTATATCAACAAAAAAAAAAAAAAAGGGGGGTCTTTAAAAATATACAATTTCAAGTGCATTTACTTTATAAAAGATTTTCCCCGACTTTTCAGGAAAAACAAATTGATGTTTTTACTTTATTTATTTAAAATATGAAATATAAGATGAGATAAATGAGTTTTCTGACTAGAAATTTTTCGATATTATATCAGTTGAAGAAAGAACCAATTTCTTTTAATTTAAAAATAAATCGGAAGCATTAATTATTACTTGGAGAACATTATTAGTGATTACTAGTTAGACTGAGACTTCAAAAGCAAAGGTTTCGATTTGAATATTATGCTCTTATATTGGTTTCAAAATGAATGAAATAGAGAGAGAAAATTTTTAAGATTTATTTGTGAGGATTTTGTACATAATGAATTTGATATAAAACTTGACAGATTCTATTGATTAAAAAAAGCCAATAATAGCTCTAGTATGAAATGAAAGATATGTAAGATACTTCTATATATCTGGCTAATCTAAGATAGTTGCAAATGTTCCCAAAAGGAATCGGTTATGTGGTAGGTATAAGGTAAGCTGAATTCTCAGCTAAAGAAGTCGAGAAGTTAAGTGTTTTTAGTAATGCTTATGTTGGTCTTCTCTGAATATAATGAGCTTCTATATCTATTTCTATAATGAGTACAATTTTATTTATTTTTTTTTTTTTTTTTTTTTTTTTTTTTTTTTGTATATTTTACGAGAATTTTTAACATTAAGAATTTAATGTTAATTAAGGTTTTGAAAGAAATTTAGATATCTTAACGAAAATATGAAAGTTTTTAATTTTTAATTATGATTATTGTCCTTCATTAATTGTTGCATAGCTCATTAACTTATGAATGACATGATCTTTGCAGTCCTATTTAAAGCAATTTGCAGTTACACTGATCCATAGTAGAGATGGGTCTAACCTATGTGATTCGAATAGGTATTTCGAAATTTTCTTACGTATATTTGGTTGAATCATTTACTTTTAAAAGATTCGTTCCAGTAAATTTTGTGTTTGATAATGACTGGTGTTACTGTAAGCAGTATGATGTGGTATGAAATAGTAATGTAAGTATACGTATGAATCTTTTTATATGAGTATTTCTGGAAAATCTGTGGTTTTTGAAAATGCATATGAATAATTAATTCGTCCTTGTTTAAAATCTAATGAACACTGTAGTAGAGGTTTGCAATCTATTACAAACTTCTACTCTACTACACATCTGCACACTCAGACCGAATTCATCCCAGATACGAACATTATTAGACTACTCAATGTTATATTTTTCTAATAGTTGTTACTTTTAGTTTAAAATTATAATAATACTTCAGGTAATGATAGCATCTTGAATTTCAAAATTACAGAAACTCGTTTCAAATTTCGACAAGTGAAGAACCGAATCGAAAGTACTTATGTCTATTCTGGAAATGTGAACGATAAATCCTATAGACTTGAAAGCCCATTTGTTGAGTTTATTCCAAACCTCTATGGTGAGCAGCAAAATGTGGGTAGATTAAAGACGATTTTCTGTCGTTTTAACAGTGATGGACCTCAGGCCTAACACTCTCTTTTTGTGACATTATAATTTTTGTTTGTGTCCTGCAGAGCAATTTCGATTTTGAAGATGTATTCATGTCAAAACCCCGTATTGGGAGTGTGTGATGGATTGGACACAATAACGAAAGTGAAAGTAATCCCTAAATTAAAAGGTATTTAAACATATAGAAAAATTAACAAACAGAAGTTTTGATTTTAAGAAGCCGGTTTTATCAAAAAAAAAAATATATATCCTAGTAATAAAATCCGTATGACTTATACACGCTAAAAAGACTAACTTTAGTCGTATATATATCCAACAACGTATTCTGATAATACCTCAACTAAGAAACAATATTTTATTCAAGTTTATTGTTTTACATCCTGACATTTATTAAACTTTTCTATTTAAACGTACAATCTTACAAAATTAAAATTTGACATTATCTAACATGATTTTTTTTTTTTTGTTGTTGTTTTAATCGATTTCAGCAATTCCGTGAAAATGAAATATTCATATAGGGACATAAAAAAAATGGAACATTTAAATAATTTGCTCATCATAAAATCATTCTTCCTATTAGAAATACCTCCTTTATATTTAATATTGTATATGTCTTGAAGATTTCTTAAATCAATCTTTTTAAGAATTTTTATGTCAAGATTTGGATTTATAAACCTGAAGAAATTCTGTAAACTTTGCAGTGAATGAATATTGTAGTTGCTAACCATGATATAAATTTGCATGCTACAATTGAGACTTGCTTAATCAAATTCAAAAATTAAATTTCATATTATGGAAATGCCATCAGATGATTAGAATCTGTCAAAGTCAGATTTTGTGTCATACATTAAATTGAATTAATGTTAATATTTGCCATTTTACATTAAAGTATTTTAAGAACTATAGTAATTTTTTTGTATCCACTTTCAGAGTCATTTCCATTTAAATCAAAACACTATTAAATAATATATAAACATTTTGATATATAAATATCTTTGTTTATTGTAATTCCTTTTTCAATATCATCTAATACTAAATGAATATCGCTTTATTTAATTATATGCATTCTCATAAAAATTAGTGTACTAAGAAGGGGTTGATGGGTTGCTACGATATTTTTAATAAAGTTTTGAATCTAGCACATATTATGAAAAGTGCAACATGATTGTGCATTACGTAAGCACAATAGAGAGTTTTGGTATTAACTCATAAATAGTCGTCCACTCCGAACAGTAAATAGTCACCTTGTAAGTAGTTTATATATTTCAGAGGAACGTTATATCATCAGAGATGCCCTTACGCGACCATCATATCAAATATCAACAGCTGTCTAAGTTTTAAAGGGCAAGAATCATTTGGATAATAAAGTCTGGGTGATCGGCTCTGCGTGTTGCCTACCATCTCGGCTGTTCTAACAATACTTTAAGAAGGTGTTTAGACCAATGGATGAGAGTGTTTTCATACACGCAGCGTCCTGTCCTTCAACGACTCATAACTGAGAGGACCATCTGATCGTCCGACAAGCTCACACACAGTCAACTGCATCATTGTGGAACATCCGCACACAGCCAACTTTATCATTGTCAACAACCGTAAAGAATCAACACGATCTGTAGGAACTTCTGTGTCTGTCCGTATCATTGTGAGGAGGTGTTATTGAGGAGGCTGTTATTTACTTTCCCTTCACCCATTACTTACGCATCCACTCTAGCCTCTGTTTGGAATGATGCGTAACTCGGCCAGACTAGATTGTGATGGAGTAAAATAGGCCATCCTCAGTGACAATTGAATCCTGATTCAATTTACATTTTGATAATATCCATGCATATATTTGGAGGCTTTCAATGCTGCCTATTATGTGGTGTGACGGTTTGGGATACCTTGCATAGGACACTTTGTCCTCTTTATCAATGATCCATGGCAATGTGTTGCCATCCTTGGCAACACAGCTGTACGTTCATGACATACTTCAGTGTTGCCTTTCATTTCATATATTGCCTTCATTTCATGTGTTTACAAGTGTTGCCTTTCATAACACAGCTGCAAGAAGGCATTTCCAAACATTTCGCAACACACAGGACTACTTCCTCAGTATTAAAACACTTCATTGGTGCCACGCCCGTTTCCCAGATTTCTCCCGTTTAAGAAATCGTTGGATAATCTGGGTCGACAAATTGAGCTGAGTAGGAGTTTGACCGAACTATAGACACATATACTGCAATTGTGGTATGAGATAGGCCAAGACAAACTGGGCATTGGGACAACTTATATGCCACAATTCCCAATTATATTACATCGTACATTAAAGACATAAGTAGTTTAACGACCTACTAAGCACTATATTTTTATGAGTATTTATTTAATAAATAATTTCATTACTTTCATTTTGTAATCATTAACTTATATTAATGTAACAAACACACATGTAGAGTTTCACTTGGTTCTAATAATTTCTTCTTGGTGAGGCCAATTTTTATTACAATGAGTGTATTATGTGCCAAATATCCAGGAATTTTCGAATATTCTTCCGTTCAGTAATGCATGAAGTAATTAAAAAACAATCAGTTTCACTTACACTATGCAGTTATTTGGTCGAGTACTGGTTCAAGTTTTTAAAAAAATCAGCAGTTATTTTATTTTTACTGTTTCCTTTTTAAAATCTGAACATGCTTAACTAAATTAATTAACCGCATTCGTTTTGAAGAAAAAGGCGTTAGTACTTTTTTTTCCCATTGCACAGTGAACTCATTTCATTTTTTATGTTTAGGTTAAAAAAAACCACTGATTACATCTGATTAACGGTTTCGCCATTTTTTTAATCTCTTTTACCGATATTATTATTATTATTATTATCATTATTTACTTCGACCTTAACACGTAACCTTGAGTGCCACCTCTGTTTTCTTCCTTACAGATACTCAACGTTCCATACTTGCGTTATTTATCCTGTTTGTACGACAATGATACAATGTTGTAACATAAAAGAAAACACCCTTCATCTTGCCCAGTAACATGATTGCTCTGAAGTAACCATCGTCCTAAATAGCACACTTGAAAAGGTGGGGCAATGCACAGAACTGATGATTAAAGTCAATAAAGAAAGCTACCATCCAATCAAATTTCTACTTATGGATCGAACACGAGGTGTGGTTTGGTAGCAGTGATTTCTTCATGGTATATTAGCTTTCCACGGATTTTCTATAATTTTCTATCCATTTTAAATTGACTTGTATGTATATAAATTCGAAGTAAACAAATCTACTTACCTAATTAGTTCCGTTATATATCGTTTAGCAGCCCATTTAGAACAATGCATTATGCAAATGGAAAATTTCGTCTTTAAAATTTATATAATTTTAGTTCTATGTTGCCATTATAAATGATATTTTGAAAACTTATTATATATAATTCATGTTATTAGTTTTTCAGTATTCAATTCCAAAAAAATTTATTTTGATTACTCAAATTGTAATTCTACAAAATTGTTGTTCCACTTTGTTTTGCCATTAAAATAATTTTTAGTTTCACTTTTCTCAGAAGTACAATATTTATAACAATCATCAAAAATTAAATTGAATCAAAAATTTTCTCCTTTGTTTAGGTAAATTATGAGAATATTCTTATTCTATTTTCTTACGATTGTTATTATTTTTGTCTTGTCGATACATCAGGAGAAAATATTTAAATCTGAACTTTAAAATATTTTCCTTTACCTTTAAATAATTTTTTTCTTTTTTAAGCCACAAAATAAATAAGTTAGAAAAAATTATCTCGGTAAAGAACTAATAAAGTAAGACAGATATAATCATTCTGAGAAAATACTTTAAACATTGTATTTTTCAAATATTTAGTTGCTTTAGTATTATTATTTTTCTATTTGTTTCAATGCTGAATAAATGAGAGTACTTTAAGTTTTCAATCCTAGGATGATAAATATCAAGTAATTAGCTATTCAAATAATCACATATTATCTAAATCTATAAACCAAACCGATTAATCAATCTATCTGGCAACTGCAACTGGCATACCGATTACGGAGTACCAATGAGGATAGACCCCTTAATCTTCTCATCTTAATTCATATATTAAGTAACAATTAATTATTAATCAATTTATCAAAAAGCTGCAAATGATATTCTAAAGGAATATAAATTGTGTGTGATGTGAAATGAGGTAAAATTAAAAAATGTAACGAAAGTGTCTTAATTTAGCGAGCCGGAATAATTTGGTGGTAGGTCGTTCCGTTCATAACCTAAGGGATCTTGGTTCGAAAACTGATGCTAAACTAAATATTAAAGTGTCTATACGGAGGAGGTTTGGTTTGTCGCTCTACGGTCATCTTATGCACACTTTAGGCTAAACAGACCGGGACCTACGGTTTAAAGTGGATTCAAAACCACTACAAACATCCATGGCACCGCCGAGACTCGAGCCCGAAACCTGTGATACTGAGTGCCAGAGCGCTAGCCACTCGGCCATTCAGGCCCATACGGAGGAGGAGTACGATAAATCAATTGGCCGGAAAATACGCCCGTTGATCTCGAAAAGTTTTGGTGTAATCGCCATACCGCCAGTTTATTTCAAATTATAGAGATAAAATGTGGTACAATGTAGCATGGACCCCTTGAGTAACGCTGTATGTGCTACTTATCCGCCATTGACGACCATTGGCACTGAAAACAGCAACTTAATTTAATAAGTATTTTAAATAAGTTGACCAAAAAAAAAATCAAGAGTTGACTTCTTAAATCATTTTATTTCTTAGCTGCATTTTAATTTACACGAACTGCACTCTTAGTTAAATACAGGTGGCTAAAAAATGCCAAACTCTAAATTTATTACATGATTGTTGGTTTTAAAAATCCTTTGTTGCAGTGATTGATATTATAATCTGTTCTACATAAACAATGAATTATCACTGAATTTTATATAAATGAAATGTTTTATCCCCCTCCTGAAAACGGTTTAAAAACCTTTTTAAAAACATAAACAAAATTCCCTCCTAGATTTTTTTTAATAATATATATATTTTTTAATAATTTTTATAATTAATAATTTTCCTCCTGTCATAAATTATTTCCGAGCTCAATTATTGAAAAAAATTACTGGAAACCTTTCAATTTAAAATGAAAATAATTCCTAAGTAATTTTTATATTTTGTTAGTATATTTTTTTATAAAGCATTGTTATTTTTTATATTACTGAAACATTTTTTTTTTTTCAACTCATATTTATAATTTTCATTTTTAAACTTTTGAGATGAATGTCAAAGCAATCTGTTTCTTTCTTGTAGTCTTAAGGAAATTTAGTATGCATAACTAATTATTTTTTCACCCGATATCTGAGTATCTTATAAAATTGTAAATACTCTTATTTGACCATGCCGAATATTCATTCGAAATTTTTGATGAATCTATCTCCTTTTCCGATGAAATTTTGGGAAATACAAAGAAGCACAAATTTGACTATTAATAATTAAAAATTTTCAAATGCATTATTTGACAACTTCTAAAAATCGTGCTAAATAAAGAAGAAGAATTTATTATATTTTTATTTTTCACTTCCGATTGGTTTTTAATTAGCTGTTGCTGAAATTGATATGAAATGTATGTTTTTATTTTTTAATTATATAAATTGAGTTTTTAAGTAAAAGTACTCAAAAGATGTTTTCAATCAATACTTAGATCGAAATTTGTCTTCGTAAATTAGCATGTCTTGAAAATAGATGTTGCACATTAAATATAATGAATTTGATTATTTTTTTAATAAATAATAAGTAAGACCGATTGCATACGTCTTTATTATATGTATTCATTAAAAATTCTTGTAGATTTCACCTCGATTTTTATCGTCAGGCTTTTAAGTCTTTAATCTTTTCAATAAAAATTCCATGTGCGAAGAAAACGCCATCTGTATTTAGGGTGAGAGGCGTGTCTGTAGGAAACCGAAGCACTGCTAACAAGAAAATAGTTCCAACGAAAAATTACATTTTCGGTTTGAGTATTTCACTTATCAGCTAAATGTCAGCATTTTCAAAGAGTTCAGAATTTTTTCCTCTTTCAAGTATTAAAAAAATAAATATTTCAATTTATTTATATATTTCAATTAAATTTTTTTTAAAGCAATAATAGATTATACGAGAAGTATGCAAACTTGGTCCAATGAACGATATACCCTTTATAACAAAGGGTGAATAAAATATATTTAATATAGGAATTGAACTGTCTTTACTTTATCTTGGAAAATGTATAAAATTTTGCATTATGTAGTATTAAAATGAAATGTAAAAAAAAAAATACAGTGTTCAGGCACTGAACTTAAAAAAGAAAATAGTATATTAATTATATATACATATAAAGAAATGTGAAAAATGTGTGAATGACATTTCTAAAAATCTCGCAAAACCGCAAATGGGTATGAAGTAAAGGACAAGAATATACCAAGTAATTAGATGGAAATTTTATTCCTATACTTCCTTATATATTATTGAATAAGACTTTGAATGACCTAAGAACTAAAAATTTTTGAGATTTAATTCAAAATTTTAGATGTAAAAATGTACATTTTAATAATATCAGTATTTGATCTAATTGTTTAAAAAATAGAGAAAATTACTCCTGGTGAAAGAGGAAAATCTTTTCCCCTGTACTAAAGAAGAGTTAGCCAAAAGCAGTGTTTATCGTTTACGAGATGGTTGAGTAGAATCTGGATTTCATTCTTTGAGAGATCGTGGAAGTGTTTACAATTGACTTTTTTTTTTATCTACTGAGGGGGAGGAAGGGCGGGAACGACAAAAGGGACGAAACAAAAGATAAACAAACACTTTCCTCAAAGCTATTCAGGGTATGCTGAGCCGGATTTTCCTATAGGCTAACCAGGCTTCGGCCTATGGCCTCAAGATCAAGAGGGACTACATTCAAATTGTTAGCAAAATTAGAATTACACTATTCTATAAACAGTAAACACTAAAACACTGAATCGAAAATAAGAAAATCTGCACATATGACTTAAAAATGTATTTGAATTTTGTTTCTTTGTAAATGCTGTGTGTTATGTTTGATTAGTTATTGTTACAAGTACTATATAGGGTGCTGAGAATAAATATCCAAATACATGCTCTCGACTTTTTTTTTTTTAATTTATTATCCGTGCCACATTTTTTATAAAGATTAGTACCAATCACAACATGTTTCATTTAACATATTGATATAAATCACAGTAATGGTGTATTTTATTATCTCTCATGTAATTTACAAACTTAAAAATGGGAGGTGAAAGGCCCTCATAAGTGAAATAACCTAGGGCCTCTTTTCATCTAAATCCGGCCCTGAGGGTAGCGACGCCAACCCCTAAACTCTTTAGAAAAGAGGCTCAAGACAGCCCCCTTGCACATTTTCCCCCATCAAATCTGGGTTTTTACCTAACTTTTTCTCTTCTTAGGTGCAAGAATCTGTGGCTGAAAGACCACAGCATTTTTCACCAGAATGTGTCTCAGCGATTACTTTCTTTTGTGCTCTATAATACTTCTATTGATTTTTATTTTTATTTTTATTTTGAGCAAATATAATCAAGAAATAATAAAGTATAAAAATTACAATTTTATTAATTAACACAAATTAAAAACATCCACAAGTTTATTTCATGTTAAAAAAACTACTTAAAAATGAACTTTCATTTTTAATTCTAAAATAGTGTGGGGTTTCGATTTCCTCTAAAAACTTTAAAAACAACCGAATAACAAAAAAAAGGAGTGATGATTCGATTGAGAATTACTTGGATTACGTCGGCCACAACGCAGTGTTGCAATGGCGTACCAATTACGGAGTTCCATCACTTTTCCATTGAGACCATACCATCTTTTGACCTACTCGTCAGAATTAATATTTAAATATTTAATTAATATGGTTGCATAATTAATGCTGGTAAGGTATTAAAATATAATTACATAAAAATCAAAGTTTCAAAACAATAAATAAAGAAAAGGAATTTTTAAAAGGAAAATTTTTTAAAATTGAATTTTATAATTTGCTACTGTTAGGACCTGCTGTAGATTCCGTTATTATGCTGCATGTAAAAAGTTCCCTAAATAAAAAAGCACTTTCTCAAAACAGTAATTTTCTTCTTCTTCTCTTATTATTATTATTATTTCTTCTCCAAAAAAAAATTTTTTTCTCTATCATTTTTCTGAAGAAGTCTAGGGTCGAACCCAGACCTTTTCAGTCATTAGGACGTCGCCAATTAGTCTGCTAATGAATGCGTTAAATTTAAATACAAATTGTGTAGCTCATATACATAAATATTAAAAATTGTAAAGGGATGCAAACGATATAAGTGATACTTATTCCAAATAACAACCTGGGGTCTCTTCGCAAAAGAGAAACTCTAGACAGAAACATCATGGATGACTCAGACTAACGCAACGTACTAATCGCAATATAAAGTAATTAATTTAGCATCTCACCATAATTATTTAAACTTTTCATCAAAATATACATAAACATATTTTGTAAAAGACTAAGACAAAGGAACTATTTCTGATGTTTTATTTTTAAACCATTTCATTTCAATTAAAAAGAGAAACTATAATTTGGATTCTGTAAGTGTTCGTTTAGAATATTTATAAATATAATTGACAGATGGTGCTACAAGTGAACATACAAAAGGGACGATTTTTTTCAAAGTAAGGAGGGTCTGTCTTGAGCCTCTCCTCTTTAGAAAACCAGGTATTCATCAACGTATGCCCTTTATTCTAAAAAATCTTCTGTTAGTTTACATACCAAATTTCTATTTGCACACCTGATTTAAAAACTGAAATTAAAAATATATAGATTCTTCTGAAAGAGCAAAAAAGTTCTAGGTCTATTTGAACTTCTTTTCCATTTTTCATAATTTGAAGAATTTGTCTAAATATTTTAATACCCGAATGGCGAATTTCCGAGTCTTTCAAAAATAAAATCAAATCAAAGAAACAACAATTTTTCATCCGTCTTACAGTAGAAATTATATTTCTTGAATATTTACCAAAATAAAATCGTAGTTAGTAAGAGAAAAATTCCCGTAAGTTAACATTGAGTTCGGTGTCGGACAAGTTTGAGCATATGATAGCCTTAATCTGTCCAGCTAGTGATCAACCAAGAAACCATCCCCAAAAGACCAGTTCTATTTTGGAGTCTACAATATTTGGCGAGTTGGCCAAAATACTCCATACTCTAAAATAGATAGGTACTGATATATATGGATTGGTATCTATAGTTATTAATTTATACGGATGTAAGAACAGATTACAATCAGAACGAAAGAAGTCATATTGTTTAAAATCTGTTTTAGATTATTTTCGAATAAAATATGTATGTATTCTGAAAAGAAGTAGAATAAGGTATTTGTTTATAACATCTAAGTAAGATATGCAATTCTTTTAAAATAATATTACTAATTTTTTCATCAAATTTTTAAAACAAAATTTAATAAATCACAAAATTACAAGATTCCTTGCAATAGATTTTAGGATAAATAAGTTATTAATTTTTAGGTGATTTTTCAACCAAAACTGAGTTAGTTTATTTTTTTGTCACTTGGAAATAAAATGAATTGGTTTATTAAAGTAATATTATTATCAATGCAACTTTGAAAATAAAAATAAAAAATTAATCAAAATTTTCTCAAATGACCAAACCAATCACAATTCAAGTTCCAATTAATAAATTTCATCGGGAAAAGAAATTCTGAAAGTTTTTGGGTCGAAATAAAAAAAAATGTGTATAGCAATTTTTTTCATAAATTAAATTATTCTTTTATATTCTTTCAATAAAGTTTAAGAAAGTGTACATCAGTTTTGTTCTATTTATATTCGCAGACTTCTATTGATAATAGTAACAATAAAATAACTTTTTTTAAATATTAAATAAATTATAAAATCTTTTTTTTTTTTTTTTCCTAAGATTGAAAAATATGTGTTAAGTTTCTTGCGACTTTTCGGAAAGTGCAAGTGAACGTCAATAAAAAATTATGAAAATAAATTCATAAAGAGTCTGTGCAGAAGTTTAGATTTTAAAACAACCTGAAAATTTAACATTTGAATTTAAATATTAATCGTAATTCCAAAAGATGACAATTTTGAAAGTATTTGACAGATTTTGGTAGCCCCCCACCCAAAAAAAAATAATAATAATAATAATAATAAGTAAATAACTATTCTTTTAATATTTTTTTTACATCAAGGACCTATTGCACTGACATATTGTCCTTAACAGTCATTAAAAAGTTTTGAAAGTGCATTATGTTTTTGAGACAACGTTCTGGAATAATTGCTCTTGCATATCGAATGGGAGAAACCAGGCAAACTTCCATTTGGCTGTTCAACAGTCAATGCGAAATGCTGCTATACACACTGTCAGAATCTCTTATATATCTCCTCGTATCTGAAATCTATGACTGCAAGACACTCCACCAAAAGATTCGAACCTGAGTCCTTTTGGATGTTAGCTGCATTCACTGTCACGAAATCTCCAGTTGAACCCAGTTTAATTATTGATATTATTTGGCTAATTTTCTTGATACCCAATTAGCTCAACAAATTCTAGAAACTATGAGTAATATTTTTAAATATTCAAAAGTAAAAAGCTAGTGTTATCAATATAATCTGTTGTTGTAGTATGACAATAATGGAAGTAAATAAATTTACATTTTTTTTAGAAAGAAAAAATAATAATCACATTTCAGTATTTGTAACCGTACTTGTGTGTTTTCAGCGCTGTCAACAAACAAATTTTCATTTAAAAAAATTGTTCACACACGTTTAATATAACTATGCATTAGCAGCTATAACACTTAAATATTAATATTTTTCACCACTACTATTACACAGAAAATTAATCTTTTCATATTTGGATGATGCTCATTGGTTAATAAATATATTAAGATTAGATATGATAACAAAAATAATCGAGTCTTATTGTACACAAATTCTTAAAATTTCACATTGTTTTTCTTCTCAAAGGTATCCATATAATTCTATATTTTTATTATTATTATTCTTTTTAAGAAACCAAAGGAATGGCATTAACATAAATCTACTGCGCACATTATCTTTTCCATAAAGAGAAATGTTTGAAAAAAAATGTATATAAAAAAATAACTGTAAAAAAAATGTATAAAAAAAATTTAACTTATTGAAATTATTAGATACATGTAGGAATCATTTTAATATAAACTCAAAGCTGTGTTTAGTTTTGAAGTTTTAGTTTGATTATTACCCTTATAAATGACCTTAATTTGAATTATTTCAAGAAGCATACAGTTTTCATATTTGTGTATGTTTAAAAATTTGTATCATTAAAAATATTTATTGATAACAATGTGAATTTTCATATTTGTGGTTTAACCTTAAGAAAAATTCTTTGGGTCTTATTTAATATATTTTATCTGTGTTCTAGGCAAATTCATTCAAATGTAATTCGATATTCAAGTAGAGCTGATTTTCGCATGGCCCCAAATGTGTTTCGTCAAAAGGTTAGTGGTCAATTTTTGAATATACTGTCTGAAAATATGACAAAAATATTTCTCAAACTAAAAATAAATTTTATTTGTTAAAAACAATACTTTAAAATATCTAAATATGACAAGATAATTAAAATATTATTGATTTTGTATATTTAAATATGTTTCCTACATTTTTTAATTAAAATCATCAATTTAATATTTTAATTCTATTTAATATTTAAAACCTCTTTAAATATTTAAGATAAAGACTTTCCAATAAACTTAAAATTTATTTACATGTGTAAGTAAAGTTGTGAACTATAATTCTTTTACTGTTTTAAAATATAATTTTAAAAATCCTTTTCATTTGAATGTTATTTTGAAAAAATGCTTTGATAGTGGGTTTTTTTCCCCCGTATTAAATATATGCATGAAATAACCTTCAGTAATATTTATTTGTAAGGTAAATTGTTCAAATTTATTCTAATAACCCAATTTGTATAGTGTTTTAAAATATCCTTCTGGTCTAAGTCTGATCTTTTAAATAAGTCTGAAAAAAATTGTATATAATATTAACTTTTAAATAATTTTGTAATTTATCTTTTGCTTCAGTTTATTTATTTTTCCTGTTATATTTAATTTATCATGATATTTATTATAAATATTACATTTAACAGAACAATATTTAAAGAAAAAATGTTATACACTTTTAATAGATTTACCTAACCGAGCCTCTTTAGATATTTATTGGGATTCTATTTTTTCAAAACTTCTTTTAAAAAAGACTTCTCATAAAGTAAAATTTGACAGAAAGCCAAACTTTACTAATATAAATAATTTAATAAACCTGCATATATATATTTGTTGTTCTTGTGCATCAATAATATATTATATCAACAGCAAATGTTTTTTTTAAAAATACATTTATAATACATGCATATTTTACTTAAGCCTCAACAATAGGAAAGAAATAATGAAATTTAATAAAAAGAGAAAATTTTTATCTTCTATGAGAAATTTAAAAGAAAAAAAAATTTATTTATTATTATTATTATTATTATTTTTTTTTTAAGTTACAATGAACTTTGATATTCAAAATTATATTTATCATATCCATATGTATATTAGTATTTAATTTCATTTTGTAGGTTTAAATGAAAAAATCGATTTGGAAATTTTAATTAGCTTGTTGTCTAATGCTTTTGTTTTAAATAATTTAACATATAAATACTTTATTTTATATAATTATATTGTATAGTAAATCATTGAAAACTATTCTAAGTTTTAGTTTAAAAAATGTATTTTGTTCAGTTTTTCTGAAAGAAAAATCAATGTATTTTTATTGTGACATTTTGAAAAACTTAAATATGTTCTTATTCTGAACTTGTATTAAGTTTATATAAATATATTGTATTTAATATTAAAGACAGTTTTTGTTTCATTATTTAAGCAAATATAAAAATTTCTGGTTTTCCAATTAATTTTCACAGAATAAAACTTATTAAAAATATATTTACTTTCAATTTGTAGGTTTAATGAAAAAAATTTATTTGATAGTATTTAGAAATTTTTCCATCAAGTAACTCAAATGTACATATGAAGTGAAATTGTTAGTAGAATGTTTTTGCATTAAATAAATGTAAAATATTTTATACATTTTACCTTATTTTTTTAGAAAATATATACTGCTGTAGTTGAAGATGTATTTAATGCTTCATCAACCATAAAAATCTTACGCCTATATATTAAAGAAGCAGGATTCTCATTTAAAGCTGGACAATGGTATATATGTCATATTAAATAATTTTTATATATTTTCAATTTATAATAAAAATATTTCAAAACATCTCCCTTAAATAACAATTAAGTAACATTTCTACATTTAAAACAATAATTTTCAAAATCACTTTTCTGTCCCAAACCTGTGATATTAATTTTTGTGTAACATAATAATATTTACTTATATTAAACTGAGATAGATTATTTAAAGCAACAACTTAATCCTTTCCTGAGATTATTATTTATTTTATTTAAATAAATTTATAAAATTAAAATTAAATTTTTTTTAAATAAATTCCCAAAATACAAGATGGAAAATTTTAGAAAAAGAAATAAAAATGGATTATATAACTAAAATACTTATTTCCTGATTAATATACAATTTACCAAAGTAAAAATTAAAGGCACATTTGATTGTGTAGAATTTTAAACATTATTTTTTTTTAAATTGCAATCTTTTTTCAAATAAGAAAGCTTTCAATTTGTGACATATAAACAACAAAGAGAAAAGCAATGATAGATTTTTTTCCCTTTCCTTTCTGTACTACCTCAGTTACTACTTACTAAAAATCTCATAATGAATTTTTTAAATAATCTATATAAAGACATGTTAGATTTGGATATCTCTATCGCAAAGAGAAAAAAAAAAGTTTTTTCCTTTATTCATTCGACACAATCTCAAACAAAGTTATCCCTTTGTAATAATTTTTCATTATAAGGTTTTAAAATACTAGTTATTATTACTTTTTAGAGTTATTTTTTGTATGACAATAGTTATTAGAATAACTCATCATTCATTAATCTATTGTATTAATATCATTCATTGAACATGTTTAAATAAAAACCATAGGGGTTGATCAACAGAGTGTATTGGTAAAAGAATTGAATGAATATAAAGATATTTTATAAACTTGGAAATTTCTTGAAGAATCAAAAAAATTTTTATAACTAAATTGCAATCTAAAAGTACTTATAGGTACAAATATTTCTTTCTTTTGTTATAATACTGGATGAAACAAAAATTACTACTAATAATAATTCACTTGTTTTAAATTTTGATTTTACTCATATTTTATGGAGTACAATTATGAAGCCTCTTTGATAATCCATATGTTAATTAAAGGAAGTAATTTAGAAATTATTTCTGTTTAGCCCTTTTATATAGTTCAACAATTGCCAAATTCTAATCTATCAAATTTCGCTAGTTTACTGTAATTGTAATGAAAGCTATAATTTTCTTTCCCCAGGGTTGATTTTTATGTACCTGGTATTCAAGAAGTTACTGGCTACAGTATGACATCTCCACCTAATGAAGCAAAAGAAAAAGGTATTCTAGAATTAGCTGTTAAATATGGAACATTTCCACCAACACATTGGGTGCATAATAGCGTAAGTAAACTCTTAATATATATATATTGGGATTTTTAAGCTAATATTGAAAATGTAAATTCAAAAAAAAAATTTACATTGGATGTATTATATAAAGTAATTTTACATTTTTTCTTATATATTCTATTGTGCCATATTCTTTTAATATGTAACATTGACATAAATAATTATATATTTATTTTTCTAAAAATGGACCTTTAAGTGCGAGATCTCCCATCAATTAGCAATTTTTTAAAATATAAAAGTGCAGTTTTTGAAGTAAATAAAAAATGCAGTCAAAATAATAAAAAAATTTACCTAATTTCTTTACAATTAACTTACTGACATCACCAAATGGCTGCAGTCATTTTTTAATGGTTTTTGTCATTTGATAGCAATAAATTTATTTATTTGCTTTAAAAAATAATTTTAAAAGTTTCTTCAAAGTGAATAGTAAATTTTTAAAAAAATTGAATTTGCAGTTTTTTTTAGAAATACCAATAAGCAAACAAATCTCTTGCTTCATATTTACAGAGATTTGCATATTATCAAAACTGTTTTTGTTAGATTAGTAAGTTAATTTTACATTAATCTGATTTAAATTTATATTTTATTTTAAAATACACATATGTGCAAACATATTTGCTACATTTCAGGAAACAAAATTAAAGTTTTTAAAATAAAGACTTTTAATATTGAACCATTGGATGATGTTAATTTAATATAATAAGGAAAGTATTTTAAGTAAAAAAAGGCTTTCTAATTAATACATGATTACTATATAGAACAATTCAATTAACTTATTGGAGGCAATCATTAAAAATCTGAACTCCTCTACCAGTAATGGCACTATTAGAACAAATAAGGCTTTATTAAACAACATAAAATAATCATAAATTAGTATGTATTGCCTCAAAAATGGATTTTCTAAAAATGTCAACATTTTCTGAAAAAAGTTTGTGTAAAATTGTTAATCTATTGATTTAATTAAAATGAATTAGGATTTAGTCTTAGATATTCAGTGATTTTATTAATCTCATTATGTATTGAATTTTATTTTTGTTGTTTTTAATATATTTTTATAAGCTGTCCTATTTGATTGAAATAATATTTGTATTTTTATCAGTGTAGTCCCGGTGAAGAAGTTCAAATTCGAGTAGGTGGCGACTTTTACTATGATCCACTTGCAAATAAAAAGGAGGCTGAAGCCAATCTTTTATTAATTGGTGGAGGTGTGGGTATAAATCCATTAGTATCTATATTATGTGAATATAGAGATTTACTATTAGCAACACAGTTTCAATCGGAATCAGCAGTGCATCCAGGAAGGGTGCATTTATTATACAGTGCAAGAACTGAAAGTGAGCTTGTTTTTCAAGTGAGTACATTAAAATATATCATTAATATAAAAAATAAATACTTATTATTTGATTTTAGGTAGTTCCATTTAAATTTTAATTTATTCATATGATTTTATTTCCTACTTTAAAATATAACATATAATTTTTTTTGAAAATAGTGTTATTTAATATGCCTTGGTAATAGGGATGTTTCTAACAAAATACACTGAAAATTTATTAAAATCTGAAGACTGATTGCAATTACTGTTATTTGCCAGAAGCGATCAGATCATCAATAGATCGATACGAATGTAAGTGGTCTGCTAAAAAGAGTGTTTCTACTTTCATTTCTGGATATTAGAGTAGCTACATTCCAGCTTATAGTTTTTAATTATTCATTTTTATTAATTAGATTTTTTTTTAGCATTATATAGAATTTTGTGAAATGTAATCCTTTGTATGAAGCAGAATAACAAATCCGAGATACATAGATGAACGAATGTTGAACCATTCGAGTAGCACTGCTGAAAAGATTGTTATATTTCTTGGCATTTTTTAACCAAACTATCAGAAAATTCTGAAAATGATTTTTGTCTTGTGAGAAATTCATGATATTTCAGCAAGATTTTGGGCATAAATTTCGAATTGGCCTGCAATGTTTATGAACGTGAAATTTACTTTCTATACATAGCTTAAAATAAATTTGTATAACTCATGCAAAATTATGTATGTCAGGTTATATGAAATACAAATATATAGTTTACTTTATGTATTAATATTATTTTCCTTTTTTCATAAATTTAGCTCTACCTAAATTTTTAAAGCCCCTTGTTTTTAATTATCTGAAATATTCTTATTTGATTCCTTTAAAAATATAGCATTCACAAAGTTTGCATTTAAACAATATTTTATATGTGTGTATAAATAAAATGCTATTGTTTTATAAAATTATCTGGTTAAGTTTCATAAATCATGTGAATATTTTAGGATACTTTTGCTGACATAGAGAGAGAACATCCTACATTGAATTGTCAGTACTTTGTAACAAGGCAACCTAAAACTGAGCCCAGTCCAGGTATTCATTGTGAGTCTTCATGATTATTAAAAATATTTATATACATTAAAAAAATGCAAAATGAAGTATACACTTAATCTCAAAAAATGTCAGTGTTTTCAATTAGGAATCTAAATACACCTTTATAAAACATGTTACAGATGTCCTAATTAGCAGAACTTAAATGCATTTCCTTTTGAGAAAGAATAATATGAATTCACTGATGTTTGTACTGATTAGATATTTCATTTAAAACCAAATACTCTTCATTATTAGTTCTTTGAGTATTTAATAAGCTCAAACTAAAACAAGTCTTGAATTAAGAAGATTATGTTAATCATTATAAAGTTTCAATTTGTTATTAGTAATAATCATTGTTAATTTAAATTATAATTTTTCTATTAGTTAATTAGATTTCATTAAAAATAAATATATAATATTGCTCATCATTCTTTTTCAGGTTCTCGTATTGAAGAAAAAAATGTTGGGGATTCTATTAAAACATTAGGAAAGAAAACATTATGTTATGTATGTGGACCATCTACTATGACTGATGATGTCGCTAATTGGCTTCTTAAAATAGGAATTGAAAAAGAATATATCAGATATGAAAAATGGTGGTGACAAATATTTATAACTAGCAACATATTCTGTTTTAAAATGTATAATAGTTTTATGTAAAGTGAAATTCTTTGAAGTTTTTTGAAGAAATGATAAGAGCCAAGTATTTTTACATTTTATTGATAACTATAAATTATTTTGAAAAAATCAATGAAAGTTATGTTCATTCAAGAATTGTATGATCAAACTTTATGTAAAGTACTAAATATATAATAAATGTGATTTTATTCAAAATTAATGTTTCTCTTAAATTATGTAGTACAACACTGAATTTTTAAGTTGCGAAAACAGAATGTTAAAATTATTTTATTGATGTCTATAAATGGAAATATTTTATAAATCTTAGAAAATTAATCTATTTTATATTTAATAAGAATAGTTTAAAAAATAAGACATGTATTATTTTTCTTTTACAATAAGGAATTTCTCTTCTGAAAAAGACAATATTCTATAATAAGTAGTCAATCATAAACAAATAAGAAGTTAATTTAATAGAATTTTAAAATAACTTACATTCCAAAATGCATTGAAAATAACATTAATTTTTACATAGAAGGTTTTAAATAATTTATTTTTAAAGCAATAACCTTTTATATAATGCATATGATAAATGAATGACATAACATTCAATACACAAACCTCTTTTTTTATTAATTAATGCCATTCACTTCTGGTTTAAAAAGATAATTCAAAAATCCTAGTTAAATAAATATTAAAACTTAAACTATGTTTTAACTTACTATTTACATATTAGTAATTATAACAGATCATAATTAATTACAATATTATAATAGTGATGAGAAGAATATATTTTTCTGGTCTTTTTAAATTCAACTACAGAAATAAATCCTGAGAAATGGACGGTTAATTATATTTAAAAAATCCAATACTTTTTTTTTTGTTCATTTATAGTAGAATAGAGGAAGAAAAAATGAAGTTTGTACATATTAGGATATCCAGTTGTACTTTTATTGCAATTTTTAAAGAGCAAAATGTTGTATACAAATACATAGAAAAAAATTACTAAATGATTTTTCTAAATTTATTATATATGGAACATTAAAAATTATTTTCAAAATAAGATTTTTGAATAATGTATAATTTTAACAGAAAAATGAAATTTATAAATTATTTTCCTCTACTTTTTATGTTTATTATTTAATTACCATTAAATAATAAACATAAAAAGTAGAGGAAAATAATTTATAAATTTCATTTTTAAAAGATTAAAAGATGTAAAATTTTCATACATTTTGTAAAACATTTTAAATTAATCTAGTTTTTTGATACTATAAAAATATTTAATCAAATGATATAAAAAAATTAAAAGAAAATGTTCTAATATTATACAATATAAAATTAATATTTTCCTTCAATTAGAAAAGCAAGTTTTCTAAATGATACAATTAACTCATAATAGCAAAAAGCTTTTATTAGTAATTCTACAAAAGTTATCTATTCTAAATTATCACAAACTACTTTACTCACCTATTATAAAAGCCCTGATATTTTAGAGTGCTACAACATTTTTAAGTATACTTTGCTTGTGAAGCAACACAAAACATCACACAAATATTTATAGCACTATTATTTCAGCTGCTTTAAGCAGAATCATTTGCTCAGGATTAATAATCCTCATTAATACACATAATTCTGACATCATATGTCAAAAAAAAATTGTTATATATTTAGGAATGCATTGTTAAAACTTATGTGCTTAATAATAAACAGTATTCTAATGTATCACACTTTTATAAAAAGTTTGACAGTGAACAAAACAAAACTACTATAATATGGAACACAAAATTGTTTTAAATGCATGCTAGCACATTTTCTTTAGAAAATTTTACACAAAACATCTTGCTAATGTTTTCACATCACAGTATAATGCAATAAGGTATGGAGTAGAACAAATCAATCGCAAACTTCAACAAGCAAGCCTAAAATTCTAGATGTTGGATATTAAATTCCTAGATATCTAATGTGTCATGTAACTTTGCTATGGTCTAATAATAGCTTGATACATTTTATACAAAATTTCCTTTTTTAAAAAAAGCTGTTCATTTCCAGCTAAATTTTATTTCTCGATAAAATTATTATTGAAGTGCAAAAAGTTATGCATATTATTGAGTTTAAAATTAAGCAAATTATTAATTTTTTTATAAAAAAAAAATTGATGTTTTTTTTTAAATCAGGATATTAATCTCAAAAATGATTAAACAATAATAAATTGTTTATTTGTTAAATTATAGCAATTTATGTATTATGTCACATGAATTTTTTAATGGAATAGAATCTGATTTTAATATCTAAATTAAATGTCTAATACTATAACTATTTCATGAGAAAATAACCATAGCTTTTATGATCATAATCATCAAGAAAGCTTCATCATTTTCATTGATAAGTTCACAGAGCACTAGTAGTTCATAAACTACTATCTATCAAGAGCAGTTGAAACATGCAAAAATGTGAAATCTTTCACTCCACTATAAAAGGTCGAAAAAAAGACATTGGTGTAAACATAAGTATATATTAAGCATCCCTTTGGTAGATAATATGAACTTTTATCTGTATTACAAATAAAATATACTTCAGAAATTTTATTTAAAAAAGGTTGATTCAATACTTACACTTTTAGGAAAAAAATTGAAATTTTTTTTTTCAAACTTTACTGAATGATGATAACAGAAATACATTTTCACTGTGTAACCAAATGTTTATTTATGTTATCTGTGTGTCAAGGGTAGTTGTATAGTTAATGTCATATTGTCTTTCTTTAAAGATTAAAAAATCGACCCAATGATTTAAATCACAAAATATAAATAATAAAGGAATACTGAAAATATATATATTTGTATGAATAAAATATCAAAATATACATGCAATCAGAAAAAAAGGAACTCTACCATCACTGATATAAACATGAAAATGTATTTAGAGAAAGACGAATATCTAACAATCGATAAAATTTACTATGCAACATTAAAATTTATCTAGTATAAAATTCTTTAAGTGCTGTATTTTATAAGTAATCATTTATAAAATTAATCTATTGTTTGAGCATCTGAATTGGCATTAATTTCTCCCAGTTATTGAAAAAATGTTTCACGGCTCAGATGCTTAAAAAATATATATATTCTGCATTGAGTGAAATGTTTTTTCAGTGTTCTAAACATATTTTCCCAAATTAATATGATTAAATGTAAGTTCTCTGAAACAGAATTAACAAATTTATGTGTACTTGAAATGATCACAATTAATGCAACATTATCAATAATTGAATTTTCTTACAATTATATTACAATTAAAGATGAATGCTTTTGTTTGGCTATTTAATTTTTAATACCCCATAAATTAAAATAGAAAATTAAATTACCCCATAATTAAATTCATGCTGAACATATGAATAGGTAACTGAATTAAAAATTGATTTTGCGGCTTTTCTGACCTTCAAATAAGCAGAGATTTAACAGTAATAATATGCAGAATGTTAAAACATTTTAAAAGATAATATATTTTATCAAAACCCATCTCTTAAAAACATTGCTTACATATTTTATTTAAATAAAACAGTCATTTTAGAATAATAAAATTTTGTTTTGTTCACTCAAGTATAAAAAAAATTAATACATGCATTGTAAGTTTAAGATAACTCACAGATCAATAGAAATATCCATGTGGCACATGATATGTCGTCTCAAACTGCTACGTTGAGAAAATGTCTTGTCACATTTTGGACATTTATGAGGTCTTTCTCCTGTGTGTGTAACCAGATGAATTTGCAAATGACTGGAGTTATTGGTTGAATAAGGGCAAAGATTGCACCTATGTCGTTTCACTGGGCTGCTTCTCCATCGAAGAATATTATTCCGGTTTCTTGACTTCACATCAAATGGGGAGAATATATTTTGATATTGATACAATTGCACTCCGCCTAATAGGACTAAAAAGATATCCACTTATATACAATAAACTGAAAAAAACACTAATAAATTTTTATTATAACAGAAAGGAATTAAATTTATCTAGCTGAATATAAATGTTTGTTAACATTAATAAGTATTACTTATACATATATATATATATACTTCATTAAGCATTATAATTTACTTAATAAGAAATAAGAGAATAAAAAAAGAAGAAGCTAAAAAGATTTATTTGCTAAATTATTAAAATTATTTTTAATATAAAATTAATTACGCTAGTTTTATATAATTAAATATTTAACTTAATTACAGACACTATATAATAAAATATTTGTTAAATGCTTAAATTATAATAAAATATTTACAAAAAATTATAAGTATGCAAAAATGTTTTTAGTTCATAATCAAACCAACAAGAAATTTATAAGTGGAATAAAATTTTCATTATATACCTATATAACTAATTTTATACATTATAGATATTATACAAATGTTCATTTTATTAAATAACAGTACATATTATGTAATATTAACTTATAAAAAAGTAAATCAAACATAACTTAAAATCATAATGTTATAAAATAATTTTTATCTATTTGATAATAAATAGCATCAGATTAAAAGGAATTTTGAACATCATTTTTTAAATACATTGACATTTGTAAAATACAATTAAATAAATAAAACTTTAAACAAAAACAACACAAAAATGATCATCATTAAACAATGTTTAAATATTTAGAATATTTTCAAGATAGGGATAAATTTCAAATAATGCAACAACAATCAAGATTTTGTTGTATACAATCAGCATTCAATATATTGGAATAACAGGGCAATATATTAATGAGATAAATATAAATATGCACATAGTTTTATAACTGAAGAATAAAAAATTAATCACAATATCAAGTATATAAAGCATAAAATCAAGTTAATATGTTTTGATGAGTTATAGCATGCCTGATCATAGTAGTTCTCTGGGCAAATCCTTTAGAACAAATAGCACATTTAAAAGGTTTTTCACCAGTATGAGTATTCATATGTACTTTGAAATTAGTAGAATATACTGTAGAGTATGAGCAAAATGGACAACAATGAGTTTTTCTAGACTTATTGTTTGGTTCAAGTAGATAGTGAAACACTGAAGAGTGCTGCTTCTCAAAATATCTTTTGAGATCAACTGAAAAAATTAAAATTCTCTATTAACAATAATAAAAAAAAATTGTAACTTAAAATATGTTATTTAACTTATGTATATAATAATATCAAAAAAATAATAATAATAAAAAAGGCACATTAACTTTGTAAAAGAATTTTAATGTTAAAAAGAAATCTGGTACAAATTGATTTGATCAAAAATAACTATGTAACAACAAACCAAAAACTTAATAAAATTTAAAACAAATAAAAATAAGTTTGTCAACCTTAAAAAGAAAAGCTGACAAAAATTGCATGAAAATTAATCAACAATAAATACGTTAAAAAATTAATGTACTGAACAAAATTAATCTACAAAGTATAAGGTTTCCAAATTTTTATTGACATCTGAAAAAAATTACAGAAAGATCTGTAAATTATTAAGAAAGTATAACTTTATTTATTATGGTTTTATTTAAGAAAACATTCAATGTAAATCAAAATAATTTCAAGATTATAGAAAAATGTCTTGTGAACCTTTAAAAAATATAAATAAAGAATAGGATAATAAAGAAATACAATTAAAAAATTTTTTAATAAACAATATCACTAAATTGTTTTAGCATCTTACATATTGCTTTTAATTTACTAATGACCAGACGTTACATCAACTACATGCAAAAACACTTCACAAAATATGAAAAAAATCTACTAAAATTATAATATAAAACACATTAAAAAAAATCCAATAAATTTATGATTATAATGATGGAGATAAACATTACAACAAAATGGAATATTTAAATATACGTTTCTTTTTTCCTTGTACAATATATTTGATACTCATTTAAAAATGCAATACCAAATATGACTTTATCTAACTTTATAAGAATTTCCTTATCACTTTTCATAAAAAAAAAAAAAAATTAAAAATACCAATTTTCAACAGAAAAACACATCTTTATATATTGATTTGAATACAATGTCAATTATAATTCTTTTAAATTTAAGAGGCTGCCTAATTTTGGGACAAAGGTGAAATGTTTTAAGATAATAGTTTTCATAGAGAAATGGGACTTGAAAATGATCCCCACTAAAAAAATGCTTTTTCTGTAACATAAAAGCAGATGGACATATTTTTTAGATTATATTGCGTATCAAATTATGAAAATTAAAATGCTAATTTCATTTAAATTGATTGTTTATAATTTTTTAACATAATGTATGCAATGTATGTATTTATTTACTTGAAGAAATGGTTACTAATGCCCGAATAGTACAAAATACTTTTTAGGGATATCAATGAAATTTCTTCAAAACATACAATATATAACTAAAATAAATATAACATAAAGACATCAAATAATTAGAAATACAATTACAATAGGTAAACATACATCTTCAACCATATCCAGATTTGAATAATTTGGTTAAATGTTCATCTGTTCAAAGCAATGAAGTTTGAATTTGAAAACAATTCCAGTTCTCCATGAGCAAGCCTATCATTCGATACGTCATAATTCATTTGATACAGAATATAAAACCTAAATGAATCACACAAGACAAAAAGCCTAAATCTTGACAAGCAAACATGCCTTTCAAATTCTGTTCAGATTGCAGCAAACCAATATGTTCAAGCATGATCAAAACTTATGTATTCAAATCTGGATCTGGCTTGAAAATCAAGAAACACTAAAAGTAAGTAACATAAATAAAAGCAACAGAAAACATTTACAATTAGCAACTTGAAATTAGTATAATTAAAGCATTTTAAGACATTAAATGAGAAATAAGGTGACGATTCAAATTTCCTTTTTGGGTAAAACTTTTACTACAATGTGGACATGAAAAAGGTCGAACACCGGAATGTGTTAACAAATGAGTTTGTAGATGACCTGCATTGTCAGTGGAATATTTACACAGTGTGCATTTATGTCTTTTAGACATCCCAGATGTTTGATCTGAAGCATTTCTAATTCGTATTCGACTAGGATAAATCAGCTCATCATAATTTTCATTTTTTCTGTACACTAAAAAAAAAATCATACAAGATTTTATAATTAATATATTAAAAAGGGAATTTTTACATGAAAATTAATATAATGATAAACAAAAAAAGTAAAAGACTTTCTTCAGATTTTTAAAAAAATATGCTCAAATTAATTATATAAAACATTAGTCATTGTAAATTATATAAAAATAAGTGTGTGGAAAAAAACAAAATATAATAGCTGATCAAAATTTTTAATATACAATGCCAAAAAAAAAGAAGAAATTACTCATATTATTATTATTTTTAATTAAACAATCAAAGTAAATTATAAAATTTATAAGAACTTTTTTAATTCCTGCATTTCATAGTTTCATTGGCAGTTAGTTTGCCTAGTAGTACTTTTTAGTTGTCATGGAATTAAAATTAAGTTTTACTTGATATTTCAGATTTATAAGCAAAACAGATTAATTTATTTTGAGTTTTATTTCCATACTTTGTTATAAATTTAACATGTATATTTAATTTATTAGTATATTTATCATACATATACAAAGTATGAGTGGCCTTTTTATTATTCAGCCACAGTAATTTTGCCAAGGTCCTTTTTTTTTATTTATTGGTACGACACAAGTGTTTACATATTCAGCAAATATATGCAATAATTTTAAAAAGAATGCATTTAAAAAAAATCTTAATCATAAGAATAAATAAAAAAGATTGAATTTAAGATCTATTTAATGAATTAACACTAGAATTTTACAAAGTTTATAAGAGTAATTAAATGTTCCAATTTATAAAGAACAAGAATAATGATATTAGTACGGAAAAATTTTTTGCTTTTCTTAATTACATTAATCAAAATATTCTTTAAATTTTTATTACATCTTTTTCAATACACATAAAAATAAAGGTAATTATTAAGATAGCATTGATCAAACAAATTTATTCTTAAAAATTTAATGACATTCAAATTTAAAAATCATTATTACATAAAAATTAAAACAAGAAACAAAAAAGGTGCATATTCCTACAAAATGTTTCTTTTACAAATTCCTTTTAAAATCTAGGAACACAATTATAATCTATGTAATATCTTTAGCAATCATACCTTTGTAAAAAAATTAGTATGCCTAATGCATAACAAAGAACAATATACACAAATTCATGCAGCACAATTATTATAAGTATTAAAATTAATCAAATTAAATAAGTTTCCTTTTATTAATTTCTTGTCAATTATTTTCTTTATAAAAAAATTTTCCAAGCAATAAGAAATTGTGTTGATGGATTTATTATTTATCAAAGATTAAGCATTTTATAATATAAATATTATAACAAATTATGAAATTTATTAGGATATGATACCATTACTTTTAACACATTTTTTTTTTTCAAAATTTTATCTATTGTAAGTAATTATTAGCCATATTAAAAGTCATTGGAGAATTGGATAAAAAATGTCCATCACAGTTCATTAAAAAACAACCCAATCAGATTCAGCATCTCCAAAATATTTGAATAAATCAACATTTTTTTAAACAAAACACAGAATCAATTTTGATATACTAGATTTCATGCAATTTTCTTATATTATTTTACGAATCATAACAAGATAGCATTGTTGAAAAATGTTAACAGAATTTAAAAAAAAAAAAAAAAAAAAAATGCAATGAAAATTTCTTTTTTTTTTTTTTGCTAAATATTTAAAATTTTAATAATTTAAGAAAGCATGAATATACTTTTAAACAAAATTAATGAATAAAGAAAAGGGGAAATATTTTGTTTTCAATCCTACTTTGCTAAAAAAAAAAATTTCAATAGAAATTTTGTGTTCATTGCACTATTATGATAAAAGCACACACAGAAACTTAAATAACATAGTTATCTGACATATTTCGACTAAAAATAACAAAATT
Source organism: Caerostris darwini (assembly GCA_021605075.1). Taxonomy (NCBI): domain Eukaryota; kingdom Metazoa; phylum Arthropoda; class Arachnida; order Araneae; family Araneidae; genus Caerostris; species Caerostris darwini. Next base: position 203,368 of record BPLQ01007451.1, read on the forward strand.
TATTTCTTAAGTATACATATTTCAGCAGAAAAGAAAATTTCCAGCTGGCATATCAACGGAAGACAGGTCCATTAAAGACAGGAGAGACTCAAAACAACATCTTTGCACCTCTCTACTCTGAAAAATCAGTCCCGAATACATAAATCAAATTATTATTTTTTTCCCTTTTTAAATTTAAATGAAATCTTTTAAAAATAAAACAGGAACAATAGTTTCTTTCCCTTAATCTTTTATAAAATTTGTATATGTATATTTTGATAAAATATTTAAATAAATATGGTGCTATACTAAATAAACATTGCGATTAGTACGTTACGCTACTTAGGGGCCATTTATGATGTTTCTTTCTAGTGTTTCCCTTCTGCGAAGAGACACTCAGGTTGTTATTTGGGATAAGTATCACTTATATTGTTTACATCCCATCATAATTTATTTGAGAATGCGAGAGACATTTTGTATTCAAATTTAATATTTATTAGCTGTAGAAAAGGCGACGTCCTAATGATTGAAAAGGACTGAGTTGGACCCTCGATTTTTGCAGAAAAGAAATAGAAAAGAAGAGAAAATCAGAAGAAATAAACGGAATTACGGCTCTGAGAAAGTGCTTTTTTTATTTAAGGAATTCATTACATGCTCCATAATAACAGATCTGCAGCTGGTTGTAAAAAGTATCAAATTTTTAAATTTAATTAAAAAAGGTTTTTTCTATTAAAAATTCATTTTTTTATTTATTTGTTTTTATTGTTTTTAATCAATTTTATTTTAATAGCTTCCTAATATTAATCATGCAGTCACACTAATTGAATATTTAAATATTAGTTCTGATGCGGATGTTAAATGATACTAAGTTCCATTAGAATTCCGTAATCGGTATGCCATTGCATTGTAATCACAGTCCAGGTTCGAATCCTAGTCAAGGCAAATATTTTTTGTCCTTCGATTTTTAAAAGAAATCCATCATTAATCCATTTTATTAGAAATACATTATTTTATTATTAAAAATGAATGTTCATGTTAAAAAAAGTACTTCATAAACATGAAATGAATTTGTGAATGTTTTTAGTTTGAGTTAATTGATAAAAATTTATTTATTATTCATTTATTATTTCTTGGTTAATAATATTTTGGTTACATTTGCTGTAAATAAAAATAAAAATCTTTGGAATTATTACAACATACGAAAGGAAGTAATCTCTCTGTTACAAAAATGCTATGATGTTTTAAGCTAATACCTCTTGCATTTGAGAAGGGAAAAATGTAGTGGGAAACTCAGATTTGATAGGGGAAAAAAGGAGCAAAGGGGCTGTTTTGAGCCTTTGCCTCCTATCACTAGCAATTGAATTTAAACATGTACATCATGAAATTCTAATCCAATAAAAGTAGCTGCGAGTAACTGGAGTTACACACTCAAATTACCCCGTTCTTCCCGCTACACACTTTTATTTATTTATGTTCGTGCATACAACTTTTTGAACACAAGCTTTTCAGCATGAGTTCACAAAAAGGAAACGTATCTAGAACAAGATCTCAAAAACATAAAAATTGTATTCAATTCAAAAATGATAAGTTTGATAAGAGTCAACAGACGAAAATGTTAAACAATATGAAATTAACATCTTTATGTTCCAAATGTGAAGCAATTATAGCATGGAAAATCAAGTACAAAAAATATAAACCATTAAGTGCCCCAGCTAAATGGTAAAAAATTTTCTTATTAGTTTGCTTATGGATTTGATACCTTTAGAATTCTCTGAAGAAATTAATTATCTTTCTGCACAATATATATCATTATTTATTTTTAAATGATATTTTATGGGATATAATATATTGTATAAAATTATTATTCTGTCTGATTAGAAGAGCTAATATAATATGTAAATTAATACATTTGTTAATTATTGTAATTAGTGAAATAAATTATTAGTAAAAATTGCAGAATAGGGACCGTAAAAAAATATTAAAATTATTTAAAATATTTTTTAAAAATTTTTTCTCATTGTGGCAAATATATGCATATCTATATCTATCTATCTGTCTATATATACATAATTAATAATAATCTAATAAATTGTCACTTTTGTTGACTTTTTCAATTTTGTTCTGATAATCAATAGGTGTTGTATTTAGTTTTATTGTTGATTGATCATCTTGTTCATTTAAAATCAGCTTCGTTGAACCTGGTGTTCCTTCAACTGTTTCATAAATATTTAAAATTTTTAATGATAATGCACCAAATATAATAGATGCCTTTAGTTTCTGCATATTCTAAAATCAAAAGGAACAATACATGTTTAAACACGCCAAAATTTAATGAATTGTAAAATTGCATAAATTTTATAAGGAAATTAATTTTAAATAATTTTTACATTTGTTTAAATAATTTTGTTTCACTAATTAGTAAATACATTAATTTATATATTATATTATCTCTCCTTATTTTACCACTTCATTATTCTGTATGCGTCTTTCATTTTATCATATATATTTTAAAACAAGGTGTTTCTTTTGGGGTTTTTTTTTCATGTTTTAGAACATCATTTGAAAGCTGTTTTTATGTATTATTTAATTTTAGATACATTTTAGGGAGGGGGGAATGTGCCTTTACTCATGGCACCTTATCCTAGCTATCAAGAAAGTTATTTTTAAATTCATTGATTGATCTTTACTTATCAATTCCCCTTGTCCTGCATGTCCAAAATATGGAGCATTTATCATTGTTAATAAAGCTCTTATCAGATTTGTTTTTCAATGTCTGCTGTTTGCACAATGGCCCACTTGTAATAGAATAACATTATATTTGATAGTTTTAAGTAGTTTGTTTGGATTCATCATGAAATAATGCATAACAAAATATTGTTTTTCCAGAAAACAATGTAGAAATTACAGTTATGGGAATCAATTGTGGATTATTGCAGTTACTTTCGAGAAATAGTAGAAAATTTTACGTTATATCATTCAAAATAGTTAGGTACAGTTCATATATTATAATTTTCTGCTTATAATCCATACATTATGTTAAAAACCTTAGAATTTCATGATGCAGGTTATAGGCTGCTGCTTATATTTAGTGAAATTTTTTTGCACAGAAGTTTCATAAAAATAAATTCTATAAAACCATCACCTGAAAATGCTTTGCCCAAGAAAGATTGACAGGATTTAGTGTGAAAGAAAAATAATCTTTTAAACTTAAGAACTTAATGGTTGTGGATGATGGAAGGCTCATACTTTAATAAAGACAAAATTTGTCATAAGTCTACAACAGTATGTGCTATTGGTTGGAAAAGCTCTGGAATGAAACTATAGATAAAAATTAAAATGCTTTATAGAAGAACAAATTAATAATTAACTGTGGTAATGATCCAAATTTTTAACTTTAGGAAATATAATTATAAATAGGTTAGGGGGAAAGTGCCTCTTTTGTTTCACCTTACTGGATAAATTTAAGTTCTGTATTCAAATTACATTATCTTTCATTAATTCCATTATATCATATTCTTTCAATGTGATTGTAGCATCAAAAAAAATTCTTAAAATTAAAAACATTTTATTAGTTTTATACCATGGCAATAAATACAAAACATAATTAGCATATCTTTTTCTTTACTGGCATTACAGACTTATACTGTCTTGCTCCAAGGCCTATCTATTCCAGTTAATAATTTAAAGATGTCTAAGATCCTCTTCGACACTATCAATCCACCTTTCCTTTGGTCTTCCTCTCTTTCTATTGTTGAACAATTTACATAACATAATCCTTTTAATGATGTTTTCCTCATCTCTGCAAAGTACATGTCCTAGCCAGCGGATTCTTTGTGATTTGATGCAGTTCACAATGTCTCTATTTTTAATTAGGTGTCCAATTTCTTTATTTGGTCTTCTAATCCATATATAATTAGCATATAGAACAATGTAAATCCCCCACTGATTATACGTGACCTTTTTTTTCTCTTTCATTTGAAAATATGTCTGTGAGTTATACCATGCTGCAGATTACATGCAAAAATGTATAAGTAAAATTTACTTATTACCATGTAAATATAAATATGTAAAATAAAGTTTGGCTCTGTAATTGGAGTTACCTAGGCACTAACACATTTACAAGGTCAGTCTATAAAGTAATTAGACCACCTTAAAAATAGATATTTATTTACAGTTTATAGTTCTTTCTATGTATTCTCTATTGTCATTCACCTATCAATCCATTCTTATTTTCAACAGGTCAAAAACATGCTACCGATTGTTTTCTGATAATTGTTTTAACAGCTGTGATGTTTGTTTTCTTCTTAACAGCCTCCAATGAATCGTAACAGTTTCCTTTTAGTACAAATTTTATTTTTATGAAAGGGAAAAAATCACAGAATGTTAGATCAGAATATGTCACAGTTTTGCAATCAATTTTTCAACCAAGTACTGCTTTATGAGAAGCTCTATCGGCATAGAAGCATAATCTTAATGCAGAGTAATATTGTTTTGTCCAAGTTCTGGGCATTTTTTGTACTCTTTTAGATCAGCGGAATTAAAACTTCTTTATAGTAATGGGGGTTCAGGGTCTTGTGCTCTGGTATTCACTCTTTCAAAATAATACCCTTGATATCAAAATGTGTAATTAGAATTACTTTAAATTTTGATTCTCTTCTATGAGTATTTTTTAATATTTCAAGAGGGAGTTTTCTAATACAATGTTTGGTGTTTTTTCTTGGGATTGTACTGAAAAAATTAGATTTTATCACAAGTATTGACTTTTCTTTTAAGAAATGCATAAAGATACTACACAGTTCTTTTATTCTGATGTGAGAACTTTAGAAACTATTTTGGCAGAAATTTTTATCATGCTGAGACCCTTCTGTAAAATTTTCTACACAGTATCTTTATCAGTGTTGATAGTTTAAGATATCATTCAGATACTCTGTTGACTGCCCGAACAATCTGGTGATATTTTTCACATTGTCTGTTCTCAAAGTTGCCGGCCACCCAGAGCATTTGTTGTCTCCTACTTCCTCACAACCTTCAGTAAACCTGTTATGCCATTCAAACACCTGCATATCTGATATGACATTCTTTTTCATAAGCATCTATAAACATACTGTTGGTGTTTTGTTCACATGTTATTCAAGTTTAGAACTTAACATTATAACAGCAACCCCACTTAATCACAACTGACAAAACTCTGAGGATCTGATAGTAATTAGGGTTTACTCTGGAGGCAAAGAAATGATTTAGGTCATCATCTGTAAGCTGTCATTTGATTCTTATTGCATTCAAACGAAGCTATAAGGACAGTTATTATTACTTAGGCATACCTCTTAGATTTATTTGTAACTGACAGTCTACCACCAAAAAATTCCATTTCTAGCTTAAACTCCATGCTCATTATTCCTTATCCTTTCCCAATGACCAAAATTGGTATTAGAGTTGTCAAACTGGAATTAGCACTTTATATGTAAGATTTTTTTTTTCTCTCTTAATATGGGTAGAGTTTTTACTTAAAAAAAATTAATAACTATTTTTTTTTTCAACTTGTCATATTGCAAATCCAAATGGTAGAGTCAATTCATTTCATTATTAAAAAAGTGAGCTAATACTGTAATTAATTAAGAAATCCATACTTGATAACATGTTCATAAGTTAATATATAGACTTCATATCTTTTGTACCACTACATGTAGAACTCTCATAAATAAAGTTTAAAAAAAAAAAAAAAAAATACTAAAAACTTTATCTTAAAATATTATAAATTGTGTCTTTTGTACTTTTTACAAATATTTATTCTGAACATGAAACTACTCTATACATCAGAGTACTTGGTTGACACATGTATATACATACTTTTATTGATGTATAAAAATCTGAGACATCTAACACATCTATCTCTAAACATCCAGGTCCTCTTCTAGTGCATAAAATTATCTTGCAGTGGCATGGATCCCATTGACTAGTAGTCTCGTAACAAAATATGTTATGTACTGTTTCAATGCATTCACCTATCATTGCTATTAAATTTTCTTGCAATGGAAGCCAATCTAGCTTATGTATCAGCACAAACAAAGCCTTGTCAAGTTTGCACTTATGTGGTAATATTTTTTTTAGTAGAAATAAGTTACTTCATATAGTTTTATTTCTTTTGATGAATATTAGATTAATTAAAGAAATCTAGATCACATGAGATTTCAATTGCCAGCTTTCACTTCTGCCACATTCTTAGATTTATTGTGAAAATTTAACCTTCATAATTATAGTTATATATATGTACATGTATAAAACAAGATTTAAAAAAAGCAGTTCATTAAGTTAAAATGCTCTGGGTGTAACATCGATGGAAGAAAATAAAGGCAATTAATGAACATCTTAAAGTCTTATTTTTTATTGGTGACCTATAATCTATTTATCAAGAATAAGGGTTGCAATTTTAATAATACTAAAAACAATAAATAAATTGCAGAAATGAAATGAAATCTGTAAATGTTATTTTTAAGAGAACTAATAAATATTTTTATATTTTAATTCATGTTAGTCATGAAGAATGCATACTGAAGATAAATACAATATTTAACATATGACCTAGGAATTTTGCCACGTCTATAGTGTTATATTTAGATAAAATGATTTAATTGAATTGATATATATCTTTAAAAGAAAAGTTTTATTGAAATATATTACCAAAGCCTAAATTGCATTTATAATTTCTTTTCTCAAATATATATTTTTTTGTTGAAATTTATTTTAAAAATGTTTCTATTAATTATATTTTTAGATCAATATAACTTAATAAAATATGATTTTTTAGAAATTTATTTTAAAATAAATTAATTTAAAATTACTAGTTAAGTAGTAATTCACATTATTTTAATATTGAATATTTTTTCCCTATCTCTTGTTTATATGTGTATTTTCTTCTTTACAGTGTTAAATGTGAACAGAAGACTGTTAAGGCTGCTTATCATGTTATTTGTACAAATTGTTCAGAAGAGGAAAAAATTTGTGCAAAATGTCTTGAAATTTTTGAAAATAATGAAACATAATTTTTTTTTTTTTTTTTTTTTTTAATCTTTGTGTATGTTAAATAAATTTTAAAAATCTTCACCACCTTAGGGAATTAACTGTAATATATAAATATCTGAAACACTTATTCAAAACAATTTCACTTATTAGTTTTGTTCATAAAATGCATCTTTTTTATTTGTTTAATTTGTAATCATGAATTTTTAGAACTTAAATTTTAATTATTTTTTAATTAATTATATATAATATTCAGATCGAATGGTTTTTAATGTCAAAGTAAATTATTAACTTTGAGGAAAGAATAATTTAAAGAATTTTTTTGTAGTATTAATTAAATTCTTTAAAATACAGTTATAATGTTTTATTCTTTAAAAATATATAATATTTTTACTTTATTAAAAACAAATATAAAATCAATTACAAATTATCAATTATTTATATTTATGAATTTTAAATACATTAGAATTTATTTCTACTTTTTTTCCATAAAAGTGTAAATGATATAAATTAAAATTTTACTGAATTTGTATAATATTTTTAAATTAATCAATTATCTTCCACATGAATATAAGATAAAACATGCCTATTTTGAAATATATAAAGATTAATACAATTAAACCTTGTTTGGCAAATTTTTGTATTCTTTGCATATATATTTTCTAAAAGCATTAGAACAGTAACATGTAATCATTACTTCAACATGAAAATTGAATTTGTACATAATTAGTTTTTTGTTAAGTATGTCAGAATCTTGAATGGTATAATTTTTCATTATTAAGTATTATGTAGAAAATGTCAAGTATTAATTTCATTGTAATTTTTCTTGTAGAAGATAGTTGAAACACATTTATTAGGAATACAAAAGTAATCTTTTTATGGATGAAAAATATGCTCTTTAAAAGGTATACATAAAAAATATAATTTTTCCATAAATATATATACATTTGCTAAATTTTCTTCAAAGTATGGTCATCTCTTCTTACCACTGGCAAATTTGTTAAGAAGCCCTATTTGAAAACAAATCAACACATCAATTCTAAATTTTCAGGATATACGCTCATTTCCAACATATTGATTTAAAATAATTGTTAATCTAATGAAATTAAAATGAATTTATGTTTTAAAAGTTTATGCAGAATTAAAAAATATCAGAATACAGAGAAATTGAAACTTTAGATTATAAATTACATTGTTGAATAATTTGCTATTAGTTAATAAATTTTCTATTTAAAGCACAACAATCAATATTGTTTTTTAATTAAACATATTTATTTTTCCAACTGTATATTTTACAGAAATTAAAAATTTTGAATTTATTATTTTTCCCCCCTTACCTTTTTTATCACTATGTAATTTTTTTTCTTTATCTGTTGGCAATGATGTAACAATAGGAAACAACGTAACTTGGTTATCAGAATTTACATGATCTTCTTTCTTTGCATCTGATAAAAATAATATAATTAATTTCATATGTAATATAATTATAAATCACTAAAGTAAAATAAAAAAATACAATAAAAATACCTTTTTAATAGCAATATTTTACAATATATTGTTTAAGTGACTGAAAGTTTCAGTTGACTACATCACTACATGATTTGGGGAATTCCTACTGATGCTTGGTGAGTAAGGAGTATTACATTAACTCACTTGTTGAAAGCAAATTCTAAGAATCCTTATAATATTGAGCTTATGCATTTTTTTTTTTTAAATATTATGTTACTGAATTTTAAGAAACAAATTATTTTGATAAAATTTAAAACCCAATAAAAGAAAGTCAAACAGCAAAATCTATTGAATCTTTTTTAGTAGAGGTAAAGTTAATATTTTGAAAAACACTTTAGTATTTGGCATCATTTCAGTATTATTCTTTTATTATTTTTATTTTTTAACAACTAATTTGTTCAGAAGAAACTACTGTAGAAAATATATTGAACCAAATTAAGTCACACAAATATTTTAATCTTTTATATTGTATTCTATGTATAAGCCACTTTCATTTACATTAGGATTTTTAAATGTAAAAAGACATTACAACAAATGATCATTTTGTTAACTACGGGTCAATGATTACAAGTTAATATATTTCATTTTGTGAGGGAGAGAATAATCTAGAATTGCATTAATGAAGAGATGAGGGCTACAATAATGGTTCAAATATGAATGGAAAAAAGTAGGGGATCAGGTACAGATCTTGAAAGAAAATCTATGGGTGTCTTGTATGTCAAAGCCTAAACTTTTGTGGATGCGATATTGAGGCAAATTGTGACCATATCAATTTTTTCTGTTCAGCGCATATTTTTCTTTCCTGCCTCTTAGGAGTGATTGGAAAACATGTTAATTGCCTCAATGTTAAACTTTTACGCAAGACTAGATGTAAGTGCCAAGTAGAATGTGTCAAAATTTGCAAATATGAAATTAAGAGAGATTAAGAAGCTCTTAATAAGTTTTAAAAAACGTTGTTGTCTGACACTGTGCTGCGACGTGAAGTGGAAATTCTTATTAAACAGATTACAGTTTTCTACTGATAATAAATGCTTGGCATGATGGATAAATGTTGCTAAAGCTATACAAAACACTCCCATGGAAAGTGCCACTGATTATTTAGTTGATTATCTCACAAATAATTGTGAAAAAAAGCAGATTTAGACCTACTTTTATAAGTAGAGGGATAAGCATATGGAGACTTTTTGAATGTCGGTACATGGATGAAGTTCCAACCCCAAATTTTTTTTAAATGTGTCTAACATAATATTAAGCAGAGCTATTTTAACAGTTAAAATGTTTCAATAACATAAGAGGATTTTTAAATGACCTAAAATATATGCCAAATAAAAATAAACTCAAAATAGCAAGTCAAAGTTTGAAAAATAGTTTTAGCACTAAGATTATTAAAAAATATAACCTCTTGAATTAATTAGATATAGCCAAATAATTATTCCTTGAAGATGTATAACTTCTAGAAATCACTAGGTTTATAAACTGATAAGTAACAGGATGCCAAACTTGTAGTTGCATTAAAAATAGTAGCTACATTGCTTATTACTATGAATGCTGGCAAGAGATTTAGTAAACTACCCTAATTTACCCATTACCCTGATTAAACTAAACTGATTTACCCATGCCAATTAAATTTGTTAACACATGCTTATAACCATTATGTTTAAGAATACATGTGAGGGCAGCATTTAACAATATAAAGCATTAAAAATTTTCAAACTTGATTTTCTTGAAAATTGTGAAGTATGTGCTACTACTTTGAGTAGTTCAAAACCAAGATGTTCATTTGCCATAATATAAATTACAATCAAGTCGATGACAGAAAGTTTTGAGTTTTTCATGTTAGACACTCAACATTTTTATTTCTACAATGGAAAACATTAAAAGAAAATTAATCATTAAACACATTTAAAATATATTTTAAAACTTTAGTGTACAACTTACTATTCCATGAAGAATTTCCATCTAGTTTATTACTTAAATTTCCAGAAAATTTTGCTGCCTAAAAAAAATTGTAAAAAATGTAAGAGATTTGCTAGAACACAATTTTTTATACAACTAAAAATAAGAGAGTAACACATCTATAACAACATATCATCACATTTCCATATAACTAAGTAAAGTATTTTATTTTATTGTAAAATAAAATTATATATATAATTATTATTTTATTTTTAAATTATTTCTTTACAAATAAAAAAAATATATTTATCTATACTTTATTGAATATTGTTTCAAATTTAAACATGCTTTTTCATTATATTTAAACTGTATGAAAATATTTTCATCAAAAGATAATATGTTTTTATAATTTATTTTTTTACTTCATTAACTTCCATAATTTGAGTAAACTGTTAAATGTTAGAAATGATTTTATTTAACAGCTTACCTTTCTTGAAATACCAGTATATGGTCTTGATGTTGGTCGTATTGTTGTCACATTTCCTTCATGCTTATCAAATTTTAATGGTGATCCAAAAAAAGTAAATAAATTTTGAGTCTAAAAAGTAAAACATAACTTATGTATATATATTGACATTACAATTATCCATTTTTTAAAAATATGTAATGAATACTAGAAAAGAGTCATATTTAGTAGTTTCTGTGTAATAAAAAAATTAATTTTTATCTAAAATAAGTATTTTTAAGTTTTTAGCAATACATTTAGAAACTTTGAAGTATCTTGGTAGAGTATTAAAATCATTACAAAAAGTTCTTTTAAAATATATGTTAAAATCAGGTTCTTGATTAAATTTAATATTTTAAAAACATTTGTAAAATATTTATTATGTAATGAAAAGTCATTATAGAAAAAGAAAAATAATTTACATAATATATATTTGCTTTTTATGTATTTAAGTAATTATTTATGAATTTTCATTTAATACAAAAAATTTTGTAATATCAAAATAAAGTTTATGTACATTTATAAGCATGCAGGAAAGTGCCATGTTTCATCACAATGCCATATATTTGGTGTGCTATAATTATACAAATATTAAAATAAAAAATTAATACCAGTAACAACACACTACTTAACTACATACTACTTTTAAGTTTATGTATAAGTTTGCACATATCTAGAATCATTCATGTATCTTTTTATAGCATACATGTGAAAGCTGCCCAAATCATAGAAAACTCACAATTACTGGTTACTGAGGTCCACTCATTTATTAAGAGTAAATAAATTAAGGAAATGAAATGTAATTTCAGATTTAATTATCTTAAAAATTATAATTTAAAAATTGTTTTATGCATACCAATTTCACATTTGCAGGTACAGAATTTTTATTTTCAATTGGTGGAAGAAAACTTTCAGATTTTTTTGAAAAATGTATCTTTTCACATTTTGTTGATAAAATTTCGTTTACTTCTGGTTCAAGACTGATTCCTTTGAGTACATTGGAAGATTCTGGAAAGTCCTCCTAAAGTAAAATATATATATATATATATATATAAATCCATTAGGTCAATTTATTAATCATACAAAAATTAAAGCATATGGTTAAAATCTCAACTTGTTAATTTAAGGATTATCATTAACAGCAAACAATGTACACAATAAATTTGCAAGAAGTTTTCCTGAGAAGAAATTTTGAGATTAGTTTACCAGAAGCTCATAATTTTATTAATTAAAGACATATCTTATTACATAAGATTAGTTATTATGTAAATTACAAAAATTACACCTCTTTTTTCTATTGAAATTACACAGTTTTGGATTAATTTTGCCAGGCATGAGTAGAACTACAAAAATTAAAATTTTTATATAATTGTTTAAAAACATTATTGCATGTCTACTTATTTGATATTAATAGGTACAGAATGTTTTTTTCAACTCGTAAGAAAATCTTCAAGATATTTTGAAAAATGTGTGTATCATTAATTATCTAATTTATGCATTTTTTTTAATGAAAAAATTAGTATTATTTTTTCATAATGAATTGGTATAATATTAAAAATAACTTTCAGTTTTTATTAGAGAGAGTATAATATTTGATAGGAACCAAACAATGACTAAATCTAAAAATAAAATTCAAATATAGAGAGAGAGAATGATGTTTACTTCTAATGCAGGTAATTGTGAAGATGTGTTTGAGTGTTCTTTCTCTTCTTGGATGATTGGTTTTGTACAAGCAAGATGAATTTGTTTAAAATTACTAAGCTGGGAGTCCTTGTTAGAAACTTTTGAAACAAAATGTTTTCTTCTAGGTGCAGGGACAGTAAAATTTCTGTGAGACAGATGAATTTCTGAATTTGGCCTTGAGGATGTGGCAGTTCCTCTCCTAATAAATATAAAAAAGATCACATTATTGCAAAAAATTTGTAAAGAATTATTTGAGTGAACAAAATAAAATATGTAGAACAAAATAAATAGAGAAAAGTATATTAATGTGGTTTTAGAAAAATACTTATTACCAATCATGGATAAAATATATTGATTTATATTTATCAAATAAAATCAATATCCAATATAATCATGGATATTGTTTTTGGGAGTGGGGTTTTTCGTTTATTTGACCACTTTCAATTATTCTTATTGGTTAATTCTATCTACTTTTGCATGTTATGATAAAGTTTTAAAACATGATTGATATATACTGCCATGGGAACTTTTTAAAAAAATTATAAAAGTTTAAATCAAATTACAATATAAATTTTAAAAAAAACTAATATCCTTTTACGAAATTCAATTTATCTTGTTGTACTTTGCTGGGTATACCAATAGTTAATAGTTATGATAGTTAATAGTTAATAGTTATGATAACCAATAGTTAATAGTTTATAGTTAATAGTATACTAATAGTTAATAGTTAATGAGAGTATACCAATAGTTAATAACCCAATAAATTTATGTAGCAATTGGTCAGAATACTACAAGATCAGGAGTTCTGCACTCTAAGGTTCCATTTACCCATGGGTATTTTTTTCTGTAACGACCTGAAACGATATCCGATCCGAAATAAAGTTATGCCAAAAAGGAAACAATGGAAATTGGAAACAATGCTGACAACAATGGAAGACAACGTTAAAGCGCAAGATCGTGAAAGGAAAAAAATAGCCTGTTTGAAGCTTGAAACTCGTGTCTGCCAAAATGCCCTTCAACGGGAGCGTCGAGCTCTCAAGCGTCAACAGGCTATCAACCCTCACGATGACAATATTAAACACACAAAATGTGTTCAAACTCCTTCTCTTTACTCTCCCTCCTGTTTATTTGGTGATTTTTAATCTTGCAGTTTTCATCATGTTCACTCTCATGTCCACTAAACAAACAAAATAGCAATTGCAGTTTTGACTATGCTATTTGGAGTGAAAAAGAGACTTGGCAAAATTGGAACTCTACAAAAGCTATCAAATTCAATAGCAACAAGAACCAAATTCTGGTGGAGAAATCAGTTAAGTGATGGTTAAATTAACTTTGATAAATATAAATCAATTCTTAGACACTATTTTGAGGATATCAAAACAATAATTTATTTATATTTTGAAAGAAAAACAATTCAAAATGAACTACAGAATACATGACTTAACATTGGTCAATCATTATATTTAGCAACACATTTTTCATGCCAGTATTAAAACAAACAAATAAAATCATGAGAAAATCAGCATTTATTTTAAATTAAAGTTTCCGTGTTGAGCAAGGAGATTAATCTGTTTTAAATTATAACTTGTACTAATTTTTTATTTTATTTTATAGTTGCACTTTTTGGGGGATGCCACGGCCCTCTTACCAGGACAACATCATGTTCAGGCATAATAATAAATTTTTATAAGAAACAAATTGTTTTGTTATTGATAAAGAAAATAATAAACTACATTGAACAAATAAATATAAGTAATAGATAAATGAGTCATCGTGTGCCTGATACACAAGAAAGTCGAAAATTCAAAGTCCAGTGTGGAAAACTATATTTTACAATTTTTGCTTGTTCAGTGACAACAAAAAGTTTCCAAACTTCTCTGTCCCTTAAACTGTGATTTGGCAGGAAAAAAGTACTTAAAAGTAAACTTTTCAATCTCTAAATATAAATCTTTCCATCTATGAAACTTAACAGCAGTTCTTAAAAATAATAAAATAAAACACAAACACATATATATATATAAATATATTTGTGTGTTTTTATAAAAACCGATTCTATTTGGAGAAATTTTCTTTCCTCAAGAAGTTCAGAAGTGTTTTCATATTTTGTGTTTTTCATCCTCGCTGAAACAAATTAGTTTGGAAAGCGTTCACAAAACCCTTCTCAAATCTGGGCATGGCCTTTATTATCAAATTAACTGTATAATGTTTTAACTCTGTTGGCCAACACCTAAAGAAAGATAGGAAATTTTTTTAAATTACATAAAAAAATATATAACCCTGCAGTTTTGAAGTAATACTCGATTCCTTTCATAGCTTAAGTGAATATAGAAGATCCCAACAAAATTAAGCATATATTTGAAAAAGAGAAAAAAAATGTCACCTTAACTGACAGATTTTTAACAAACTGCTGAAAGCCTTTAAAGAAAGGATGTAAAATATTTTACAGAAACTTTGCAGTTTATTTAGTGCAGTTTTGCAATTATTATCATAAGGAGCAATAGGTATTTAATATGGATAATAGTGACAATTGATAAAAAAAATACAAAAAATAAACCATAAGGAATTTCACATCTTAAAACAAAAATTTATTATCAATTTTATTTTTGATGCATGAAACAAATCAACAAGTAAAAAATTTATACAAGCATTTTGCATATAATGAAAAACTTTGAATTGATTGAGGAGTAAAATTAAATAATGTTTAGTGTCAGTTTTAATGTCCTTTTTATGAAAATTTTACCTTGATTTAATATTCACAAACAATACTATATAAATTTTACATAAAGCCCGAGTATGTTAAGAGTTTGAAGCTTTAATAACGAATAAACATGTTGCTGAGAACACAATACTTTTGAATACTACACAATACTAAATAAATATCTGAGGGACAGAAAGAATTGGTTCCACTCACTATTTCTTCAATTATAAAGGAATATAAAAATATATCTAGCAAGCGCAGGTTATATTTTCCTCCTGATATTTTCAAACTAACTCATATAATATAGTATTTTTAACTAACATTAATAGAAAGATGTCATCAAGAGCTGGAAAAATAAAGCAAGTAAGTGACTCATCAATACTTTTTTTAATACCTGTTTCCATAATATTGCTTGTTTTGCAAGATCTTAGGAGAAATAGTTAATATGCTACTAAGTTTAGGAACATCATTTGTTAATGAATCTGTTCCTTCAGTCTTTGGCCTCCGATGAAGGATCTTTCTCTGTTGTACAGCAGCTACTATAGGTGGTAATTGGAAATCTTCAAAATCATCTGAAAAAAGGAGTTAAGTATTTCATATAAAATATATATATATTCTTCAAAAAAAGATGGTTGAATTTGTTTTTATGTAGAACTTATAATAACCTTTAACTTAACATGTAACTATTAAGTTACGTGTATGAACTCAATATGTAATTATTTTTACAGAACATAAAAATTAATGAAAAAAAAACCATAACACACTTAATTAGAATATATTTTTTTTAAATTACATTGAAGAATTTTATTCTCATATATTTAAGCCTCTGAATGCAATGTAAGGAAATTTTAAAACTGAACTTAGACACAATAAAAATATAATACAATCTTATTTCTCCCCATATTCTTTCATGTAAAAAGACAAATTTTCTTCTTGTTAAATTCCACCATTTTACTTGCAAAATTCCTTGTTAGATTATAATGCTTCTAAAGAAATAGATTCTTGAAGAATGAATCTTATCAATAGGAAGTTGTGTTTGTTTTTTCATGTAACAACATTACAAATACATACAATGAAAATAAAATATAAAATAACTAAATTATAAACAATTATTTATTAAATGAACATCATGATTTTGCTCGAAGAGATTCTCTTGAGAAAAGTTACAAAACTTGAATTTGAAAAAATTTCAAACAAAAACATTTGAAAATATCTAATGTAACAGAAATGGTTATTCTAACCCACGATGTAATCAGGAAATTAAAAGGAAAATTATTTAACATCCATCTTAAATGCTATAATAAAAAATGACAAATGTCATTATATCAAATGTGTGAAAAAATATTACATTAATACTTATTAAGTTTTAAATGATTCAATACATATATTTCAAGATAAAAAAAAAAAAAAAAAAATTTCAACAGCAAAAAAAATTTTTTTTTAATTGGAGCAAGAGTTTAACACAGCAAGAGTCCAAAACTTTTCTTTTTTCCACACCACCACCTATGACTACTTAGCTCCTACCAATTAGAAAAGTGAGGGTGGAACATTTGATCATACAGACTCCATCGATGGGTAATGTAAGAAGACAATGCCTTCAGAGAAGACATTTAGGTACAACTGCATAGCATTTGAGTATCATTCGAATGAAAATCTGAAAACTACTTCCAGGCAGTCTGCCTAAGAATGAGAAACAGTTTTATACATATTGCCACATTGCTATTGAATTTATTTGTTTCTGAAAGCAGTAAATACAACAATGCTGACAGTGGGTTCAAACATCCTGTATGTTCGCAGTGCACATTGTCCCAAGTCAGGCCAAATTCAATACTCGAAAATTTTCGAATTATCACTTAATAAACCATGTTAATTAAATTTGTTAAATAACTAAATTGCACCATGAGTTAGTTCTCTTTCAGCCATTTACAGCAATACCATTTATGTGAAGAACTAAAGATAATTATGAAAATTACTAAAGTGTACCTTGTTTTGGCTGGTTCTAAAAATGAGAAGGAGTTGAAATTACAATGAGATAGTACTATAGTTATAAAACAAAAAAGAATTACTTACTTAATACAAGTGTTTTGTCAGCATTCTGCAAAACTGTAAGTACCTGCAAATAACAGCAAGAATAATTAATAAGAAGCCTGAAATACTAAAATTATTATACTTAAATTTATAATTTAACAAATATTTTACCTTTGGCCACATTTCAAGAACTAATCTTTCGAGTACTTTTTCTTGGAATACCTCAATAGATACCGTCGTTTGTATTTCATTTTTTAAAACATCAGTCTCTGAAGATTTACAGCAAGTATTTCTGACCAAATGAAAATATTTTTTTAAAAACATTTAATTTAAAATGAAAAAAATGAATTAGACAGCAATTCAAAGTCAATTATTATTTTAATTAATTACCTAGTATCTAATGCAAAGCCCTCTTCTAATTCATCAATTCTGCCTAAATCTTCTTTAAAATAATTTGGTTCGCCGTCTCCATCATCAAAGATATTATCATAACTTTTATTAAAAAGCTTTTCAGGTACATGAATAGCCATTTTCTTTCCATGAATTTGTAATCTAAAATACATAGAAAATAAACAAAAACTTCAATACGTAAATTTTAAGAATTGCACATGAAAACTTATTAATACAATTAAATTGTAGTATATGAACATTTATAATTTTTAAAAAAGAACTAAAAATACATCATACGTCTTAAATTCATTTATTTCATCAAATATATAAAAAATCATTGATTTATCATAATTAATTTAAAATTTTATAAGTAAAAATATAAAAAGAGAGAACAGTATAATATAAAACTACAAATAAATATTAAGTATACAAACCCTGATGATGAATAATCAGAATTTTTTTCATTTTCTTCAACAGATGTAAAAAATGCATTATCATCAGTAGGATTAATTAGCTGTTGTCCTTTCAATCTAAAGAAATAAATTATATGATTAAATAGCACTACAAAAATAATATACTAAGAAACTACATATTTAGTTTAAAACTTCTGTGAAATATTTATAATTAGAAACTACTTCATTACGTCATTACTTATGCAATTTTAGAAAAAACAATTTAAATTCATTAAAAATGCTTCACATTTTTCACAGAAAAAAATACAACAATTAATAAAGTAATATTTATTTAATAAATTTCTATATCCTCTAGCTGTTATAGATATGTCTCATTTTATGTAGTTTCCCTTTAACAATATTCGTGATTAAATATTGCACAAGATTCTAATAATTTCTGTGCCTTTTGCAATTAAAAGATTGATTCATATTTATATAATTAATAATATTTTTTTCAATTTACTGTAATGTTCATTGTTAGCTAAATTTCTAAAGAGGAAAATAAATTTTTTATAGTTTACATTTTCATCACTTGTATGAGAATAGAATGAATTTTTTCAAATTGATTGAAAAAAATCTACCACATCACTTCAGATTTGCATTATCTTACTTTGATAAATAAAATAACACAATTAAATAAGTTGAATTTTATTTTAATATTATGTATAGTTTTGAAAATCTTACATTTGCAAACTATTTCTTTATTTCTAATTTACATCTGTTTAATGGCTTCAATGAATTTGAAGAGTATTTAAATTTCTCTAATGAAATTTTACAAAAAATAAAGTATATATTTTGTAAGTTATTTTTACAGTTTCAATTTACATTTTTAAACTAATGCATTTTAATGTTAAAAAAAAATAATTAATTTTAATGCAAACATTTAATCTTGCCAAAGATTATTCTGTTGCATTGTAAGGGAGTTTTTTAATAAAGAATTAAAATATTTAAGATATACAAATTAGTTTTGTGAAGGGAAAGATTCCTTAAACTCTTGGTTTCATACAAAAAAATTTAAGATTTTTGTAGAGAAGAACTTTATTTTGTGAACATACAAATAAATTACCTAGTTAATTTTTAAATACAGAAATAAATTAAGTATAATTCATTAGAAATCTTAAAAGAATAGAATACAGAATTCTCATTTTATATTTTCAGAATGAAAAATTTCATATTTATTAATAACTTTTAAATTTTGTAATTAAATTAGGTTGTTTTTCTTTTATCAAAATAACAAAACTTAAAACTTACCTAATATATGAGAATTTTTCTGTCCATTCACAACATTCTTGAAAAACAGTGTTGCTAAGTAAATGTGATTGTTTCTTTTCATATAATGCATCTTCAATTGCTTCCAGCGATTCTTTTACTTTAACACGTGAATTCATATCAAAATCCTACATAGATACAATTATATCTTTTTTAAATATTCATTAAACAAATAACAATTACACAAGTTGAAAAACACGGTAAAACCAATATACACATCTACAGAGAATGGTGGCAAAATCCGAAAGAAGGGGTATAAAATGCAAAAATGCGATATAATTTATAAAATAATGTTTTAAAATATTATAAAAACTTACATCATTATGCCAAGAACAAGAACTAGTAGTTCTTTCTGTCAAATCTGAGAAACTGTCACCAAGTTTAAAAAGATCATTTTCACAAAAAATTTTTTTTTTCTCTAGACCACAAAATTTCAGATTGGGAATCAAAAATTGCTTCTTCATTGCTGAAAATAAAATGAAGTATTTAAATTAATAATTTGTGACAAAAATATTGAACTAATACAAAATATTATATCTGATACAAACAAAATCATCACCTTGAGTTAGAATCCCACTTAGTTACACCTTTCTTATTGAATTCCTCTGAAATTTCTAAACAAGAGCTGGAAAAAAAATATATATCTGTCTTAAAAATGTTTTTATACAGTTTATGCGCATATGTTTATCATATATTTCCATGTATAAACTGAGAATTTTTAGAACTTTTTCTAAAGTTAAATTATGGGGTTCAGCTTATATATGGATCTGCTAATCTTGTAAAAAATGTTGGCATTTTTCCGTTAGTTGGATACAAATGATAAATAGCTAAATATTGCTTTGATTACTTTGAAGGTGATGAAATAAATGTGGAAGAATAAATAAAGAGTTTAAAAATATAATAATAATATTAATTGGTCTTACTTTTGGGGCGCAGTAGTATTCCAATTTAAATAATAAAATAAAAAAATTTAATAATAAAAAGTTTATACAGAAAATATATATGCTTAACTTATTTTTTATATTAAAAATAATAATAAAATATTATAACTTACATATCACTATTCTTATCCAAAGTTTTTCTATACATATTTATTTTCCATTAGATTTGATAAAATGTCTGGTATAAAAACAGCCATAATCTGATAAAATAAATATATAAATATATTAGCAATATCATATTTATACATCAGAAAATAAATTTTTAGAAGGTTATATTTTTTAGGAAATAGTAATGACACTATTACACATACAAACTATAACATCTCATAAAATTTCAAGATATCTTGTTTAAATTTATTTAAAAATTATTTATGATTTAAAGAAACCATCAGATGAAAAAAATTTAACAAGCTAAAATAAAAATATCAAAACATATTAATAAAAAAAAAAAAAAAACTTTTCTATACAGAATTATTATTTAAGTTTATAAATAGAAGCAAAGGTAAATATAAATTTCTTTTAATTTTAGACATAGAATTTCCTAATATTATTTCGTTATTATTAATTAAAAATTTTATTATTAATTTCTCTATTAAAATTTAGTTTTTTCATCTAAAAAAAAATGCTTAGGTAAAATTTGAAAATAATTTTGAAATCTTATATAACACAAAAAATTCATAACATTTTATTAATATGATTGAAATGTCAACTGTAATAAATCATGAGGTAAAAACTTACATGATTAAAGAAAATTTCACAATTGTAAAAGAATATAAAATTATTAGAAATAGAAGAGTATTTATTTACTTTTTTTTTTAATGATTGAAAAATATGTGTTTTTTTTCCCCTTAAATTTTTTATTTTACGTAATTTTGATTTTTCTTCTTCCCTGCAAACAATTTTAATTCAAATTTATTTTTTAGATTCATTACAAAACCAACCAAAATAACTACTCATATGACAGCTGTGCTGTTGTATATATTGTTAAGGTTGTCATTTTTATTCAAATAAATATAAAAGTACTTTATTTTCATTGAAAAGTATTTATATTTTATACCAAAAACGTTTCTTTATTTAAAATATACCAAATAAATTGTATAATAATGGAAATGACCTAAATGTTTATGCATTTTCTTACTCATTTCAGAAAATATCTCCCCTCTTTTAAATACAAAATATTTTTTCTTTCTGTATATAAAAGGATCATAATATAAATTTCATGAGGATCCCTTAATCTTTCATTTCTAAACATGATTTTTCTTTTTCCTGCATAGTATTTTTTTACAATTAACTTTTATTCACATTTTCAATAAAATATTCCATTTTAATTATAAGACTGCAAGAAGATAAGTAAAAGAAAAATATCTTTTTCAGCCTATTTATTACAGGTAATATAATATGAAAGTTAAACAATTTTTACCAATTTTAGAAAATTGTGAATTTAAAAACAATAAAATATTTTGTGAACGTTTTTAATAGGAAGGTTACATTAAGGAATTACACCCATGGAATTTTTTACACCGGTTACTTGTGTGCAAAATTTCTTTTGTTCCAACTACACTTCAAATGTGCGAAATGTTGAAAGAAAGAGAAGCACATATAAAATTTACTTACTTGAATGAAATAGATCATTAAATAATTCTTAATAGCTAACAGTTATTAAACATTTTATTGCACTTTTTTCGCTGAATTCTATAAAGTCTATAAAATATATAATTTCTTGTGAAAACAAAAATAAAAAATATTTTTGTGCAACTCTGTTGTAACGATAAAAATCAGTTATAAAAAAGTATTAACGAATAATTCTCCTCGTTACCTATTAAAAATAGAATTTTAAGTGTTGTTACAATTGGCAAATGTAGAAGTTATAGAGAAATAATAAAAAAACAAAGTTTAATTCATATCTTCAAAATGAACAACAAACAGCAGACGCTAAAGAAATCAAAACAATACCAGTGTGAATTCGGTCTGTTTTTATTCAAATCAAAAATCCAAAATAAAATATAATTGCTTTAAGAAAATTATAAGTTTTTAGTGAATACATGATTATTTAAATTATTATTATAAACGATATATTTAGTATATCTGATCTGTTATTTCTTTAGTAACTGTGCATTTAAAAAAAAAAGAAGTGAAATGAAGCTCATTGTCTGTTAATACTTATGAAATAATTTGTTTTGTATTGTGTGAAAATGGACGAGACAGATTATTCTAAAGATGAGGCCCACTTTGAAGAATTATTCAAAGATAGGTTTACTGAAAAAGATTCTGTTTACTCTGAATTGAAATCCAAACCTTTATCTCATCCAACAGTTGTCTATCCATGGAAAGTGAAAAGACAGTGGTTTAAATCATGGTGAGCTGATCTTTTTTTTCCCCCTCTCTCTCTCTATAAACGGTAGATATTTCTCATTAAAAATTACTAAGTTTAGGATTAAAATATCTTGAGAAAAAGGGCGATAGTAATGTTCGGCTTATTAATCGTTTTTTCCGGTAGTCTTGTTTTTGATGACGAATTCAAGCATCGGAAATCTAAGAACAAAGTTGTTTGTAAATTTATTTAAAGCAAAATATTTTAATAATAACCGTGTTGTGGCAATCCTTTTTTAGCCGCCAAGTTTTGGGACTTGCTTATTTCGTTTAAACTCTAGCTCTTGATTCTTGTACAAGTCTAGTCAAGTTAAGTCTTCAAGAACTAGAGTTGCAACGAAATAAGCAAGTCCTACGAAGTTAGCCCTGCAAGTTATGGACTAACCATAAAAGAAAAAATTAAAAAGATTTATTCTAAAATAGTCTAATAATACTATTTAGTCAGTTTCTTCAACGATGATTACGCTTAATAAGTCTAATGTTAAATTGATTGTTTATTTAGATATTATACTCATCACACTCATTTCAATAGAGTGTTTGTATTTTGAAGATTTCAACTTCTTTCAAAGGATACAGAATGAAAGTTGATCTCTTTGTTACAGCATACTTCCTGAATACAGTAGTGAGAAATGTTTTTTCTTGATAATAACAGTAAATTGTTAGATGAGACAATGATTAGTGTTCTGTCAAAGTCATGTGCTGTTGGTCTTTTCTCATTTACAGTCTAGCTTGAATATAGAGAAATGTGCAAGTGTAATATTTTGTAGTGCACACAGAGAGATGAAAGGATTGATGTGATATATTAAAATTATAAATTATATTGGTCAAAATTCCATTTTGTTGTTGTGAAGGGTTGAACAGAAAGATTATAATACCACCTTAAGCACATGGTGCAGAAAAATTGTTAATGCTGGTTGAGCAAACAAGTTCATAGTGGCTTTTGAATTTGATGTTTAAATATGGTGGTGGAGACTATAAAGCAGGCTCTGAGTCATGTAAACCAACATCAGAAATTTCCATAAAGGTTTGAAATTCTAATTAAATAAAATATTTATAAAAAATATTTTATTTTAACTAATATTTTATTATGAAAATATTTTATTGTAGCACAGCAGAAAGTGTTTACATCTTTCTTACAGAAAACTTGGAGAAGATATTGGATTATAATACCCTTCATACTTAAATTTAAAATTTGTGTTTAATTTTAAATAATAATTGCTTAATTTTTTAAGTAAAATTTGTGTGGTTCTTTTTTAAATATTCCATATTTACCAACATGACTCGGTTAAACATTTTGAATTGACTTTTTTCATAAATTCTTCTATCAAAATCTTCAATCATTTGTATTCATTTTTTCTAACCATTGTTCACAGCCTTAATTCTTTGTTAAATAAAATTATGTGATTAATATATTTAATAGTAAAGATTTCTAATGATTTTGATAAGGAAATTTTAAAAATTTGGAATATTTTTTTAGTCTGTATTAGTATTTAGTAATAAAAATGAAGAAAAAAATCCAAGCATTTATTTGAATAAATACTTTAAAATATTAATAAATTTCAACAAATAGAGATTTAAAAAAAATGAATACTTGACATCTAGATTTTCGCTAATTCTCAAATTGTGCAGAATATCATGTATGTTGTTAGGTTGCTGTATATCATAAAACAACACCATCTGCATATTTTTTAATATTAAAACCTCCATGTTAAATATTGATTTTTTTGTAATACTATCCATAGTTATTAAGTTTTAAATGTTCATTTTATTTATTTTTATTTTAGGAATTATTCTAGAGATAGACAAAATCAAGACAGACATAGATCAAGATATAATGATCATGATCACCATCAATTCTCAAATCGTCATAGAGATCGTTCTGAAGATGGAGAGAGCAGTCGACATAGAGATGGCCAGAGATCACGTTATAGGAATTAAATAAAAAATTCATCAGGTTATAACAAAACTGTTAGGAAATCTGGAATTTTTACAAAAAAAAAAATTTTGTTTCACTTTTTTGATTATAATCTTTAAATATATACTTATTTTGTTGCTCGCATTACTTTTCTGTAATTTAAATTTTGATAGAATTTCTATCCTTATTAAATATTTGTTTCAAGTAATAGAGGGACCATCTTAAATTTAAAAACTGTTATTTTATATATTTATTCATTTTCAACAACCATTTTTGTTATTGTTCTTAATTCCTTGGTAGATGAAATTATGAAATAAATGCAATTTAAAATTGTAAAGTGTTTTCATGACTTCGGTGAAGAAATTAAAAAATTTATCATTGAATCTTAAGAAAAGCTGTTTTTGTATTGTCTGAATAATGCATTAATAATATTATCAATAATATAATATTATTAATAAGAAGAAACAAGGGAAAATCAAAGATTATAAAATAGGTTTAAAACAGTGAAAAATAGTCTTGGGAAGGGGGAGTGTTTGGGAGAAGTGCAGAAAGTAAAAAATAGGATTAGTAAATAGAACTTGAAATAATAAAAATTAAACTAGAAAATTTGATCATAAATCTCAATATTAATCAATATATAAATTAATTTGTGGTTTAAACAGTGAAAACTTGTATATGTCTTTTTGTTTGTATGAAATGGAACTGCTTGTTATTATTCAATAAAAAATTATTATAATTTAAAATAACTACTACTTATAAAAATCAATACAAAAATATCTCTATTAATCATTAAATAATGAAATTCATACCACTTCATTTTTTAAATTCATGTTGAATATCAGTATTATTTGTTAGTATATCTGTTGACATTCTATATAGTAAATTCATTCTCTCATAATCATTCATTTAATAATTGTAATTTTAATATGATTATTCAGTATGATTCTTTTGATTTGTAAACACTTTAAAAATAAAATAATAGTTTAGATGAATTTTAAATATAGTGACTATTGGTTATGTAGTAATGGCAGTCTAAAATTTATTCATTGGCACAAATTTTAAGCTTACTGATGTGAATATTTATTTGTTTAATATCACATATATGCAAATCTACAAACCTATTCATTGACATAAATGTAAAAATAAAACTCAATGATTATTCAAAATTTAAATAATGGCCGTATTATTTACATAAAAACTTTATCACTAAAATACTATGCAACTTTACTGGCATTCATATAAAAATCTATGAATCCTTTCCTTTAATGCTTCAAACAAAATGTTAAATGTAAATTGGCCAAATAAATTATATTGTTAAAATTCAATTCAATAATGATGTATGATGGGGAAGGGGGCTTTTACGAATAGCATTTACATAATATTGAATGGATTTTCTTTATTGGAAGTTAAGAATATATAAACCTGTGTTAAGAAAATAGATTTTTTTTTTTTTTTTTTTACATTGTTTCTCCTGTATCATTATTGAATTTATGTGTAAATGTGTTAGTCACGTACTTCCTGTTTTGCATTTTTTAATTATATATGTAACTATTTTTGTTTCATAGTGAAATGTTTTCATTGGCAATGTTGTAAAATTGAAATTAATAAACTCTAAGCTTCTTTTTACATCTGTTTTTTATGAAGATTTGTACTTACAATAAATATTCTTTGAGAATGTTTAGAATTGGAAAACTTCTTCGCTAAAAAGAAAAAAAAAAGTTTTCAACTCTTTATATCTTGTATAAATAATAAAGCTGTCCCAGTTTTATGAAGAAAAAAAACTTAATTAAATATCTGTGCCATGAGACAAATTAAAATTGTCCAGTTTGTGAATTAGATTTATTAAAAATAATATTTAATACTCCTGATTATGTACACTGGTTTTTTTAAAATGAAGAAAAAATTGTTAATTTTTTTTTATTAGAATTTAGCTAAAACACTAATCACTGGTTCAAAAATTTGACACAAAAGGAAAATATAATATTAAAGTTCCATGTGTAACCAACTTCAATATAGAGTATAATTACCTCTAAAAACTATACAGGCATGTCAGTGATGTTAAAATGTTTTTTTTTTTTTTTTTTGCCCTTATTACATATAAAGGAACAATGAGATCTAGAATGTCTTCTCTACATAACTTATCAGCAATGATGCCTCTTGGGTAGTATAAAGATCAATATGACCATAAAAAAATAAACAAAACCTTTCCAAGCACATTCAAATGTTTTTCAATAATTGTAAAATTCATTAATACTTTTTGGCTTTGGCATGGTTACCGAACACTGTGCAATACACTGAAGTGACAAAAGTCATTGGATACCTCTTAATATCGTGTCGGCCCTCCTTTCGCCCGGCGAAGTGCAACAACTCGACGTGGCATGGACTCAACAAGTCGTTGGAAGTCTTCTGCGGGAATATTCAGCCATGCTGTCTCGATAGACATCCATAATTATGAAAGCGTTGATGGTGCAGGATTTTGGGTACGAACAGACCTCTCGATGATGTCCCATAAATGCTCGATGGGATTCATGTCGGGCGATCTAGGTGGCCAGATCATTCGTTGGAATTGTCCAGAATGTTCTTCAAACCAATCGCGAACAGTTGTGGCCCGGTGACATGGCGCATTGTCATCCATAAAAATCCCATCGTTGTTTGGGTACACGAATGGCTGCAAGTAGCTGAACATAAGCATTTCCAGTCAATGTTCGGTCCAGTCGCACCAGAGGACCAAGTCCATGCCATGAAAAAACAGCCCACACCCTTACGGAGCCACCACCAGCCTGAACAGTGCCTTGCTGACAGTTTGGGTCCATGGCTTCGTGGGGTCTGCGCCACACTCGAACCCTACCATCAGCTCTTACCAACTGAAATCGTGATTCATCGGACCAGGCCACGGTTTTCCATTCATCTAGGGACCAACCGATATGCTCACGTGCCCACGAGAGTCGCTGCAAGCGATGTCGTTCTGACAGTAAAGGCACTCGAGTCGGTGTTCTGGTGGAATAGTACAAGAAAGCCAAATTTCTCCGCACAGTTCTAACAGACAAGTCCCTTGTACGTCCCACATTGATTTCTGCGGTTATTTGAAGCAGTGTTGCTTGTCTGTTAGAATTTACGACTCTTTGCAGACGTCGCCGGTCTCGGTCGTTAAGTGCAGGCGGTCGACAACTGCGCTGTCCATGGCGGGATGTTATGCCTGAAATTTCATACTCTCGGCACACTCTTGACACAGTGGATCTGGGAATGTTGAATTCCCTAGCGATTTCCGAAATGGCATGACCCATGCGTCTAGCTCCAACTAACATTCCGCGTTCAAAGTCTGTTAATTCCCGTCGTGCGGTCATCATCACGTCAAAACCTCTTCACATGAATAACTTGAACAGAAATGAAAGCTCTGCGAACCTGTACCGATTTATACCTGTTCTACGCGATGCTACTGCCATCTGAAAATTTGCATATTGCTATTCCATGACTTTTGTCACTTCAGTGTATGTCGCAACACAACAATAGTTATATAAAATTAAATGACAAAACAGGATCACTTTCCAACAAAAAAAAATCCTTCTTTATGCTGATATAAATTTATTCTTGACAATAATTCTAAAGAAAATTATTTTAATATTGAGAATCTGACACATATATAAATTAAGAAATGAACTTTCTCTTGCCTTATACAGGAAGAAGTAGCAGCTCCATGAAGAAAATGTTTTGTATAGAAAAAATGCATAAGTAGCTTACAGCATCTGATTTTAGGTGCAGTTTGTTGAACATCTTGGTAGAGTAAATGTATGATAGAATTTTTTCTCTTGCTTATAGATTTAAACTAGTCTAATTCTAATTAGAAATTTTAACTTTCCACGTTCTTCGAAAAGCAGTAATTGCATTTATTCCACTCTCAACTTATATAGTGGTTTTTAATCTGACAGGCCAAGTTTTCGTCTTCAAATTGGTCTCTAATCATAGATCAATTCTTAAAAGAAAAAATGTTTATTTCAATGAATTTAAGTTAAATAAGTAAAAAAAAAAAAATTTCAAAAATATTGTTTGCTGGAATCCTTTTTTCAACAATTAGACTTTGTTTTTGGACCTTTTATAATATCTGCATGCACTTCCACATTTTAAAATTAAATTGTTGTTAGAAGCAAAAGGAAACATTAAGCAGATATACTTTCAAATTTTATCTTGGAGATTTGCTGGAATGAGAGGATGTGGTATAATCTGCATCACAAGCCATTTCTGAAAATTTCAATCTATTATTAAAGTTATACATACATTCTCGTAAATTTAATATCAAATTTTAAGAAATCACTAAAGATGAATTTGCATATTAGTTTTTTAGATTTCTTATTTCATTATGGAAACTTCTCAAATGGTTAGGAGACTTGAGTAAAGAAGGTTGAATCTCTATAAAATCGTAAATCAAAACATAATTTTCTATTTCAACATAATTGCAGATATCCTTTGATAAAGGCTTTTTATTAAATAAAAAATGTAACAAGTTTATAAATGAAATTTTTTTTTTAGTTTACAAATTTATCAAATTAAATTTATGATTCTATAAGCATAACTTATTCAATGAAAATATACATATATGTATCCTATAACTAATAAATTAATTTCTCACAGCTTTAAAATTATATCTTTAAATGTTTTCTTTTGTAGAAGAAATGTATGATTGGATAATTACATGAAACTTTTCATTTTTGATTCTATTTTCTTTAGAAAAATATTCAAGCAGTTATTCTTGATAATTAAGGTTTTTAAAATTCAAATTGTTTCATACAGAAAACATTCAATGTTTTTATATCTTTTATTTAATAAATAACACATACAAAAAACTGACAACATTTTCTATATACAGTTTATGTGTATATGCCACATAATCATTTACAATAACAACCATCAATTCCATTCCATTGTTGATCTAAATAACTTAAGACAGATCAAAAATAAGTCAACAAGTATAACCACAAAGATTTTTCATCAAAAATTAAAAGAAGTCAGACATTCATTACAAAAAGATCTTAAAAAAATTTAGTCCAGCAAATTTTTAATTGAAGTTTTTCTAACCGATTTAACATTCTAGTAAGATCAAAAAAATTAATTAAAAGATAAAAATGTTTCACTTAAATTCATTTTAACAACTTTCAATTTTTAATATTTAATAATATAAACATTCGTATTGTAATTTTAATGTTTTGAAAATAAATATTTAGTAATGCAACATAAAATTTAAAACTTTTGGAGAAATTTCTTTTATTTATATGTACAATGATCAATATTTTCATAAGATTTTCTATTTGGCTTTCAATTGAGAAATAAACTGCAAAAGTAATAAGTTATTTTAACTAAAATATAAACATGATTAATTGCAATCAGTATATGTAGTATATTAAAAAATCAAAATTAGTCATGAATAGATCTAAGTGAAGCTCATTTAAGGCATACATCAGTCCTTGTGATTTGAAGATTAATAGATGCATTTTTTTACATTTTCTTCTATTTACCATATTCAAATCCAAACAATGAAATGAAACTATCAAATGTTCAAAAGATGAAAAAAGGTAAATGATGCAAAATTCTGCAGACATGTTGACATGATTTTCAATAAAAGTGATACAATGCATATGATACATATGGATTGATTTTAAAATTTATACCTGAAAAAATTATGTAGGATAGAAACAGTTTTAAGATAATAAAAGAACCATAAGTAAACCTAGAATGCCTCCAAAAATATTTCCAAGTTAAATAAATGCATGATTATGAACATTAAATTAGTAAAAATAATATATTCGTAGGAAGATTTTAAATTTATATTTTGATATATTTAAATTTCTAGAATTTATATAATAATCTATATACCAACAGAAGAAATTTTAATGGCAGGGAGAAAACAAGTTACATTAATTAGGGTTGCAAATATTCAAACAGTCTTGATATTTGAAATCTTTTTTTTTATTGATCACAACCCTAATAAACTTATTTTATAAAAATAAATTTTGTAAAACGAAAGTAAAAATTTTTTCATCACTTCAATTTTTTTAATATATATATATATATACTTGCTATATTTTTTTAAAAAATTAATTGGTAATTCATGATTTTTATTTATGTATTAGATAAAAATATATATTATTTATAAAGAAAATTGGAATTTATCGATGTTAAAAAATTCTTTGTTCTAAGAAATGCATAAAAATAGTTGTTCTTTACCACTTTAATCAAAGAAGAAAAAAATATGAATA
This sequence comes from Caerostris darwini, assembly GCA_021605075.1. Taxonomy (NCBI): domain Eukaryota; kingdom Metazoa; phylum Arthropoda; class Arachnida; order Araneae; family Araneidae; genus Caerostris; species Caerostris darwini. Next base: position 234,268 of record BPLQ01007451.1, read on the forward strand.
ATGTGGTAGCTACTTTTCTGGAGACTCTGTTCCATGTTTACCTAAAATTAGTCAACAGAATAGGTGGAAACATGGTTCCTGTAGTGATGTGCAGACTACACACGTTTCTAAATTGCAACTTCTTAATTTAACTAAGAAAAAAATTTGCAGCAAATGAGAATGACTATATACAAAGTAAAAGAAAAAGTGGATTGAAATGAACTATCTGAAATTTTGATTTGCATCCTACATAAGTTTTTCTTTCAGTATAAATATTTAAAATGAGAGTTTTTGTAACACCCTGAAGTCATTTGAAGCTTGCTTGAGTTAAACACCAAATAAAAACAAGGATGTACATCTATGCTTATGACTAGGATTAATTTTTTTTGTAGTCTCTGGAACCATGATCTTTGCGATGATCATCACTTCTTCTTCGCCAAGAGTCAGCATGCCCTTGATAAGAACTGTAAGAGTCGCCATGATGATCTACACCAGGTGGAGCAGGCGGCTGGGAGGTTGGGGAATGAGGATGCATTGCTGGCCGAGATCCATAATTGTAGCCTGAATGCGCTGGTGGAGGTTGGGCCGCTCCAGAATATGATGATTGATGCATGTTATAATGAGAAAAGCTTCCATGCTGTCCACCAGAATGATATCTAAGAAAGAATTTTATTAGATATTAAGTAATTATCATATATTAAATCAATGTCTAAGGTACACCATCTATATGCAATTTTTATTCCAACTACATATGTTGATCAGGCAGATAATTAAAAATCTGCAAGATGTTCTAATTAAAAAAAAAAATTGTTGATATTCAGATCAATAGAATTTATGTTTTTAACAATCTATAATGTAATATAAACCTTTAGTTCAGCCAAGACAGTATTAAATGAAAATATATTAATTTTATTATTAGGAATATCAAAGTTAAAAATTTTTATTCACAATCATGTGATTTTTTTTTTTTTTTCGTTTCAAAAAAACTTATTTTGAGTAAATTTTTCTCAGAATTCCTTTGAGGATTTTTTTTTATTTAGTAACTCTACCAAACAAAAAAATTACATAGCTTTGTGAAGCTGGGCAATACTGGGTTATATCTGCTAATATTTTATTAAATAATTACTGCTTAAATTTATTGTTTTAATGCACATGATTTTTAAGGAATAGAAACAAACAAATTATCATAACTTCTATTTCAATCAATCCTTGAGAAAATATTTCTAATTCATTAAAGTAATAAGTTTTATGTAATTTTAAAAAAAATTACATTTTTACTCAGAAAAATTATTAAAATTAAAGTGATATAATTACTATATATGATAAAAAATACCTTATTATAGTTTTTCATATTTTCAGAAGTTACTTCTAGATTTTACTTATGTTATACCTGTTATTATGTCTATCTTGTGGTGGATACGGGTAGTCTCTGTGAGGTTTTCCTCTCGAAAAATTGTTTCCCTCGTCTCGAGGATAATTTCGATAATGGTCCCTTTTGTTATAATCATTGGAATATCTAAAAAAGAGTTTGAAAATTTAAATTCTATATGAATTTATTTTGTATTAATTAAAAAATATTTATATATTAAGCTTTTTTTAATATAGTATTTTCTCTTTCATTAACTTTTATTTACTAAATAGAAAACTTTTTTTTTTTACCCCCTGTTCAGAAATAGACCAGTGTAATTAATATTTAATATTATAATTGCTAATATCAAAACTAAAAAGAATTTTTAATGTTATGGAATAATTTATTTACTTTTAACATATTATTTCAAAAGATAACAACACAATATTTCTTTTCTATAAAAAAATTTAACGATATTTAAATCTTAATAATTTACCATAAATTTTGCATGTTTCAATACTACATTTATAATTTTAAAATGAGTTATTTCTTCACCTAGGTGAACTTAACATAATTGGTGAAATTATGAATAAACAACTTACAACTGTCTCTTTCAAAATAGAAAAACCTCTTTAAAACTTGCTTTAAAGAAAGGATTTCCCCCTCCCCCCCAAAAAACTAGGCTTTGATGAATTGAAAATAAAGCAATAAAAATATTGCCTGCAAAATGATGTAAATTCTATTAATTGTACATAACCGAAGTTATTTTTAAACTTTCAACCTTGTTGCTATTAAAAAGTTCAAATTGAATCTATCTAGTATGAAGTGTAAAAAGTATATTAAAGATTTTATATCAAAATAATTGAAAACAACTATTAATTTAGATTTGAGGAAAAAGCAAATTTAACGTTTTTACATTTCTTATACATTCAAAAATATCTCTAATATCAATATAAATTGTATTGTTTGCCTACCCTTTTTGAAATACTTGAGTTTAAATTTAAACACAAGTTAGCAAAATCCACTTATGAAAATGTTTATGTTGATATATTTTTAAATTCTTTTATAGGGACAAATTTTGCTGCAATAATCCAGGCTTGAAACTAAAATCTTCTTAATTTATGTAAAAGTTTTTGAAATTTATGCATGAAATAAATTAAAACAATGCACAAAAATCCTTCTTTTGTTTACAGTAAAATTGCAGTATAAAATTTATTAAGGACTTCAATTAAAAAACTTATTGGACATTAATGCAAGGATTTTTTTTTTTTTGAATATGTGATACAAAATTTTCCGAATGGACATCCTCAAATTGTCTCATTATTTAATAGCCATTGCTGTATAGAGAATTATTTCTGTAAAACCCCGTTCATATAAGTATTCAGTGTAAATGCTAAATGAGGCATTTGTTTTACAGGCTGAATCCATATGAAAAAAATTATACACCAAAGAATGCCTTTTCACTTGCCTATCTTTAGGCCAGTTTCCAGGATGAGGTGAATTATTCCATCTATCCATCTTCATCTTAGATGAATTGTCTCTGTGATTAGAATAACCATGATGAGGTGTAGAATAACTGTTGGAAGGACTTTTTTGAGGTAATAAACCTTTGTCTGAACTCCGAGAGTCACTGAAGCTACAAACAAATATTTATTAAAAATCTATAGCTACGCACTGTAGATTCTCATTTCAAAAGCTTCTAAATGATTTTGCATAAATTTACTTCATAAAATAAAATGCAAAATATTATACAGGGCCATAGAAAAAAGTAATTGTGATTTCAAAGTTAGTGAACAGTAAAATTGAATTGAAATTTGTAGTTTTGACATAAAAATACAGAAATAATAAAGTTTCTAATAACACCTAGTACATTTCAATAGGACTTTCTCATTACATGACAAAAACTTTGTTTGGTTGATTATTTATTACTTACATCTTTCAACTTAAATGACATACGTTTAAATATTTCTAAAATAGGCCTTTTTTTAAAATCCCCATGAAAAAAAAATCAAGCACACAGAGGAACAGTTACTTCAGAATTTAAATACTGAACAGTGACAGGAGTATAATTTTGACATCAAACCATGGAAAAAGGAGAGCTTTAGTTTAAATGCACTATTATTGTTGCTAACAACTATTTCTGTATTTTTTACATGAAAAGCAAAACCATTAGTTTAAATTTTACTGTTCATCTTTTAACCTTAAAATCCTGAAGACTTTTTTGATGACCATGCATCATTTTGTTATACAAAATAAAATGTAGACAAAGAATACCATTCAATTGTTTATGAATATAACCCTCACTTAATATAATTGATGATCAGGAAAACATTTAGAGAAATACGATTATTTGTTCTACTTGAGATTTTAGAACTCATTAAAATTTGCCTACTATTAAAATTAAGAATCCTTACATTTTTTTTTCTTTCTAGACTAGAAAAATATTAATAAGCTTTAAAAACCTGCATTTGATTTTTTGCTTTAAAATTAAACTGAGAGACAAATTACAGCAACTGGTAGAAGTGAAATGCCAATCAACTCCATATTTTTGTTAAAGAATTTATTTAACAATTTAAATCTAGTGACTTTGCTTAATCTTTAAACAAATTGAAATGTATAAAAATAACAATTTAGCTTGTATTTTAAGAAAGGTTGCTGTACATTCAAAAGTTTAAAATAATATATTACTTTCTAAAGAAAATGTTTTATTTATTAAAGATCATTAAGTGGAAATACTGTATTAAAGCATATCAATTTTTTTGGCAACATGCATGAGTCATTGCTGGTAGTAAATATTCATAAAGTGGCAATATTAATTGGAATGAAAATTAATGGTGAAAATCATAGTATTTGGATAAAGAAATGAAATTTGAAATCATGTTTGATATTTCCTTCCGATTTTTTTCTAAAAATAAAAAATGTACTAAGAAACAATTTTATAATTATTTACATAATAGATTTAAGAAACATATATTGCATAAAATTGTATTTTTCTTACCTATCTCGTCTTTCAACAATTTTTCTATCATTAGTACTATCACTATATTTCTTTTTTAAAGGTCTATCACTTTTTCTGCTTGAATCGTCATCAGCATGTCTTTTCATTGAACTTGAAGACCGATGTTTACTACTACTAGGTTTATCATGCATTTGCTTCGGATTTGCCTGCAATAGGAATCAGGTGAGCATAGTATATTGTGTATATAAAATGAAACATCACAATATAAACTATAAAATATCACATTTGTAAATTATTATTAATCTTATTTAATTATAACAGGTTAGACAGATTTAAAAAGGAAAAAATACTTGCATCAAGAATTGATTTCCTTTCCATGTTTTCATTTCCTTTCTTTGGTTCAGATGACGATGCAGGACGAGGCACCTCCATATCTTTTATTGTTTGCCGATAAATTTTATATAACTGTTTAGCATTTTGCTCAGTGAAGTTTGATACAAATATCCATAAATTGCTACAAAAAAAAAAAAAAAAAAAAAAAAACCATATTAATACATGCCATTAAAAAAAAATTATACTCATATTAAATAAATGTGATCTATTAAATTGCTACAACTGAATTAATTCCTACCTTCTCCACTCTTTAACTTTCTCTGGATCCTGGTATCCTTTGAGAATTTCGAAATTTTCCGACCAATTTTTAAGAGAAATTGAGAAAATCGTTTAGTCTTTTCTTCTTCTGTTATATCTAATCCTTTAAAGTCAAGTCTCATTAAATATTTTTTTACAGGCCTCATCTGTTCTTTACACTAAAAATGAGGGAAGGAACATTTAAATATCAAAATAAAAAAAGTTTAAACATAACAGAAGTTAGATTATTGGGGAAAAAAATTCTTACTTCATTAAAAACTTCCTCCTGCAACTCTCTATCAGTATTATCAATAATTTGAGGTTCAGCATTGGCTGTATAATGCATAACAGGTGGGATTTTTGATTTTTTCTTCTCCTTACTATGAGAGGATTCTTTATGCTAGAATGAAAACATGAAAGAACAATACATTTCTGCACATATAGAAGTAATATAAAGTACGATACATTGAATATATCTATACTATATTATACAATCTTTTTTAAAAAGCACAAAATATTAATTAATGGATAATTATTGTTTATGAAATATTAAAATATTTTAAAAACTAGTTAAAATAAAATAAATGAAACAATTTAATGTAATATAAAATGTATTTTTTGGTTGAATATTTACCTTCTCTCTCTTTTCTTTTTTCTCTTTTTTAGGCTTATCGGTTTTGTCATGCTTCTTTTTCTTGATTTCAGAATCTGCATCATTTTGCACAGATGGCTTAATTACAGTTGAAATATTATCTTTGTTGCTTTTATCATCTAATACTGAATTTTCTGACTTAATCTTTTTAACCCGTGGTTTATTCTCTTTAGTTGGAGTCTACAAAGAAAAGGTAATTATATTATAGCCTTAAATAAAATGAGAAAAATTATATATTTTTTCAATGTTTTTGCACATCAAGCACAAATTTTATAGTTTTCACTAAATATTAAATTAAATAAAAATGTATATTTTATTAAAAAAATCAGCAGTAGGCTTTTAAAAAATAATTAATATCCAAAAATTTTTATTATAGGTAATTGGTTAATTCCATGGCTAATCTTTGGCATTAGAAATCAAAGGGTTAATTAATAATTCTTATTGATCATCTAATTGGCCTGGTTCAATAACAGACATTCTGAAAAAATTTCTTCATGCACAAAACTGATTTTGCCATTTAAATTTATTTTTTATAGTCACACATCATGATAAATACAATGTAAAGGGAAGTAAAATAAAAATTTATTATAAATGAGTTTTTTTTTTTCATTATAACTTTCTAATTGTAAACTCACCGAATTCAAAGAGGCATCACTGTCATCATTATCAACGAAGGCTTTGCTCAAAAATTTGCTGCTTTGGATTTTATCAGCTTTAGGTTTGCGACCTCGTTTCTGCTTAGGTGGTGCATCCTATGAAAAATGCAAGTGGGTTTTCATAAAAAAGAATTGTTATAAATCCCAATAAAAGATTAAATTTTGAATTTTTATACTATAAGAAATATCTAGTGTCTTTGACTAGCTTTATACCCAGCATATTTGCTTAGCAAATTGTAAAATTGGCACTCTCTCCTCGGCAATGGCTACCAAAACTATGGCTATGAATTAATGTACAGGAATCTATCGAAAAAAATTTTGCATTGGTAGGAGAGATGTCTGCTCCTAATTTCAATTTTGATAAAGTTAAATATATATATTTTAAATATTTTTTCAATAATCATCCCAATTACTTAAAAAAAGAAAAAGAAATAAAAACATCATAACATAATTAAATAAGGATAATGTTGATCATATATATATATCGCCAACTATCAAATAAAAGAACCTAGCAACCATCCAATTTTCAAAACAGAATTAAAACGGAAAAATATAATTTAAATATATATCATCTTACCATGCCACTTCTAGATTGAGTTATTCTTTTTAGTATTTTCAGCAAATAATCACAGCGTGTCTGCAAATTTTTGGCTTGTGGCTTTTGTTCCCCATCAGGTAATATCTAAATTATGATCAGAAATTTCAGTTATACATAAATCATAAGTAAATAACACTTAACTACAGTAGTGAAAAAGAAATTGTACATGCATAAACAAACAATTATAGACAATTTATTACCTTGTCACCCAATTCTAAATCCTGGTCCATTTTTATTGATTCCCAATTTCCCATGCCATGCTCATATACACCTTTTAGGAGATTTGAATCATCTTCTATAGTCCATGGAACATCAAAATGTGCATCTTTACAATGTTCATTTAGAACCCACCTTAAAAAAAATATATATTTTATAATTTAATCACTGAATTAAAATGTTTCAATGTAGAAGCATTAGCTTAACAAAATTTACGTTTTCAATTCACTGCCAATACCTATGAACATAATCAATTCTTAAAAACTTACAATTTTTCAATGTTATTTTAGTTCATCAAATGTATGCCAACTCACATTTCAGCAAGATAAATATACACCTACTAACAAATCTGCCAACTTCGTGGCCCATTTGCACTTATGATTAAATTATAATAATTTTTTTTTTTTTACTATAATTATCATTTTACTAATATTATTTATAATTGATATAAATAAAAAAAAACTGAACTTAATTTAGCTCTTTTATATTCACTATAGTAAAATTTAATCATGAGTCCAAAGGAATAAGAAAATTGCTTAAAAAATAATAATGGGCTAAGTAAATTTAAAAAAAAAAAAAAAAAAATGCTGACACACTACAGGCAGTGAATTGAAATTTTTTTATTCTTGTAGTTGTATCTAAATGAAATGACCAATACAATAGAAATAAGCAGGGGAAAAAAAAAATTAAAAATGTATTGTAAGAACAAAATGCTTAACAGTACTGTAAAAAAATAAAAATATGTAGAAATCCAAACAATTTTCTTTTCTTGAAAAATCTCATTTTCACTTCGAAATAAAATTGTCTTTGTTTTCACCAAACAATCATTTAGAACAATTTTACATTATTTAACTAGTAAATTATAAGCCCGTGAAAGAAATTTAAAAAAAAATTAACCAATAAGAAACATTGGTAGTAGTCCCCAAAATAGATCAGTATAGGGCACAAAAATAGATCAAGTAAACAAAAAACTTTGTTAGCAAAAACAATACCTATAATTTTATGGATAAAAATGAAATCTATCTATCAGTTCTTTTCTACATTCATTGTTTGGAAACATGAAACACACGCAGGAAAATATATAAGATACAGATCTGCATTTGATGAAAAGGTTTCCTGAACAGTCATTCTTTCTTTTAGCTGATTTGTTTTCTATTTAAAATTATACCCTTACACTGAAGGAATGTCACTCATTATTTCCATAATATGAATAATTGCATTGGATATGGGCATTTTTTGTGTTTGGAAAGAAAGGAATTTTTTTTTAAAGAGGTGGGAGGGGGACCTACACGTTTTACAGAAAATGAGCAATTTTATTGAAGAAGCAAGTTCAAGAAACCAATCACCAATAAGAATAATGAAACCATGAACTGAACTAAGCATGTAAAAATAACTTCATGGAAACCTCATCACCAGCATCAGTCAAAATATATGGCAATTCGCTAAATGAATTTTTCCTCTTACCAATAATGGAATTTTTATTTATACTGCAATATTACAACATGTGCATGTCTAGTATGAGCATATACTGCAAAGTCCAACATCAAGCTATTTGCAGTATTGCATAGAACAATGAATGTTGGTTCGTTAGGAACACCGTAATACAGCATACTATTCTTAAAGGATTTCCAGCACATTTGTTCTTAACTTCTAACTTAATGTAGCATTTAAAAGGATACAAAACTCCCAATACTTCAAAAAGGCCAAAAACCTTCTGCATTTTAAATCAGTCTCTCTTAAATATCTCTTTTACCCTTTGCTGAAATTCAAGAATTTTTATCTATTTAACTCACTCAAGGACAAGCTGTTTAATTCTGCTTCTCATCTTTTTCTACAGAAGATATAATCTTGGGGTGGAGAGTTCCAATGAAACATTAAACACACAGACAATGGCTGACAATCATATTGATGCTTTTTTTTTAATGGAAAGGACTATTTCACCAAATCATTGAAGATTGGCTCACTGAATTTGAAGATGTTAGACACCATATCATTATGCCTCACCTTCACATCATTAAAAACATATTTAGGCATTTTGGTATTTACTAACAAAAGGGGTGCTGCTGTCACTAGTGTAGCTTCTCCATCTATTTGGTTGTCTATTGAACCAAATAGATGGAGAAGCTGCATGTTCAGAATAAACAGTAAAAGCTAAGCTGTAACTAAGCATCTTTAATAAAACCCGATTTCATAACATTTTAATATAATTTTTAGGGTGTGCTATACAAAAGCAATATATTTTTTTATTATTCTCAAGTGATATAAGAAATGTATATATAAGAAATCTAAATATCAACTAATTCAAAAGAGAAAAAAAAATCTAAGAAAGTAGTAAAAAAAGTGAAGTTAATGGAAAAATGATTTTATTCATGCACAACATTTATTAAATTCATGCAAATGATTTCAAATTTTAGTATATGTATATTAAGAAATACTGAAATAACATTTAATCATTTAATGATGATTTAAAAACTGTTTACCCCTTTCTTTCTTCTGGTTCAGATGGAATAATAATATCCAAAGGCTGTAGCTCCATTTCATTAGTATATAAAGTTTTAGCATTGACAGATACTCCTCCAACTTTAAAAGTAGGTCCTTTTTCTCTGCCTCTCTTTTTAGGAGCTGTCGACAAGAAATATTTTGAATGTACATATATAATTAATTTTATGGACTACTTTTTAAATACATGTTTTAAATTGTAAGATAAACTTCAAAATATTTAAAACTTACTTCAGAAAAAAACATTAATATAATTTTGTTAAAAACTACATATTACATGAATACTCTCTATCTTACCTGGTTCTTCTTCTTCAGCTTTTTCAAAATGCTCCTTCATAGCTTTATCGCATCCATTTTTTATTAATTCTGCAATTTTCTTTAAATCAGCTGAAGTTTTTTCATGTAATTCAGCATCCATAGCAATAGATTCTAATCTAATATTAATAAGAATAGGAATAAATATGGACAAATAATCATATTATTAGTATTAATTTAAATTATCAATGTAATTATGAAAAGGAGTACTAACCTTTTTAGTGGTGAAGGAAATTTTTTATAACTCTTAATTAACCTATGAAAGCAAAATTTTGCAAAATTAAAATAATGAACAATTACAATAATAAAAATGCAATACACTAAATGTTGATATTATAGTATATATTTTTTTTAAGTAATAGTATATTTTTAACGAAGAAATCATAAGATAATAGGGAGTTTTTGCATACTGTAAGTTAGTTACCGTAAGACGTCCGTTAGCATTTTTCTCCCTAGCGTGCATGCTCATAGGAAACTGACCATGCGCGCTAGGGAGAAAAAAGCTAATGGACGTCCTACGGTAACTAACTTACGGTATGCAAAAACTCCCTAATATTTCATGAAAAAAATTATATTTCTATAGCTGCCATTACCATTACCAAAAATTCAAATTTTATGCCACATTATTTTATAATTAACAAGGCTAAAAATAGCTCACAAAAAATTAAAATACATCATATTAACAGCTTCCTAGCATTACCTTTATTAGTTCTGTTTCCAGAGGCACTTTTAATGCCATTTCATAATTTGACAAAATAACTTCATTTTACATTATGAACAGAAAAAATTATAGATCTTAATTAGAATATTTGATTTCAAGACCAATTTTTATTAATCTTATTGGTAAACCTCCTTATCCATTGGATAAGCTAGTAATTGAAAGAAGTTAGCAGCTATATATTTTCCAAATAAAAAAAAAAAAAAACCCACCCTAGTTTATAGAGAATAACTGTCAACAAAATCCCAATTTTCGTAGCAAACTATAAGAGGTTTGGTCTATAAAGTAACAAGACTGGCTTTGTAATTCTCTTTGAACCCAAAAAGAATCATATGACAGTCCAGGGACGATGACACTGGATATATCAACCTGCAAAGCAATCTTTCAAAGTTTTACCAGTTGTGATAAAATATGCTTATTTCACCTTGAGTGATGTTAAAATGTTTTCTAAAACTGGAACAGCATATAAATTTTAGGTGAAATTTAACAAAAATTTAACAGAGTGAACAACTTATTCAAGAGTACGGAAAAGATTGTTTATATCATACACAAGTGTTTGAGTAAAACAAAAGGTTCATTGCAGGTTGTGAGGAAGTGGGAAACAAATGCACTGACTGACAACTACGAGAGTCAATAAAAAATTCACCCAGATTGTTCAAATACCCTCACCGTTTGCCATCTAACAATTACAAACATTAACAAAGACACTGTAAGAAAAATGTGAGATGATTGGAAAAATTTGAGCCAAAATGTTTCCTAGAGCTCTCATACAGAAAACAGCTCCTTTGCATGCACAACACTCTATGAAAAATTTTTGGGAGAAAAAAACGGATTGAAACATTAGAAAAAACATATTACATCCCTCATATTCTTCTCATTGTAACTTCGTCGTTTTCCCAAAAATAAAATCTGTACCAAGAGAAACCACTTTTGAGCCATCGAAGGCTATAAGAAAATTTTACAGCTATTAATAGCAATTAGAAAATGAACTACAACACACTTTGACAGATGGGAAAAATTAGAAGTGATGCACGATTGCTAATAAGGAATACATTAAATAAGACAAATAGACTTCCATAAATTGTAAAAAATAATCCCTTCTTGAGCCAGTCCCATTACTTTAAAGGCATATCTTTTACATTAAGGAACAATATATAACAATAAACTTTTGTTACATAAATTTGCAATGAAGTAAGTACCCTGTCACTTTGATCTACATTATAAAATGAAGTAATGTAATTTTTTCAGATTTTTAAGTTGAATTTTTCCTGAAATTCAAACTTCATTTAAATTAACACCTTTTATTAAATATTGCATTACAATCTATAAGATTTTTGATTTGTTATACATTAAAAGTAATCTCTTGAGCTTCCAAAACTTTAAAAGCAAAACAACTAAAACTTATTTTAAAATCTGGAACTTTTTAGGAAAGCCCTGAATACATCTTTTAATTAGTTATTTATCTTATTACCTTCTAATTTCAGCATCAGTGAAATCTTTAAAAGCATCATTTTTAATAATGCGTGGTCTGCCTCGTTTTCTAGGCCTATCTTCATCAGAATCATCTTTATCAGATCCACTTCCAGAATCACCTTTACTAGCATCACTGTCAGAATGTTTAGACATCTGTAATAATTTTAATTAAATAAAAAGGTAACTTTATAAACATATAAATTGGTCAATAAACCATATAATTGAATGAGGAAATAATAAAATTATTTTACTTTTTTAACTGGCTTCCTACTCCTAGGAGGCAAATACATCTCCATTTCTTCTCTTTCTCTTTCTTCTGCTTCCATTTGTTTCCTATCATCCTCAGGAATTATATCATCCCAATCTTTTTCATTTTCTTTTGTATCACCTGTACTTTGCATACTTACGTCTTCTTCATTAAAATTGAAGCTAGCCACCTAAAAATGTATTTATTTTTACATCAGAAAAGAGGGAAGAATAAAAACTTGCAAATAAATTTGCATCACTAACTAATAAATCTAATCTATTATCCAATAAATAGTAATAATAATCTATGTATCTGATAAATATTAATCTCTTTATCTAATAAAATGTATCAATATAAATAATCTTAATTAGAATTATTTTAATTGCTACAAATCAAATATTATATTTTCATATATGTAAACTTAAAAAATATTTTATTTAATATATATTTTTGTATCACTCATCACAATTTTTAACATTACTAATCTTGAAATAATACAACTAAGAAAAATGTTTTTTATACTTTAAAAAATAATAAAATTTAATAAGTTAAAGTTATAAATATAAAAGATATATAAATACCTTAAAGGCAGATAGTAATTCTTCCCCAACAGACATTGGTTGGTCTTCTCTATATTCAGCACGACTCAAAATTTCATCAATATCAACTTGTGGTTCTTCATCCCCTTCTTCAGATTCCTTAAACAATTCTTCGGCACCAAATTTAAGAATAGCTGCCAATTCTTCTTTATTAAAAGGTGTAGAACTACTATTGTATGAAAAGAAGATTATGTTTGATTATAAAAAAGGACAAACATAATAATGATAAACAAATCATACTATAATAATTTAAATCAATTGCTCTTAAACTTTTTGAAGTCGAGGCACTTTAGAAAACCCTACAAATAATTGTAGGCACACTATATATAAATATACAAGAGTTTTAATAAGTACAAATATTATAGAAAAAAAATAATACAATAAAAAATAAAAGCAAATGCACCTTAAGTTTATTTTTGTGTTTGTGAGAAAGCTTGATGTGTCCTAGTAATGTTTTCAATATTTGGGCACATATTTGAAAGGCAAACTCTCATTTCCTCATCAATACAATGAAAAGTTCCTTTCATTTTGCACTTGTGATGACAGTACAGTACAAAATCCTAATTAACATAAATATGACGTTGAAAATAGTAACAAAATTTTCAAAGTTTTGAAAAGACATTCCTCATGTTTAATTATCAATCTACAATCAGTGGATATATGTAAATACAAGTTATTCTGTTAATGTCCAACAAAAGCACTTGAAAGTTCTATGAATGAATTTCTAATTCCATCATAATGCTCATTGTTAAGTGATGTAAAATGAGAACTCAAATTTTCTTCAAAACTTGTTAAATATTATTGAAGGTGTTGCATTTATGCAAGTGCTATTTACCAACAGAAAAGTCTTCTCTGTAACGCTTTCCTTTTGTCACTAGATATGGGAATATTTTCTTCTTTCTTTTGCATGCTGATATTTAAAATATTAAGTTGCTAAAATATATCGATCAAACACAGTAATTTGGCATGCCAGAATTCCCACAGAAGGAAGTTGAATAATTGTTTAATCTCTTAAGAAAACAAAAGTTCATGTGCACAGATAAGTACTTTTCACCTATAACAACCACCTCATTTTAAAGTGTAAAAGTAGAGTTTGTGCTATTAATCCAAAGCTTTTCAAATAAACATGATTTGATAGATCTTATTGTTTCAATAAAGCTTACCATAGATGTTTATAATTTTTCTCTCAATGATGACGATGGTCTCAATGGCTTTGATGGCAATGATTTGCATTAACATTTTTATTTTGTTTTTTCAATAAAAATTGCATGGCCTTTTATACAGCATATCATAGAAGGGGCTCCATCTGTATAAATGCCTACATGCAAGCAAGTTCCATGCAAATTACAATTTATCAGGATAGCTATTCAAAATATTACAAATGTCCTTATCTTTTGTAGACACACTTAATTCTTCACAAAAAAACTGCCGATTTACCATTTGATCTTCATTAAAAAAAATGGATGAATACTAAGAGATGTTGTTATTGTTACTTTGTTTAAACTGCCGACTCATCAATTTAAAATACACAATTTTAATACTGAATAGTATTGCTGCATGTATTTTTTCGACAACAGAAAGCATTTCTATTAACTGTACCAATGGAGAGAGAAAACTTGTATATTTTCATTGCTGATTTATTTTCTAGCATTGCCATGATCATTTTCCACGTGCAGGCAAAATTAATGTCTCACCTAAAGTATGGGTTTTCATATTTTCTCCTACAGTTCTGAGATTTGATAAGAAACAATTTGAGCTTGATCAGAAATTAATACTTTTAAAATGTAATGAAAGATTTCTTTGAACGAGAAAACTGACAAGAAAAAGAATGACAATATTTTTATATATGGGCACATATTTCTCCAGACATGAGGCACCATTTAAGAACCACTGATTTAAACTATCAAAAAACAGAACGTTGATAAACTTTTATTCTTCCAATATACGTATTTATTTCAATGCCTATATCTATAGGTGCAATTTTTGGCCCCAATAAATAAAAGATCTTATACAATCAATGATAGACTCATATATGGCAAGACCATTTATATAGCAATCAATTTTAGCTTTTATAGTCATAATCTAAAAATATGTTTCACTTTTAAAGAGCAGTTTTGATGCTACAATAATAAAATCTAAAATTTAAGATTATGGACATTGGAAAGAAGATATATATTTAACTATGGTGCTAATATTTTTCAAACAATGTGTTGTCTTCATGTTTGCTAAAGATAACAATTTTGATCAGTATTTTTAAGAATTATTGATTTGGTCTTCTGAAATTTTTTAAAATTCTTTTGCATAACTCTAACCAATAAATAATACTTAAGCCGCATTTTATAACTGTGCAGCTTTTCTATCATTCAGAATTATTAAGTTTCTTTGAGTGTAAAAGATTTTCTCCCTGCACAAGCTTTGCAATTTTTGCTGGTTTTTATAAGCTGCATATAATCTATATAGCATTTACTACCAGGAAAAAGGAAATTACAGTAGGAAACATGGTACATATTAAACTTTTTACTGATCTTCTCAACAGTTATAAATTAATGACAAAATTTAATTTTAACATTATAGGATTATTTTTCAGCTAGATTTTCAAAAATCATACCTTGCATTTGGAGCTTTATTAGGTTGCATAATTGTGCGTCCAGTAGTGTCCATTCTTTGAATTACTAAATGATCTAAAACCATTTTTCTCTTCGCTCGTTCTATAATATCTTCTTCAACACTGTTTTTTGTTACTAAGCGATAAATATTAACCTGAAAAAATTGTTAAAGAATACACTTTTTACCAATCATATAAACATTAAATTTGACAATTGTAAAGACTTAATTTTCTTCTAATTTAACCATTTATTAATGTCATCTCTCAACTATTTTTTTAATAAATTTATTTTATACCAAAAATAGTTATATTTCAAAATATTAAATTTTCATTTTAATCAATAGAATTCAGTAGTATTTAAAAGAGTGAGAAAAAAAATACAACTTATTTAAATATAATAAACACTTTAAGTATAAAATACTCTATTTTTCTTAAAAAAACAAACCTGATTTTTTTGTCCAATTCTATGAGCTCTAGCTTGAGCTTGCAGATCATTTTGAGGATTCCAATCAGAATCAAATATAATCACAGTGTCAGCAGTTGCAAGATTAATCCCTAAACCTCCAGCTCTAGTTGACAGCAGAAAACAGAAATCCTGAAATATAATTATTATTCAAAGCCTTATTGCATACATAATTAAAAGTTACTTATTATACTGTCTATAAAGAACTTGAAAACAAATTATTTGATTTCATAAAAACAAAATAACATTTTTTCCACAATAATTTTTAATGTTAATTTACTTAAGATAAAATTTCAAAAATTTTTTTGTTCTGAAAATATGATCTTCTCTTTTTTTTAAGAAAAATTTCATAGAAATTCTAAATTTTAATTTTGTTATTTAAAAAATGAGAAAAGGAAAGTCACACATTGCGTAAAATTTTTATAATAATTACAATTATGAGAACTTACTTGAGACCCTTCAGCATTAAAATGATCCAGTGCTTGTTTCCTTAATTCACCTTTAATGGAACCATCAAGGCGCTATTCAAGGGGAATTATATTATCATGAAATTAAAGACATTTTATACACAATGAAAAATTTATCGTAAGAATTATAGAATTTGTAAATATAAGTTGCAAAAAAATATGCAAATTACTAACTTGGTAGGAAAAATGTCGCAATTGCATATATTCACTCAATATATCAAGAACTTTGACCATCTGAGAAAAAATTAGCACTCTGTGACCAGTTTCCTTTAGACGACACAGCAATTTGTCAAGAAGAACAAGTTTGCCACTACTGCGTATCAAAAGCTAAAAATAAAGAATATTTTCAGTCAAATTACATTGGAAAAGCAATTCATAATAAAATTTAGAAGAAGTAATTTAAAAATTTCAATATATAACTTAATTTCAGAAACAAAAAATACATTTCTTCACTTACTTGCAAATAATCTAAATTATTTGGGTTGTCAACATTTCGAACCAGCATAGCATGATTGCAGCATTTTTTCAGTTCCATTATTATATTACAAAAACTGCCAATATTTCCTTTTAACCCTTTACTTAAAGCTTTGTAATTTTTTGTAAGAATCCATCTAACAAGGAAAAATATAAAAATATGTAATATTCTGACTAAAAGTTTTATTAAAATAGAATTAAAATAAGCATTTCTTGAAAGATCCCAAAATAAAATCTACAGTAACAAATTTTAAATATAATAATAAAATAATTTTTTAATGAAAAGCATCATTATGTATGGTGAATCTGAAAGCAAATATGTAGCAAAAAAAGGCTTTAATTAGAATTTTTTTACAAGAAATAATATATTATAAAAGGGAATTTTTAAATAATTTTATTTTAAATGATTGGAAAGTTTAGAATTGATTAATAAAGATGTGGCCATACGTCAGATAAATTATTTTACTTAAAAGGAACAATATATATTTTATTTCCAATGGCAAGAGAAAATGACAAACTCTTACGAGATCAAAACAGTGTAAACCCACACAAAAGAAAAGGAAAACACTAAGATGGAGGTTAAGTAAAGACGCAGCAATAAATCTACTACTATTATGTGAACACTTTCGTGAAAGTCTTTGTCTTATAATAAAAGAAGATATATAAATGAAAATAACTTTTTATCTCTTATAAAGAATATATATATATATATAGGAAAAAATTCTGAATTTAATAATATATATTTATTCCAAAATTCATTTTTAAAAAAGTTTAATATTCAAAAAAAATACATACTTATAATATTGCTTTTGCACAGTTGTCATTTCGACTCGTAATATGCGTTCAACCTGTTAAAAAAGATATATATATATATTAGAAAATTAACAAAATTATTCGACAAATGAAAAGTTTAAAAAAACTCATTTTACTTACTTTTGCAGGTAAGGACTTTTCTACGTCTTTTTTTACTCTTCTTAAAAGAAATGGAACTAATTGTTTATGCAGCTTAGGATAACCTTTGTCTGCAGTTTCCTTATGTTCTTCCTCAAATTCAGCCCATGATGCAAATCTTCAAAACAATACAAGGAACAGAATGTAAACAAAAATTACTACTTTTAATTTTTTTTAAATATGAAACGTAATGAAAAAAACTCACTTTAAAGGCATAATAAAGTGAAGAAGAGCATATAATTCTCTTAAAGAATTTTGAAGAGGAGTTCCAGTTATTAGCAGTCGATGATTTGTATCAAATTCGAACAAAGATTTGTATAACAGTGAATCTTCATTTTTCAAGCGATGAGCTTCATCAACTCCAAGAACAGCCCAGTTTATAGTGGATAAAAATGTCTACCAAAAAAAAAATGTAACAATATAAAACAATGTACCTTTATTATTATAAACATATTAATTAAAACATCAAAAATGTATTCCTTTAATTAATGTCATTTATAAACAAATAACAATTAACACTTACTTTGTCTTTTAATAGTAATTCATATGTTGTAATCAAAACGTTGAATTTCATTCTTTTATTACCAGGATGACACCATTCATATTGTCTAATCTGTAGGAAAAAGGGACATTAAAATAATAGTTTAAAATAAAAATTTAAAAAAAAATGTCTCCTATTAAATGCATCAAATAACCTTTTCTACATAAAAATAAATAAATAAATATTTTAGAAAATAACTTAACAATCTTAATAAATAAATACGATTTTAACTTACTGTATTTCGGCTTTGGACATCACCAAGATAAACTATGACATTCATCTCTGGTGCCCACATATCAAATTCTCTTTGCCATGACGTCATTGTGGAAAGAGGTACAACTAACAAAAAAGGCCCAAACACAGAATGTTGATTAAAAAGATAGTTGAGGAAACTTATAGTCTGTATAGTCTTGCCTAGACCCATCTCATCAGCTAAAATTACACTATTTTCCCTGGAATAAAAAGGTAATATTATTGATAAAATCATGTGTCATAAAAAATTGGTTGATTTACATATGTATGTGTACATATATAAAATACAAAATCACCACAAATACAGACATATATCAATATACAATCACATACACAAATCATGCAAGCATACATATATATTTATATTCATATAAACATACATCATTCACATATATCCACTTGTGAGTAAAAATGCAAATAATACACACATCCTCATGCATATTTACACAATCTTTACCCAAGAAATCCATATTTAGACATATATATTTATATGTCTTTATAAATATACATATGTACAATAAAAAAAAACTTTGTGAGGGGAGAATCTGGACTGTCAAACCTGTAATACTAGAATAAAAAGTTATTGTGCAATTTCCAAATTTTTGTACAGCAGATATTTACTTTTTTTTTAATACTGTATATTAATTACTTAAAACAAGAAATAAGTATAAATAAAAAATAATTTCCTGCTTCTCTTTTCCATTTTAAGGAAAATAATTTATGTAAATCAAGCAATTTCAACTATCATTTTAAGCACAGGCCAATATGAAACACTTTTTTTTTATTCGATTTGTTAAATATTTATAAATTTTTAAGTGATTTGATTAACACACACACACACAAAGAAAAAAGTGCCTAATTTAAGTTTTGCATTAGCATTTATTTAATCAACAAATTAACTTACTTGCACCATGAATTGGCTAGCCAATTCAAACCTTCTAATTGGTAATCTCTCAGCTCTAAACTGTCATTTCCGCCAACGTATTTGGGTTGAGTTTTTAAAGGTACAAACTTTGGACGAATTTTAAGAGCCTGCAATAAGGATGGAAAACCCATGAATTGTAAATTTATTGTTTTTCTATTAAAAGACAAACATAATTTTCAAGTATTAAATAAAAATACAAAAAAAAAAAACATTTCATTAAATAAGATGTTTAAGTAAACACTTTTAAACCATACCTTATATAATTAAAAAAATTAAAGAAAAAAATATCAATATATATATATATATATATATATATACACACTTACTTTGCACGCTTTGTTTGGAATTTTCTGATTTTTTTGCCGTTCAAAATATTCATCTATTTTATTCTGAAATTTCCTTTTTATCAAACTGCCATCTTCCCAAGTGCACTCAATATATGGTAAGCCAACCCATTTGCAGAAATATTCAGTTTCAGTGCCATCTCCATTTTTTGATGGACCATGCGCTATAAAGAACACAAATGATATTAATATATATGATCTTATCAAATAATATCTATAATTTCAGACAAAAATTCCATAAATAACAAATTTAGTTTCATGCAATACAAATTTAAATTTAATAGAATTTAAAATAATTTAAAATTAACTCACATCATAAAAAAAGGTAGAATTTTTATGGTTCTTTTTTGTATTAAATAAATAATATTAAAATGTCCCCTAATCTAGAGAAAATGCATACTATAACATTTCAATATTAACTTACAAATTATTCTTTCAAGTTGAAGATGCTGGTAATGAACATCTTGAGTAAGTTCTTGCTGGCAATCATAATATTCTAGATCTTCTGCCGAAGCATGTCTTTTCCTAAAATATAGTTACAATAAACTTAAATTCAAGGAACAGAGAGTAAGAATAAATAACCAAAATTTTAACTAAAGGCAGAAAACTGACCAATCACGAATATCCTCCAATTTCTTTTTATAGTTTTCTAGCTTTTTCATTCCTAACACCTTCTGCTCTTTTAATGTAGTTTCTGATTCCCATGTGTTATGAAGGTAAGACCACCCTTTCCATTTAATTAAAAATTGTTCTTCGGTATCAGTAGCTGTAAGATCATTAGGGTCACCATAATCATCTACAGAATAAACTGTAGTACATGCACCAGTAGCTACCAAAATAAAACAAATTATTTCATTACTTTAAAAAATTTAAAGGTTCAATACATCAGCATGATTATTTATGCTATTAAATTGGATTGTCACACCACCACACACTCAACCATTTTACATTTATTTATTTCATCTTTATATCTTATTATTGGCAATACAATTAATGCAATACCTACTAAAGTGATATTCCTATATAAAATAAAATCAAACTGTAAAATTAAGATATAAAAAATGCATGAATATCACATTTTATTAGTAGTTAATAATGAATATCACATTTTATTAGTAGATAAATGTAAAACATTACAATGAAAAATGAAAACAATATAATTATCATTGAAGATAAATTATTTCCTATACTTTGTTTTAAGAATATGCTATATTTATTTTAATATTGTCTTAATAGGATTTAATAAATGCCTTTCAAGTTTTTAAAATAAAATAGCAAATTAATATGAAATAGCAAATAGATTTTACATTACTTATAATATTACAAATATAAAAATTATTAATTAGAAATCAATGTCAAGGGCGCATGCAACAATGCAAGAAAAAAATTAACAAAAATAATTTAGTAGTAATGAGATAAAAGTTTGGTACCAACAATATAATCAAAATTGTCATTACTTAAAATATAAG
Organism: Caerostris darwini; assembly: GCA_021605075.1. NCBI lineage: Eukaryota > Metazoa > Arthropoda > Arachnida > Araneae > Araneidae > Caerostris > Caerostris darwini. The sequence continues at coordinate 255,648 of BPLQ01007451.1, forward strand.
AAAAAGTCTAGTATTACAGAAATTCCAGGTACCAGTAATATATTGCAAGATAAGAAATGTGTTATAAATAATATTATATTTAAAATAAAAAATTTTACAATTTCAAGGATGAAATGTTAATTAGCTACATATTTATTAACATATATATTTATAACAAGTAAACTATTTAAATAAATCACTAATAATAATAAAGTACCTTAATGTTGAAAAAAAGGGAGGGAAATGGACATTCATTTCTTATAAAAATAATTAAATTAATTCTAACCTTTTTTGCCTCCGTCTTGCAAGCAAGAAAATGAAGACCATTATATGAAATGTCTGAACTAAACAATTTACTTCTCTTAATAGTTATAAAAACAAGATATAGATAGTAACTTGTATAAAAATAACATACCTCCTTTTTTTCCTGTACGGTGATCCAAAACCTTTTCAATTGTTTCAGCAGTTTCTTGCTCAATATCATTTTCTTCCATTGAAATAAGATCATCAGATTCAGTTTCATCAGCACTTTGCTCTTTATAACTACAAAATGCAAATTGAATACATGGAATTCATATCTATATACAATTCAATTATCTTAATGGATATCATGATTGTTGGCAGATTTAATGCAAGGGTTTGATTATTAAAAGTTATTTTTAAATTTATTAAAGAGTTTTCACAAGCCTTCTTTCCATTTAATTTAATTAAGAAACATTTAAAAGTTAAAAAACAATGTTGTATACCTTACATCCTTGCGTGTTTGTCGCAAAGGCACTTGTTTTTCATCACTATCAGAATCAGAATAATCTGATGAGTGCCTTTTCTTACGCTTTTTTAACTTTTTTTTACTAGATTTGGACAGTTTCTTGTTTTCAGAATGATTAGATTTTTTCTGAATATTCATTTTATAAGACTCATCAGCACTTGAGCTATCACTATTGCCAGAATTTTCCCAATCTCGAGACCTGAAAATGCAATTTCTTGAATTTAACACTGACTCTTTGAAAATACATTTTAATTGTAAAGTGTTAATCATTAAAAAATCAGATCAATAACATTTAGTTTAAAAACATATGAAATATAACATACTGTTTCCTTGCATTACGTTTTACTGGTTTAACATCATTTCCTCTTCTTCCTTCATCACTTTCATCAGAATCCTAAAAAAAATTTCAAGATGAATATAAAATTATTTTTCAATACAGTGTTTTTTCATGGTATATTTTAACTTAAAATGTTAATTATTATCTTCTTATTAACAGTTGGTTAGAATTTGTAAGACAGCTGAATGCCTGATGTAATTAAAATGATACTGATATCATTTTAATTACATTTAAAACTTACCAATATTTCAATATATTAATTATACTTATTATTAAAGAAAATTAAAACCACATTCTGCTGTACATTTGTAATGTACAGTAATCAATAGTACAGTTAATTATCACATACAAATTTATTACTTTTTTTATATTATTAATTATTAAATTACAATTAAGATACATTACCTCTCCAATATTGTAGCGTTCAGGCTCTTTGCGGGATCTTCCTGATCGTCTTATTCCAAATTCTTCTGGGTTTTCTTCCCACATCTGAAATTACAGCAATTAAAAAAATAATTGGTGGTAAATAATTTAATTTTTAATATAAATTTATATTTTACTGTTTCAAGTTAACGCTTTTAAATATTTGAATTTTACTTATTGGTTAAAAACAGATTATAAAAAATTGAAATACTTGTTTTAAATCATCCAATTCTTTTTTTACTTTAGGTGAACGCTTAATGTCTCTATGTTTATTTGCTTTTGAACTATCACTCTCAGGTGTGTTTTCAATATCACATTCACTTTCAGCAGAGTCTTGATCTGAATTGGAAACTTTTTCTTCTTTTATAGAAACTTTACTTTCCCTATAAAGTATGTTAAAAAGTATAAATTCTGCACAAATTGAATTCTTGCATATAATTAGAACAGAGTAAAGATACTTTACTTAAATATGCCTAAAAATAATTAAATAGTATTTTTAATAAAAATAATTAAATAATAATTTTAATAAAAATAATTAAAATAGCTTGTCATACAGCAAAGCTAAAATAAATTTTTTTAACAAAAATCATAAGCTAGAACTTTTTTTTTTTAAACTAGCATATAAGGGGCTTAGGCAACAGTAATGGTTACAGTGAAATCTGTAATGACGCAAAGTGTTAATTTTTAAATTTCGAATTATACTTTTTTTAAAAAATTAATGAATATTAAAAGTTTTCTTTTTATTAAACAACCATATAATTGATCATCTTTTTAGTAAACATGAAATGGTAATATCGTCAGGTATTATGATTTATCTAATAACTACAGATTCATGGCAAAAACTAGATAACATATTTTCTTTTCTTTGTGCAAGTAATAGCATTTTGTTTTTCTGTCACTGATTACTTGTGAACCTTACTGAAACTTGGAACAAGGAAGTTAAAAAGGAAAACTGGCATATCCACAAAATTTGGAATATGTAAATTTACTGCAAGGAGCAAGTATAAAGAGATTAGTAAAAAATAGGCATAATTTGAATGTTTTATAGAAGTTAATATGATGTCCTAATAACATGGTTAAACCCAATTAGTAGCATGGAGGGCCATGTTACTTATAGGCTAGTTGAATTAAATCTCTTGTAGCAGAAGTCTTTAAAGTGCCATAATCAGACTATAGAATCTGAATCAGCATTCAAAAATTGGAAATGTTTAGTTGAAGATCACGACCAGACTGTACGCATCCAACAATTCTAAGTTGGCATTAGCATTTAACACTAAAGACATTATTTATAGTGCCCATGAATCATATATCAGCTGACCAAATTTTTCTTATCTACAGTTTTTATTCAACGATATAATTTTAATAGCATTAGAAAAAATTATTTAAACATGGTAAGAAACAACTAATAAATTTCAAATTCAAACTATGATCATCCACATAATAATTTGAAACATAAAATAGCATATTTTTTTTATATTTTAGGACACTGAAACTTTTGGCTATACAATGAGAAATTATTATATTACGATAAACAAGTCCTACAAAGCTTTATTCAATTTTGAATAAAATTTACAGTTTATGCCATTTTTAAAAATCAAAAATGTTTTGCAAGCTAATAGCAATAGAATATAATTTGAAATGTAATAAATCAAAGGAGAAAAAGTACAAACATAAAATCTTTTATGTATATATATATATATATATATATTAATGCTTTTTCAATTTATCATTTTTGCTCCAGACACACTCCTACATATATTTAAATCAATATTATATAGAGCTGCCCTGCATTAAAACTCATGGCTCATTCGATGTAGTTAAAAACCAGTGATCATCACTGTAAGCCATTTTATGGCACTGGCTTAATAAATGTAAAGATGACTACAAAAATAAGTAATTTTATTGGGCAGTCTTCCAAAGCATTTTAACCATCTATTGCTCACTTAATCATAGGAGGCAGATCATGCAATAAGTGGTATAATTGCAATAAAATATTAAAAATGCTTAATTATTACTTAAATAAAAAATTTCATTTTTTTTATGGTTTACAAATATTTTTGAATGACATCAAGTTTATTTTAAATTCCCCCCCCTCCCAGATATCATAACAAGAAGATGGTAACATATTCAGTTCTTCTGTAATTTTAAAAGTTATGGGTATGATGTTATAAATAATAGGTATATTATTTTATCACACATTGAAAAAAATTATATTTAATTTCTTCATGAGGAACCATTCCTCTGTACTAAAAATATTGGGTTCTGTAATGAAGAAATTGAGTTTTTTGTTGTTGTTGCACTGCACAGTAAGTTAGTTCCCTTCCAGCCATTTCAAATAACACAACATATCTATTGATAATTAAAGTTAAAGTATGTTACTTTTCTTTTCCAACTGAATATGCTTATATTAAACAACATTCACTGAAATAATGAGATTAATATACAAATATTTAGCCATTATTTCTAGTATATAATTATACAAAATATGCAATTTTTAACATATTGCAAAAAATAAAATGACAAGGTTTTTTTTTTTTTAATATCCCCAAATTTGTTTAAACTGCAGTAACGAATTATAAAATTATGTTTGACTCTAAGAAAAAGATAACTACCATATGTAATTGTTATAATTTCATTGTGCATTGATAAAGAGAACAAAACAATATATTTTTTCTTACTCGTCCGATTCAGAATCAGAAGCAGATTCTGAGCCAGATTTAGCACTATTTGATTCAGAATTAGATCCTTTCCTAGATTTGCCTGAATCAGATTTTTCAGACCCCGAGTCTGAACCAGACTTTTCAGATTCAGATGCAGATCCTGAACTAGAATTTGAGTCAGAATCACTGTCAGAATTTTCATTTCCCGACAGCATTTCATTCCTTCCTGATGAATCTTTATCATTATTCATGCTTGACAATTCTTCAGAAGTCAATGACTCCTGAAATAAATATGTGTATTTATTAAACAACTCTATGTAGCAATTTATATCTTATAAAAAGTTTAAAATTTTTGATGTTAAAGAAAGAAACTGTATTATTTAATCTCAATTAATTTTAAATCAAAATACACAGATTTAATAAAGAAAATAATACTTCAACTTGTTCAAGTGAAGCATGACTTTAAGTAAAAAACTTCTAAGAATATGGCTAAAAATTCCCATTTTAAAATGATGAATATAAGTACAATATTCTAAAAATATAGTATTAAAATGGAGAAAAATGATATTCAGAGATTAAAGTTAACTTTGTCTTTTCAAAAATCGGTGAAACCAGTTTGATTGGCATTCTAAGCATGAAAAGTATTAAGTGTCACTAATGTGGCTGTCAAGCATCCAATTAAAAAAATCACCCTTCAACCTTAAGTTTATAGTAATTCAAATGGATTTGGCTTAGTATATTATTTAACATTGGGAAACTTAGTTCAGTTCAGCAAAGGAAATATTTTCAGATGAAGAAATTTTATATAAAAATGCATCTTGTAATAATGGTTTGTTAGAAGATAATAGTATTAAAATGAGAAAAAGAATTTTCAGTTTAAATCCAATTGAAAATTAATGGAATACAGTTAGTAATATGAAACTTATTGGAACTCTCATGGCAAATTTGAATCAAATGTGTTTAATACTGGAAAAAATTCAAGTCAATCAAGCATAGAGGACATATTTATTTTAACTATTCATTATATTTTAAATACTTATTTTCTATATATTAAACAAATATTTAGAAAAAAAAAAAACATTAAAAAGTTTTAAAAACTACTCTTAATACAACTATCTCGTAGTATTTAATATATTTGTAATTTTATTTTATACAGAAAAATGCAGAAAATTAAGAGTCAAAATCATTTCTCAAACATTGCCAGATAAAACCAGTAAAAAAATGGCATCAGATGACACATGTAAGACATCTGATTTCAACTTATCCCATGAAGATGCTTACAAGCAAAGCAGATTTAGCAAATAAAATTATTTTTCTTGGCTCTGTTGAATGTAGATATTTCATTCCATAGGAGAAAAGAAAAATTAGCCTCAGAAAATAGTAGAAATTTATCAATGATTAAGCTTTCTTTTTTAATATAAATCATAATACCACAGTCTTCCGGAGAATAAATCAAAAGCATTTATTTAAAAAATTATCCAATTGGGACAATTCCAAATGTGCACTACTTGCCATTTTTTTCTAATAGGAGTAGAATGGATAAATAAGAACTAATAATTGTGATTCCAACCTTGAATTAGTCATATAGAAATTGATATATACTAAATACACAAGATGAACCCATTAGATGAGGGGTAATGTGATGGTGTCATATTAGTAAATTTTTTTGCAGATATTTCTGCTACACTCAAACCTCTACATTATAGGGAGAAATTAAAAACAAAAAAGATTATTTTTTCTCAGAAAGGATACAATTTCTATATTAAAAAACATAGAACATTATTTTTCAAGAAATTTGGAAAAGACAGGAGTTGATAAAAAAAAAAAATATGTTGAAACATCTACTACTACCAACAAGTTCAATGATATGGAAATATCCTTTATAAGAGGGGTTGACATAATGCAGCTCATAGAAAAATAAAATACAGTAAATTAAAAAGTGATCAATGCCAAACAAGTAATTATATTTCTTTGTTACAAAGTTAATCAGCCATAGCAATGTTATCTAAAAAAATTACAAAATGTTCCAATTCTATCAAGTAATTTTGTAAAATCATTTGAAATTACATTTACTTCGGAATGCTGTAGGATTATTGTCCGTTTAAATCAAGGGTGGCCAACAGTGCTCGCCTTGAACATTTTTCTGCCGCATGATATTTATCACACTTTTATAAAATATATTTATTTTATAATGGTCAAAGTAGTGAAAACAAATGTATTAAAAAAATACATTATTCATGCACACATATATTTAAAAATTAACTGTTAAACTTATGAGAAAAAAATTAACTTTGATTTTAAAATAATATTCTTACAAATATATGCCAGATATTGCCTGTTTTATTTATGAGTTTGCAGAATAATTAAATTATATTCTGCAAACTTATGATGCAGGCACATCAATTTGCAAAAGCCAAGTAAAAGAGTGGATATACTATAAATAAAAAAATCACACTAAAGATTTAAAAAAAAAAATAAAGATTAAAATAAAGAAAGTAAAATAAAGATTTTTTTTTAATGATTTCATTTTTTTATTCTATTTATATTTGTATATTTTTTATATTTCATTTTTAGTGTTATATATTTCTTTACAATGTGTGTGTAGTATTATTATATTATCTATATTCACATGCAAGAATAATAGTAAACACAAAAATATTAACTCATTATGTTTCAGTTTTTCATACCAAAAAATGTCTGTAGGGGGTCTAAATCTAATATGGGGATACATAATTTTAAATGTGGCCCACGGAGCATTAATGTATTTCCAAAGTGGCCTGCAAGATCATATAAGTTTACCATCCCTGGTATAAACAATTATTGCCGAAAATTTTGGTTGATGACTTATTAGGACAATCATGCTTATACCAATACTAATTTTAGTACTTTTCTTTTGCAATAGCCTAAATGAAAGAAAGAAAATCAGAGCTGTTAGCTTTGTTAAGCAAGGGGAGATGTTCCGCCTCTGTTAGCAAATTTTTTACAAGTGGAGAAGGACGGAAACCATTTATTGGTTTGCAATTTTTAGTAAGTTTCATTTGGACAACTTTATTTCTCTAATTTGCAATAGCCTTTAAAATACATTTATGTGTAGCAGGAGTAATTAAAAATGATTAGTTTAAAAAATAATTGTTATATAAAAAAACCAATCCAAAATTAACAATTACTTTAATTAAAGAATTATTATATAGTCAGCATTATTTTACTATGAGCGACCTTATTTGGTTTGTCCTGAGCTTTACAACACTGATCTTTGTAAAGTGGTGGGCTTTATGCTAGTATCACTATCAGGTATACATTACAAATGCACACAATTTTTACAAGTATAAAATCTGCAAAACACATTTTACACCAAATTATAGATTTGTTGTTTCATATAGCATTAAAAGTTCACTCATTCGTTTTAAAATGAAAATAAAACCTTCGATATTTTTAAATTAATTCTTGAGAAAATAAAATGTGCTTTCAATATTAATTCAAGCTAATATAAAAATAAAATATAAATTGTATAATAATCAGTTTTGAAATTTTAAAAGTGATACACACTGTTAGTTCAGAAGAAATAAATATAAATGCATATTGTGCTCATTTTTACATGTTCTTACTCAAAGCAAGATGCTTATTTTAAATGTAATGTAATAATAAAATATAAAATAATGAGAAAAAGCTATGTTTTTCACTCTATCGATGGACTTTTAAAAAATGATTGACTCTTAATTTAGTCCTCTCATTTTTCTTGGAATCATTTCCATGTAAACTCATAATATTCCAAGATACATTTTGCACCCGAGTTATGCTAATGGCATATAAAATCCCCAAAACAGTGTAGGAAAAGTGCACCTTTTTTGATTCTCAAATAATTTGCTGTTTACTTGATGCAAAAAAATTTAGCATTTCATTATACAAAAATTTTTTAATAATATTCATTTTAGACTTTTTTTCCTCATAAACCTAAGTTGCCTTAAGAATTATAGTTTTCTGTAGAAAAATTGTTATAAATAAAACTATCAACTTGTTTATTACATAAGTTATGAATTAAATATTTTTTCTATGTTGTAACAGCATTCATAAAATGTTAGAAACAAGACAATACACAGTATTTAAAATATAAGATTTCTTTAAAAAAATAAAATAAAACATTTTTTAAACATCTAATGTGTACCTTCTTCCCCTATAATAATAACATGAATCTACAATACATATTCGGAAACATCAGAAAATTTCAAATAAGATTCATAATACATATATTAATTTAAATCTTAAGTTATTGCAAATACACCTGTAAAAGTTGTAAAAAAATGTGTCTTAAAAAAAGTTTTTGAATCCATTAGTAGAATTCATGGTACATAAAAGTATAAATATTTTTCCATTAAAAAATTTGACTTTGGAGATGGAAGTCGAAATACAATTATTTAAGGAAACTGCCAATCCCTATTTTTTTTTCCCTATCATAACTTTAATGTCCTTTTTTAAGCAAGAAATCAATTATATTCCATATCAATGTACATATTTATATTTTTATAATAAAATTAAATACTTTATTTTATAAATCTGAACAAGAAAATACCTTGGTACAAAAATATTTACAAAGCTGCCTTCAGACTTACTATCTGTCAATGTTTACTATTACTCAGAATATATTTGTCTATTGCGTTCCAGACTCAAGTGACACAAAGTATGCAAAATTTTATCTTTTAAATAACACAGCCAAATGCAAGGACAATTACTGCTTTATCAGCAAATTTTTTTGAGAGACCTTTCGGTGCACCAACGCTTATAAAAAGCCATCTTGATTCACAATGAAAGATCTTATTTGTTCTCAATGATGGAATGGCTTTTATAAGATTTAATGTAGTATAGATAAAATCTTTGCATTTAAAATGTGCAATTTACTTAGATAATTGTTCATTTAATATTGGTAATTTTTATATGATATATGTATATTTTTTTTAGGCAAATTCAAAGTACCAGAATACATTTTAAGTAAGTTCAAATACTACACATTTAAAGTTGTAAAAGATTATCACCTTATATATATAAACTTATGTATGTAAAGGGAGAAAAGTTAGAAATCAAAATTTTTTTTTTGCCTATTTCCTACCTCTGCTTAAAAGTACTCTCTAAAGACAATGCTCTTTCTTCAGTACCTAAAGTGAGGTATACCAAGGCAAAGCAAATTGAATCAATCTCATTGCATCTCAAGCACATTGTAACAATAGCATTATGACTAAATCCCTCCACTCAATTAGAACTTTCTTGTTGCTACAAGTGTCTTTGCAATCAATGTTGATCAGTATTAATTGATTTTGATTATAAATATTTGTGTTTTGTACCTTAAGATGCTTAATATATTTCTTTAGTATATTTGAGCTTTTATTTACAGTTATGAAATAATTTAGCCTCTTAGTATTACAGTTTCTGCCAGTCACAACATTGAAGTACAGTAGAACCTCTGTAAGTCGAACTTCAAAGGAGACACCAAACAATTCGAGTTATAAAGTTTTAGATTCTTTCCAACTTATTTTGAGTTAGAGAGGTAAAATAAATAAAAATTCAAGTTACAGAAGTAATAATCATTTTTATTTGCAACTTAAAAATTATATTATGTACTACAATAAAAAATCAAAATAATTCCGAAACAACCTTAAAATTAAAAACATTACAGATTAATAAAGTAAGTTTTTTTCGCTTCAGACAATTCAATCGTTCTCTATCCATAGCATTATCTAAGCTATAAAGAGCAGAAAATTCTTTTTCTTCCGAGTTGCTATTTCATAAAATTGGTTATTCTATTTACCATGTACTCGTACATTGTTTTCCAAGAAACAATGGCGTGCATCATCGGCAAATCCGTAAAGTCGGTAACTTATTTTCCTTCAAGCTATAGAGGTAATTAGTTTCAAATGATCGAGTTGTAAAATGAAACATTGCTAATGTTCGACATACAGAGGTCTAAATTTTTTTCGAGTTACGGAGGGAAAATATATACCAAAATGGCTTATGGTGATTGACTAATTATTTCGACTTATAGAGTTGAAATTTCGTGTAATCGAGGTTTGGGGGCTTGAAGGGAAGGGAACAAAAATTCTTTTCAGGTTAGAGGTTTTTGACTTTAAAAGAGGTTCTACTATATTATGGTTGCTTTGTTTACATATGTTGATGGCTTTCTAAGAATTTTCTTCTAAGATTCCAAAAACTCAATGTATCTGTACAACAAAAGAAGTAATTTTAACCAGAAATTGTTTATATGTTTTAGCTAATATTTTTATTAATAACTACATTGTGGTAAAAAAAAAAAAAAAAATTGTCAACTTTTTTTTTTTTTAAATCTGTTAATAAAATGAAAAATATTTTCTCAAACGGTTTTAGCTAGACTAAGGACTGGCCACACTAAGAGTTTTACCTTCCATGGAGACGAGAAGACATATACCCTTTGTCATTTTTCGGCCATAGAGTCTCCTCTCTCATCTCATCAATTATATTGGTGCCTCTGTGAAGTAACTGTTATTTACTTTAGAATAAAATATTATATCTGAAAATTTAATATTAAATAAATAACTGCATTTATTTTAATTTAAAATTAGAATATTAACTATTTTGAGTTTAAATATTATGGTTTTGTACATGATTAACAAAAAAAAGGGATAACATGATTCAATTTAGTGTTTAACTAGAAATATTCTGCCATTCATTAAAACCTTTATATATATATTTACATTTATGGCAGCAAAAGTATTTCTATATCGAAAGTATTTATTATTATTATTATTATTATTTTTTTTTTTTTTTGTGTGTGTTGAAATGACACATCTTAATACTTTGCTGTATTAAATAATTTGCTGATATTCAAGAAAAATTTTATTTTAATGTTATGCAATTTGTCAAGATAAAATTTAACTCTACAAATAAAATTCAGACAATATATTTTATAGTATGTAATAAACTATGAGTCATTTGTATAATTTTACATAAACAATTTATTAAAAATATTTCTAGCACTATATAAAATTTTTATGAACATAATAAGAAATATTTAAAATGTAGATATGTACTTTTTTAAAATTATATTTATATTAAATGTTTGTAAATAAAACAAAGATAAGTTCCTAATATGGTTGTATTGGTTTAAATAAATCTTTAGTATTAAATGATAATTCTAAAATCATAAACATCTATCTTCATATTGAAAGAAGTTTGCTGGGTTCTGCAAAGCACCCTGGTACAGCATCGCTATAAATAAAGAATCTAAGTGGCCACAGCTGTTTGTGATAATGAAAAATAGGAGCAGTTGGACCACTTTAAAATTTTTTTTCTTCTCTACAGCTTAATGAAATAACAAAAAAAAGTTAATATTTTCTCTATAAAATTAACCGAAAATAATTTTTCTTTAATTTAATAGTTTATATATTTTTTAATATTTATGGAGAAAGAAGGTTAGAGCCAACACTACAAATTGCCTAAAAAAATTTTTCTTTTCTGATTTTACACAGTGCATAAGATCAAAGAAATTCCTTGAAAATTAATAATAACAAGATTTTCTTTTGAGATGATTGGTGGTTGAAGGATCATTTCAATTTGAGTTGGTTAGTTAGGTTTAATGACACAAGGGCTATATTTGACAGCATTCTGCAACAGATAGGTTCTTTAGTTTCATATAATTCTGATATCAAAATACTTTAAATATGTTTCAGCATGTTAAAATCCTACAATAGTAAAAATGTATTCTCACGATAATTAACTCCCAGGATAGCAATTAATAAAGTATTAGTGGCATTAAATCTAAGTTATGTCAGTCATTTAAAGCGAGTACATTCTGATAACAAGGTTTAATAAAGCATTATTGCAACTTGACAGGGAGGAGAATATACTCTGTGGGTTACTATGGTAAAATAAGCATGTTGAATGTATCAATGAATAGAAGTCAAGTATTCTAAAGATGACAGTCTAAAAATGATGTTTGTAAAAGATTTATCCTACTCAATAAAATTTTAAAAACATTTTTCTCCTAATTATGAGACATTTATATCTGTTTAAATTATTTCATAAAATGCAGGTTTATTATTTTATGGAACTTTTTTTATGCATATATTTTTTGAAAAATTACTCAAGAGTTGCTGCAGTCAGAATAAAACATTTCACCAAAATATGAAACTTGATATTGAAAAGGTAATTGAAAGAGTAAGTGAGAATTAATAAGAGAACCAGCATAACTTCATAAAAATGTTGATCTATTATCCTCAGCTTTAATCCATATTTTAATAACAACATTACTATTAAAAATAATTCATTATTAAAAATCTAAACTTAAGCCCAGGATAAAGAATGAATCTTTGAAACAAGTCTGTTTCCCAATTGATGTATCGAGAAAAGCTAAATTATACATGAATATTTAAATTTTGATTAAAACCTACATATACCATAAATCTTAAACTAGTTATGAACAGTTTATGATCAAATTAGTAATGATTCCCTCTACATTAAAATAAGCAAATCTGCTTTTTTAATGCGATGTTAGAAAGGGTTATTTTCTAGATGTTGACATTACTAGTTCCGAAAATTTCAGTACTGTTCATTATTGGACAGCTATTCCCTCTTGAAGAGAAAGTTTTTATAATCGTTTCCTGAAAGTTTAAAGCGATATGTTTGCCAAATGCATACCTAATGGTCGCTTTATCTTTTAGCATGTATCATGTGAATTCTCAGATAAGAGGATTTTCAGATTTTGTCTCAATTTTTTTAGTATGCACATTTCTGTAAGATTTCCCTCATAAGAATTGATAATTATTAATGTAATGACATTTTCTTATTTCAAGAATTTATATAAATTATTATTACTAAATGAATTTAAAATGTTAATTGATGTTTCTAAACTCAGAAATAAAGGGATTATTCTCTTTTAGAACTTCTCAGGATTACTTCATTTTTTATTAGTTAATAAAATTTATCTCACTGGTTTTATTTAAAATGTTTTATAACTACAGAAATAATTTAATATTTATTTACTGTTAGTCTTAGCTATATTTCCTAAGCCTTCCAATTCAATATTGATTAAAAAGATAAAGAAAAATAAAGCTTTCTTTATTAATATCCCTTATGGAACAATTGTATTTATTTTTTTTTATACCCACAAGATTTATAGAAACTCTTTTGCACATTATTAAATAATATTAATAATAAATTATAAAAATCTATTGAACTGAAAAAATAGGTTACGAATAAACCAACTGCAAAACTGAACAATTTACAATTTAAACTTTTAACATGCATCACTAAAATTTTTTTTTTTTTTTTAGTAAGAAAAAATAACTTATATAATATGAATTTAATTTCTCTAAATTAAGTTTCATTATTTAAAAATCAATCCCATGTTAAAGGTTATTTCTAAAACATTTTATTTAATATTAAACATTTAATTATAAACAATTTATAATTTTAAAAGTTATAAAATAGTAATTTAAAAAGAATAACAATTTGTTATAGTTAATTTATTAAATGCCAATCTAAATGAAATACTCAGATTTCCATACTTTGCTTAGAATAACTCATTTAAATTATTTTTTACATATTTAAATTAAAAAATTATAATATATTATAATGCCCACCTAAATAAGTTACACCAATTAAAGACAACTCGTAACAATAAGTTAAAATTTTGAATTTTAAATTATTCAGCATGCAAAAAATTAGTTTCAAAAGTACTATAACAATAAAGATCCAACACTTGAAAACTTATATATAGCTTAGTTGTAAAAAATTTATACCAAAAAAATATATATAAAATTTTAGAAAATCATCAAAAGGTCACTAAATTTTTTCATTCTAAAATGAAATTATGGGAGAATTCATATTTGAAACAGACACATAGTAAGATTTGAAAAATCATAGCTAGAGTAAGATTACAGCTCTAGAAAATAATGTTATCTTCAATTTGACATAAAACTTTCTAATACAATCACTATGTTATATTTTTCATAAATAGGCCTTATAAAAGAATCTTGTTGCCAAATAAATATTTGCAATATATGTTTAAGGAGAAAACCTATGAATTGTTAGAACATTTCCCTAAAATAAAGCTCTGAATATTAAATTGAGAATTTAAAAGCATCTAATAAAAGCAATTTTACATAAAATAAAGTACTAGTTTATACAACTTGCATTGTATATAATTTCTTTTTTCAGAAGTCATGCATGCAACTTAAATAACATTCATTTTAAATGTGAAACATAGCAATATTTTCATTAGGTTAATAGTATTCTTATTAAAACAAATTAGAAAATATAAGAAGTTATTTGTTAAAGGTTGTTAATGATGCTAAATTATTGATTCAATCAAAAGAATTATATCAATAAAACTAATAAACCAAGTAAATCAATTTAAGTAAATCCTAATAATTAATGAAACAAATATCTGGAATCTAATGATAATACAAGTTATAAAAACAAATAAAATGGGCCAAGTTTAATGCAATTTCCTGATAAAAGACAAATTTCAATACATAAACATAGAACAATATATTTCAGATGGCTACTATTAAGAATCCTCAAAATAAAGCATGTCAAATGTTTATATTAAATTTAACACATCAGATGTTTACATTCTGGTGTCTAAGATACTTATTTCTTTTCTGTAACAAAAATGGGTACCAAGAGAAAAAGCATAATTTTTGGTGAGGTTATAGAACAAACCCAAATCTAGAGATCAGAAAGAACAATATTGTGGAACATGCATTATTTTTTATTATAATAACCACTTTTTAACTTGGCTTCAGCTCTTGCAGCACCAAATAATCTTTAAACTTATTTATCACTTAATAACTAAGCATGCAACCGAACTTAAACACGAAAAAAACTACTAAAATTCATTTGATGTATCCAACAATAAAATTTATAAATAATAATGAATTTACAACATAAAAATCTTAGAAAAACATTGAAACATTCACTGAATATCAAATTTATGAAAAACCCACTGAATAATTGATAAAATTGAAAATTTGCTTTACAGTATAAAATATTACAAGTAGTAATAAAGTTAATATTATAAACATTCAAAAATTAAAGAAATATCTTTAAAAAGATTGAATAGTAAGGATAAATTTATGTTTTGTTTACATTCGAAAGACGATAAAACAATTAGGCTTACCTGATCCATAATATAACTAAGTTGTTACAGAGGTATATTTCCACAAGGGCAAATGTTCATCAAATTACAAATAACAGCACTTCTATTGATAAAATATCTTCTTTTAATTAAGTCCGGAATAAACAAAAACAATGCGAACGGCAATTACATAGCGTAAGTGTTATTCAATCCAAGATGGCAGACAGCTCGATTTCTGCATGCAGTTCGCAATATCACGTTTTGCAAATGATTACATAAGAAACGACAACCCTTAAAGGTATTAATTTAATAAAATAATCTTATAACACATTTATCACACGTAAGTGTACTTATGATAATTGACAAGTTAGAAGAATAATTATACTGCACTACTAAGCCACGTTACACACAAGTCGCAACCACCATTTTCACTGAATCTTTCTGAGTCAGTGACGTAGAAATTTCTGGTCACGTGACTACCCGATTTATTTTCAGCTCCGGATAATTTATATTAAATACTTTGTTTAAAATAAATTAAATACATACAATTATTTTTAAAACAAAAAAGCTACCTTTGAAAAGAATAAAAATACATCATTTCTTTAATTTTTTTTAATGAATATTTAACACAATATTTTATGTTTAACCTTCACATTTTCAAATAAATGTGACCATAATTATCTTTATATTTAATAATTTGCATTCTGTTTACAAAATAAATTTTAGGTAATAAAAAAAAAAAAGAATTGAATATTTGCAATTTTTTCTTATTTAAGTATGTATTTATTAATAATTTTTTTTTTCTTTTTTGAAGTATTGGATAATTGACATCTCTCATAACTTAACTGTAACCACAAAAAAAGCACAATAACATAGGATAGATATCTAGAAAACCTCATACCATGCCTACAAATAGCATGGGATTATATCAGATAGAATAGAAGATTTCCTGGACAACATTGCAAGTAAGTTTGAAGCAAAAGTTGTTAATAAAATGCAATTTTCTTACTTATTTAAATAAAATTTTAACACAATATCTAAAAAAACTAGAGAGCAGTTGACTCTTCAAACATATGTGTATTACATATTAATAAAATAAAAATCAGTCACATAAAAGTAAAAAATAACTACTGAAAACAAATTCATTAAGACAAAAATATGCAAAAATTACCTTGACATTAATTTTCAAGACCAACTTATTACTTTATATCCTACTGCTTTTCTACACAGTAGTAAATTATTAATAAAGAAATAACTAGAGGAAAACTATATTATAAGAGATATGTATGTAATCAAACTTAACACTTTCTAAATACTGCTTGCATTTCAATTGTAATATAGAAATCAAACCCGAAATATTGACAATATCCAACAAAAGTTTAATCCTAAAATGTCACAGAAATGCTAATCAAAAAAGTACTATAGAAATGTCAAATTCTAAATTGTCTTACGCATATACAAATAATTTTCAAATTACTCTTTCTTTGACACAGCTAAATTTTCAATACTTTTACTAGACAGATCAATATTATTAATAAGCGTACCAGGAAAGTACTCTAGGAAGTGCTGCAAGATATCAATTATCAAATATTGGTTCTATATCAAGACTTGACTTACATTGGGCAATTTATTTGAAGGTTCGCACTAGCCTCTTTGATGAGAAGCACTAATTCTAAAACAGTCATAAATATTCCAAAATAGTCATTTTCCCCCTATTTATTAGGATGGTTTCCAACACAGCTTTTAAAAAGTAACAAACTTATCAAGAAGGTAAAGGTTAATATAGTCTTTGCCTAAGGGTTTCATGTATAATTTACTAAAAAATTGAAATAAATACAAAATTTATTATTTAAAATAATAAAATTAAAATACTGAAGTTATGATTTGAAATATATAAGAAAACAATTTTTTTACATTAAATCTTGGTTACATTCAATAAGATAAATTTTAATAGAATGTGAAGCATGAAATATTTGACTCGTCAAGAAATCATAAATAAAATATTATGAATTTTTTTTTTTCTAGTCAACTGTTATAAAAGTCTTATTTTTTAGAAATCTACCAATTAAATCTTTAAAAAATCTGATACATTCATAATAAATAATATTTGCATGCAAACATAATCATGCTATAGAATACATAAATTCTTAATTAGGTAAGATTACCAGAAATTATATTACAAGTACATAAAATAATTTTGTAAAACTTACATTAAATATTAATATAATTGACAAATCTTCAACCCTTATTTAAATATATAACACATACACAGGTATAAATTTTAAGATAACTAGATTTTACCAAATGAAAAATATTAAAATTCACTAGTCAAAAATAAAAGGTGAATAAAGATACCAGATAAAAAGTACTTTCATTGCTTTTTCCTCCCATGAGTTTCTATTGTAGAGGTACAAGAGAATTTATTAAGCTTAATTGTAAAATTCAATTATGAAAACGCATTACATAAAAATCAGCAATTGCACATCAACAGCGGCAGAATTTACAGATGTTAGCAAGTCTAAGAACTACTGTTCATTTAGTTCAAAAATTGATCAATAATAATATTCTGAACTTGTTAAAAAATTAGAAGTTTAGCAATTTTAAGAAAATTGCCCGAGTCTGTTAATAATGGAGATATATTAAAATAAAAGCAGACAGATGAGTGATCTTAATTGAAGATAAAATAGCATGACTGAAAACAATACAAAATTTCACAAAACTGGATTATCAATCAATAGAAAATGTCATGATCAGACAAATCAAATTTAAGATTTATTCTAAAGATGCATGATCAACTGGAGACATGATGAATCTGTTTAAACCTGAATGTTTTCAAAAAGTGAATTCTCACTTGTGCAAGTCCTTCATGCTTTAAAAATATTTATAGCTTTGAAAAAAAAAAAATTCCAAGGGAATCAATGAATATACAAATATAAAGAAATTACAGCAATGATTCTTTTTATATGCTATCTGAACAATTTCTACCAAATAATTTCCATTCCTTCAATAAAAATATCCCTCATTCAGATAAAACTGCAACATCTAAAAAATTTCATTGATTGCATTGAAATTATGTCAAGTGCAGTATCATTCTTTATCTCCAAGTAATAATTCTTGTAACAAGATATTCTCATAAGTATAAAAGAAAAATTAAGACATCTTATTATCTTTTATAAATGTCTTTGATGATCAACTTCTAGATACACAATTTAATTTATAATTTTTAAACACAATTGATTTCAACTTCTACATATAATTGCAATTCCATAAATTAAATAAAATAGTATCAACAAAAGGAATCTTTGAATCCATTGTTATCGCTATAAAAATAATTCCAATAATAGAACATTAGATGAATAAATATTGAATCCAACTTAAAAAATTTGAGAATTTATTAAATTATAAAATTTAATAAGGGCACACATATAGAATGCAATTAATTGCATAAATTTTATATACTTATATATATTTATTTGTATATAACTTTATAATATCCAACTAAATTACAAGTTTATCTTTTAAAAAAACAGAGGGCACCAGTCATTACAAATGGAAGAACTATAATGTTACAGGATAATACAATATAAAATTATAGTTTTAAATTGTTTTACATACAATAACTATTCATATTGGAATAACATTATATAATTCTCATTAAGCAACATCACATGAAACATAAGATTTTCAATAGTAAAGTACATGAGATTTTAAGATCAGTATTACTGAATTAAAAATGCAAAATCATTTCTAAAATTAAAATTTAATATTAAAAGACTATTATAAGTCTAAAAATAAATAATGCCCATAAATTAAATCAATTAAAAATAAATTTAATCAATTTATAATAACTGAAATATTCTTCAATATCATTACAAACTCATTAACAATAGTCAATCAAAAAGAAAATTCCAAACAAATTCTGATTACATATTAACTTGAATATAATAAAATAATCAAAACTTTCTATCTTAGAAAGAAAATGTTAAATGTTTTTAAAATAGAACTATCAACAAGTCAATAGAATTATTAATTGAACATAACATGAAATAAAGTTAGTAAATATTCATATAAAAGCATTTAGAAAATAATGGTGTATTAATTTTTTTTAATATAAACATTCAGAATTTTAAGAAAGATATTTAATAATATTTTAAGTAATAGAAAAACAGATGCTTAAGAGGTTTAAAACTGTAATTATTTAATAAATTAAGTTACTTCTTATAAATCATGCTGAATGGTAAACATATTACTTTAAAAATTTCTTCATTTCTTATAATAAAACATTTCTTGGTCAAGAAAAAACAATACATTTCAGTAACCTTAATTGTAAATTTGGCATGCATTTTTTACACAGCAACCAACTAATAAAATTATAAGCCTGCAAATAAAATAGAACTACCAACAAATCAATAGAATTATTAATTGAAAACAAGAAATGAAGTTTTAATAAATATTCATTCTACACTAAAGACATAAAAAACTTGGCACTATTAATAATTCAAGATTTAAAATAATTTTCTTAATGTAGACTTTAAAAAGAAATTAATATACAATTTACATCTGAAGGTAGTAGATGCATATTACTTAATTTAAATTACATCATTATATTACATAGGCTGAGGAACTCAATATATTGAAGTTAAAGGAAAAAAATCGTATAGACATAGAATCCAGAATTGTTTTTTATAATTAATTTATTATAGCCATTGTAAATTTCAAAAGAAAAACCTAGGATGTTTAATGCCAAATAATATTTAAACAAAGTACGAAAAGTTATTGAATAAGATATTCAAATCTTGAAAAGTCAATTTAAGATTGACATATTAATAAGATTAGAAATTGGCATCAATTTTTCGGTTACATTTGATTTTCATATATATATCTAAGACTTTTCATCTTTTATCTAAATTACACTTTAAAAGACAGAAATTAGATTTAGTATTTCAGAATACTACTTTAACATGATACAAGTAAAATAATTTAACTTTTAATATATATTTCATATAAAAAATACATCGTCAAACATATTCAAAGCCAACATTTCAATTTCATAGCATTAAGAACATTACTCTACATTAAGAATCTTAGAAGCTAAACAAAATTTACATATAAATTCAAAAACTTGTAATGAAAAATGCAAAGTCTTTTTAAGTACATTTAACAATAATATGCCCATTTATTTTACGAATCTAAAAAAAAAAAAAAAAAAAAAAAAAACATTAAAAGGTAAATCATAAAATTTCAAAATAAGTTTAGTTAATTTCCCCAAATTTCGTTTTTTTTTTTCCCATGTATGTATGTGTTAATAAACTTTAATCCAAAAATATTCCTAAACCTGATTTAAGATAAAATTTATAACCTGAAAATAGAGATCTTTGAATACTGAGTAGTATTTTTCTTCTCGCTTGTGCACAAAAATTTTAATAACATTGTTTTTAAAAAAGAAAAACAAACTTTATAAATTATATTTTTATTTAAAAAAAGTAATTATACAATGATGATAAATCAGAGAAAAATACAAAGTGTTTAAGGTGAAACACAAAAGTAACCTAGAGCCTCCTTGCTTTCCTAGGTCTATTTCCATTATGTACAACAGGTGTTCTATCTGTAATGGAAATAATATCAAGACCACCCATTTCTAGGCCTTTTATTGATGCCTAAAAAAAAAGAAACCATAACAAATTCAATACATCATTACATAAAAAGAAATAAAAAAGTATACATATGAGAGAACAAAACATAAAATTTGACAAATTATGACAATGAAAATAATAGCATGAAAAGCAAGTGCTGTGATACAATAATGGCTATCTCGTTGTATATAAATTTTAAGTTTACAATAGTTCTCCCAATTGTGGTATAATCAATCACAGTCTATCATTATATTAATTAGAACTAATCCTGATCTTATTCTGACAGTATAAGATAAGGATTATAACTTAGTTACATACTTCAAGGAAATAGAATGCCATTTTTGCAAGCTTCTAAAATTAAGATAAATGCCATTCTAAATATTCTTATGTTAAAAGCTACATTTTATAGAAGCTCTAATGCTTTTTTAACAGTTAAAAGTACACTTAACTGAATTTATAGTGAAACTTTAATATTTTTTAAGTATTTTCATATTCAGATTTTTTTTATGCATTTCTAACAATGTTTTAAATGTAATTTAAAAAAAAATTTTTTTTTAAAAAAAGTTTAAATTTTTTAAGTATTTTCATATTCAGATTTTTTTTATGCATTTCAAACAATGTTTTAAATGTAATTTAAAAAAAAGTTAATGCGACTAAAATAAACTTACCATTCGACCAGGACCTAAACCTCTTATTGAAACTCTAACTTGGTTGTAGCCTTTTCTCAATATTTTCTGAAAATAAAATTTACATAAGAAAAATTTAAAATATAACAATTATAAAACATACAAACATTTTTTATAAGAACATAATACATACTGTACTAAAAGTAATAGCAGTAGCTTGAGCAGCAATATTGGTTCCCTTCTTTGTGTTCTTGAATCCTTCTATTCCCTAAAAAAAAATTAAAATTCATGAATATAAAATACTAGTTATAAAAAATTGCTAGACTTACTATGTACAATATCTTTAAATTTAGTCTACTACAAAAGAATTATATACCAAGCATAAGAATTCAAAACATTAACAATTTGAATCACAACATATGAACGTAACAAAGAAGTTATGCCTCCTTTTAAAAAATACATTTTATGCTTTTGATCTTGTTATATGAAGTTGTTTTAAACCCCTTTCATATTAAAAATTTTATTTAATAAGAAAGAAAGAAAAAATACTAGATGCCACACACAAAAAAAAAAAAAATTAGATATGAGTATAATGAACTTAATTTTTTAAATAGTGCCAAGGTCCTTTCTTATAAAAGGCAAATTACAAGTGAATGCAGTTAAGACTGCTGGCTGTAGTTTAACAACCTACAGCAGGGAATTTTAAAAAAGCAGAATAAAGTATATTCTAAAACTTATATCCATTTAAACATTTATTCATTATCAAATAAAGTATCCAAAAATATACATACAATATATAGGATCATATGTCTACTGTATATAAATCTAAAAGAGTTAATTATGACCATTAGAATCATAACTCTTTACTGTTTACTTACAATAACTAAAAATTTCTTAAGTAATCTCTTAATATACAGAACTATTTCTACAAAGACATCAATTTTAATAAAAATTAATATTTGCAACAGCATTTTAGCTCATTTAAAACTGATAAACTTAAATGAACAAAGTAATATATAAAGCATGATTTGGGTGTGGTTTTTTTTTTTTTTTTTTTTTTTTTTAAGTTAGCAAAATATATTTGTAATCTGCAGACAGAGAATACTTTCTTGGAGAAAGCATTTAAGATGATTGCCAAGGAAAGTATTATTCACATATAAAAAATTACACATGAACAATTTAATGCAAATAATTGTTTCAAACACTATTCCAACTGAATTTAAATTTCATATAGTTGAACTCGTAAACATTTTCTTTCAGCTGTCTTTTATTTTTTTGAAGAAAAAAACTTTCATAAATTTTTCAAGTTGTAAATGTTTCAGCAATCAAACTAACAAAAAATCATTCATCAAAATAATAACATGCAACTAGCTTTTAATAACACCATGACTAAAAAAAGTTTAACTCAGTCTTTTTATAGTTTTATGTAAAAATTATCACAGAACATCAAATATTCTATGCATATATTAGATAATGAATGCTCACTAACACTCATATACAAAAAGAATCATTTTACTTAAGTGGAATCTATTAAAAATAAACACTTAATTTTGTTTTGGAAACATACATATTACATATAGATAAGTTTAAAATTTACATGATTTACATTATCATGCATTCACCCAAAATAGAAAAATCAAAATAATTAGAATTGATGAGAATTTAAAACTCAAAGAGTTTTGAATGTTTAAAGAAAAAATTATACTAAATAATGCAATAAAAAAATTTAAAATTAAGTCAGGATATTTTTTATACATATTAGATAAACATACATATTAAATAAGTAATTTTAATTTAAAGAAATTTTTAATTTAATTGAGAAGTTTAAATCAAAATTCATACAATTCTATCAAATATTTAAAGATAACTTACACAAGATCTGATTTCTTTTGGTCCACCTATAAAAATTTTTTTTATCAATAAACAACAACAACTTATTATAACTTTATACATTCATGCACATGTAAACAGCACTTTTTATCTTATGTTAGGAAGAGAAATTAAGAGTTTACTTGAATTCCTTTTAATTTTTAGAATAAAATATCATCTATAAATGGACATTAAAAACATTAACATACGTCAAGTAAGCTTCATTTTTAATATTAAAGAAAAATAATTTAAATTTTATTTTAATATTAAAGATTTTTTTTTTATTATAAAATTCATGAAATTAATTTTATTTTCAAGATAAATAGCACTTTAAAGTTTAGTTTTGATCATTGTGGATTTTTTTTTTTTTTTTTTAAATTAAAGTACAGGAAAATTTTAGAAAAAAATCAAAAGCTAATCTTTTATATATCCAAAAAAAAAAGCAAGATATTTCCAAAAAAAAAAGCAAGTATAAATAACACAAAAATGTCACTGTCAAATTCTTATATTTAGAGTCTTGGAAACTAAGATGTTATGAAATTTTAATTTATAATTTCAACTAATGCAGGGTTCAAGAATGAAATAAAACAGGATTGCTCACAGCAATCACTTGAAAGCCACTAAGCTTTGCTTATGAATCTTATTGTCTTTTGAATATTGTTAGAATATTTAATTATGTCGTAATCTTCTCAAGTGTAAATATAAAAATTACTTACCTTCAGCATCAGTTAGCATGTAAATGGTATTATTTTTGGTAACTCGAATATGGACAATTGGTAAATCAGCAAATCTAATTCCATTGAACAACACATTTTTGGTATTTTCATCAGGAAAATCACATTTTCTAAAATAAAATAATATATATATATATATATATTAAACAAAAAATAAGACTGTTTAAGAATATCCACATAAGAATATTTAAGTACATAATTCAATTTTCTTTTATATATTTGTTTGGCCACAAACAATAGAAACAATCAAATTTATTAAGTAAATCTTTGAAATTTTAAGTTATAATATTTAATTAAAAATAATTTAACTCTAAGCTATAAATGGATAATAAAATTATATTATGAAATGTGAAAGTTCATCATAAAGCTACCTTTATCAGAATGTTTTAACTAAAAGCCAACTCAATCAACTATTAATATAATAACCAATTTCCAACATGAGAAAAACCAATGTTTGAAATCGTTAATACATCTTGGGAGGCAAGGATGTCTGATATATCTGACAGTTTATCATATTTGTTAGCATTTCTATATAATTCTTACAAAGTAAATTTTAATACAATTTCTTTTACAATTTTGATTATTAAGAATTTTTACATAAAAAAACTTACTAACAAAAATTGAAATTTTATTTTAAGTTTCCTTTTTTTATTATGTATCATTTTTGAAATTATTTTATTTGATATTTCTTAGAAACTAAAATATAAAATACAAGATTTTGTACTTAGAATCTAAGTACATTAATATTACAAAATTTAGTAAACTATACATATTTAATGATGGTTTTACTTATATAAAAATTTTTTTAATGAATTTATATGAATAGTTATAATTTATACATATTAACAAATTGAAAAGTTCTTGGACTGATTTTATTTTAACAGTTTTTAATTTAAGTCAAACAGGTGAAAAATTTGAAGAATCTAAGTAAAAGGTCTGCACAACATACTTAAAAAGAAAGTTGTAAAGTAACCAAAAAATATCTTATTTTGCCATATTAAAAGTAATTAAAAAGTTTAAAGCTTTATTCATAAATAAAAAAATTATCTGCTTCTACTGTGAATGAAGTTAGATAAGTTCTTGTGCTTTTCTTTTTACAGATACAGTATGAATCCTGTATAAAACTCATATAAAACTGTACTCTTAGAAATGTGCTCTATCCGATAAAAGCTAAAGAATCACATTCAAACATTTAAAAATGATTTATATATTACTTATTCTAGTCAAATCAATTTGAGGTAATATAAAATCCTTATTTTATTTTAGGTAATGATTGAATAGATTTTTCTAATTGTAAAGTTTTTTTTTCTTTTAAACTTAAATTTAAAAAAAAAAAAAAAAAAAAAAAATGTATAACATTTTTCTGTTAAAATTTTTTTATATATTATTTAAAATTCTAAATCTTGGATAACCATTCCTTTAAAATAAATTTCCACTGTCATTAACATTCATGAATTACAAATCATTTGTAATATAAAGGATACAAAATCATACTTTTTGCCATCAGACTATAGATAAAATAAAAAGCTCCCAAAGACATTGTCTTAGGTCTATTATTATAATTACAATGTTATATGTCATTACAATACCATATGTAATTAATATGCTAGTTACATCTATGTTCCTGAAGAAATGGCAAAATGACTAAAATATATAAAAGTATCCATTCCTAAGTCTAATGTATTTTTTGCCCTAGTAGCAAAATATTGGCATGCATTTCTAAACTTCCCATCATCCAGTACGAGCAAAAAAATTATACTTAAGAACAACCTAAGTTGACTACCATATTTATATTACAAGAATGACGACACTTCTGCAGAAAAATAGGTTAGTCAACTCAGATTTGTTAAAGAAAAATGATGTTAAATAACATTAAAAAATTATTAATATCAATATCAGTCATTTTTTAATATTACTGAGAATTAACAATTGTAGAAAAAAGACACTATGACATTATTATTCTCTATCTGTTCCCATGATACAGTTTGTAAAATAAAAATATGAGGGAAGGCAGAGGGAAAGACTAGGCAAAAATCACAAGAATGAAGGAAAGATGCTACGAGAAAAAAAAATCTCCAAAAAACCTTGGGAGCAATAACAAAGCTCTCCACATTGATGTTGCATTAATTATGTCTTCATAGTTAGAAACCTGTATATAGAAATTAGATGGGATAATAGAGATAACCATGGACAATTTAATTTCGCCATCAATTCTGCATCAATAGTAACTGCAGAAAGCAATTTAGATAAAATGGAAATTTAATAACAAAGGTAAAATATTTGCTTATCTCTTTTATAAAACATATACAGAATATAGAATTTTTAGATATATATATATATATATTCTAAATTAAAATAAATATCCAAAAATTCAAAGAAAATTTATAATATATAAAAAATGAAATACTTTAAAATACAACTTTACATAATATTCTTTTTTTATTTTAAATGAATATGAATTTAATGAAAACAGCCTAAGAAGTATCCACTGTACAAAATTTTAGTTTATTATTTTTTAAGAGAAATATCAAGTATAAAATGCTCAATTCCTTTATTATAAGTCAGGCTGCTTGACGGGAGTTTTTCACGATTTTTCCAATAAAATATGCAAATTCAGACATTTGGCCTTAACACCATACTAACAAGGCCTATCAATATATTATAAACAACTGATACTGACAATATTTTTTTTTAAACACCGTATCACTATCAAGCATTTTTTTCCTTCCTTGTCAAAGGAACATATCCTGCTATATAAATAGGCAAAATTTTATCAGATAATAAAATTGGCATTTCAATATTTAATTATAAATGAACAATATTTATTGCAATAACTAAAATTTAATTTGATTTAATTCAAGACAGATATAGTAATTTTTTTTATCTGAAATTATATATATCAATAGATAGGCATCAAAATATTTAAATGGTAGTGAACACAATTATGGTAAATTGAATAAAAATCATTTACTACAAAATAAAATATATATCAAATCAAACAGCAATTTACTGAAATAGAAGCATTTCTTATAATAAAAGTTAACTAATGAATTTATAAGCATTTATTAAATTTTTAATAAATTTTTTTTTAAATTTGCCAATCAAAAAGATAAGCCTAGATAATTGATTACCAAAGAACTAATAATAAAACCAAAAAAAGAAATGAAAGAACTTTATTTTTTATTTTATCTTTTTGAGAGAATAGCTATTACTGGCTGCTATAAAAACTATATTAATCATGAAAGAAATTTAAAAAAACCAATATATAGTTTTGTAAAAATACTTAATTTTTGAATGCCCTAATTTACAAAGAGCATAAAAAATCAATGAAATATAGCTTGAGCTAATATCCAACAATATGTCCTACAAAATTATAGCAATTTATTACTGAGAAGTGTTTAAATCTAGAGGAATTAATGAGATATAACTTTTCACAAGGTTATTTTTTACAGACACTTGAAAAATATCAATTATCTATACTAAGCAGGTAATTAAAAAAATTGCAAGTACTTAAAAGAATTAAAAAGATAACTGCATTCGATGTCAATCAATAATAAACTAACAAATTTAAATCAATATCCAGTGTGGAAGTATACCAATTTTAAGATTCAGATTTCATTTCAATTATAATTAAAGCAGTGAAAGAAGATACTTATTAATTTATAAGGCTTTTTTCGTAGGTCAAAATAAGACAAAATTTATTTTTTATAGACGCATTTAAATTAGTCTTAAAAGATATTGATACAAAAGATTAGATGAACAATAAAGTAAATATACAGACCAAGAATTCTGTTATTATCATTTCTGCTGAAGTTTTAGGTTACTGCGACAAAATGGCGCTAGGATGGCATAAATTTAAAAAGCTAAACTTGAAAGTATTTAAATATTTGAGTTAAGTTTGAATGACTGCATTTTGTTTATTATGAGAAAATAACACAAAACAATATAACATTTGAGCATTTAGAAGTTAGAAATAAAGACAATAAAGAAATTTACCACGTAGCAACAAAATGGCTACTCTAATCAAGAAACAACGCTACGAAATGGAATGGCGTACTTGATCCAAGCTGGCTCAATGTCGAACGATTTTTCTTGGGGTAATGTGTCTTCTTTAATAACAATGTTTTGACGCTTATTTTTTCGAAATTCTCTTGCTAAAATCTGAGAAGCACAGATTGTTCTATGAAAGTCTAAAATGGATTTTTTAAGAGTAATATTCAATAATTCTTTCACTAAGGCAGACATTTTCAGTAACACCCGAAACCTACGACAACACCAACGAATATGGACATAGGTAGATTTCGTTATGTGGTTTAGTTTCGTTTCACTGTGACTGTGTTTCCACAACAACAGTCAGTTACAGTTAATTCTAAAATCTAAATCAAGAAATAATAATTTACAAAAATTAAAAACAAAAGACTTAATAAAGTTTGTTTATTCTGTGATTCAGAAGTTACTTTTACTTTTCCACCTTCGTGGTTCTTCTTCTTTCTCTCTTAACCAAAGGATGAGAAATTCTGTTGCATTTCTTGAATATCTAAAACTGTATTAAAAACATTTTTCGAATGTGTGTGCGTGCGTGTATGGGGGGGCGTGAGGGTAATGATGTAATGTATGTATTGTAAGACTATTTATTGTGAGGAAAGGAAGCATCCATTTAAAATCGAAAATGGGTTTCTTTATAAGAATGCTAATCAGATATACACAGCGCAAAGTAGTTTTGAAAGAAAAAAGTTTAATGAATTGTTGTGGAATTTTTTTTTTTTATCTAATTATTATTTCTATGTTACATACTTTAAAATTTTAATTATTAAAAAATAAAATTGCTTTCATTGTAATAAACCCTCCGAAATTATCTTATCTTTATCTTTATTATGCTGCTTTGTTTGCATTCTTTCGAACTTTTTAATTTTCCATACAATCGGTAGTCGAACTTCAGTTACAAGTAAATTATTGTTTGTATAAACTATATTAAATTGATTGACTTTGCCTTGCTTGAATGCCGCAGCACAGCCCGAATAGTTCAGTGTCGTGAACACGCTTTCGGAAAAAGAATCAAACAATCCATCTTAATCGGAGCAATTGAAGCACTGAGAGGATCGTTTATTTACTTCAATTCACCGTCTTTAAACTGTAGGTCCCGGTCTCTTTAGCCATCGTGTGCACAAGATGACCGTAGAGCGACAAACCAAACCACAACAATTCACAGGCTACCTCAGTATTGAGAACAATCTTCGCTTTGCTTGATAAATTTTACAGCTGCATGTAAAGCAACATGATTATTGCAATTCTTTTTTTTTAATAAGTTAATTTTTAGGGTCTCCAAACATGAATTATTGTTATTGCTCGAGTAAACTGCTTCACTAAGAAGATAAATGCTTTGACAGCCATGAAACAAAAAATTGAAATAAAGACTTAATTTATAAAGATAAAGCAAAAAAAAAAAAAAAAAAAAAAAAAAAAAATTATATATGAATACTCATTAAAACTAGAATGCAATATTTTATTAAAAGTATTCATAAAAGAAAGATAAAAAGAACTTTTATATGAAAAACAGTCTGAAAATAAATTTTTAATTTTGTTATTTTCGATAAGTTAACCTTTTTTTCATGGGTGGTATTGCTCGAAAAATAATGAGCTTTTTTTGTTTCTAATCCCAATTGGTAGACATCAACATGTAGATCAAGAACGTGTGGTCTCATGGAATGAGGGAAATAGGAGGCAGCTTCTGTTATGATGGACCACCGTAGGTGGAAGTATGAGTTGGTTCCGTGACGATGAAGAAGGAGGACAATACCTTCCGGAAGGACTTTTAGGGGGAATACCCCGCATTTGAGTATCATATGGGAGAAATCCAGTAAAACTCCCACCTGGTCTAATGAGGCAAGATGAAGCTGATGTGATTCTCCTCGTTTTTTTAAAACAATGTCTACAACAAAGCCTGCTTGCTGAACCTACCTTCGCCTTAGTGCTCACCAGCGGCTCTCGTTGCGACAGAGCCACGAGCTTTTTTAAATGTTAAACGATTATTAAAAATTCATACATATGTTTGGTTATTGCTGCACTTTAGAGACCAGAAATTGTTCCTCACTAGACAAAATCATTCAAGTGAAACATTTTAATCTTGCAATTGTTTTCTAAAATATATAATTTTTTTTTAAGATTTTACACAGCCAAAACTACTTGGTAAACAATAAAAATCTGGGTGATTTTTATTTTCTTTCTTCAAATATCAGATATAATACGTTTCTTTAAGAAGGCCAATTCAGAGACTTTGTAGGCCAAAAAGAATACTTAAAATAACTAATCAAATTAATGAAGATAAAAAAATTAAATTTTGTAATTTATGGAAACTCATAAGAATCTGTCTATAAAGCAATTTTGAAAAGTATGTATTGATAAACAGATCATAAAATAATTTTTCTCATGGAAAATAACCTGAAAGTAGACTTTTAATTTTGATTTATTTGAATTAATTTTAATTGAAATGTTTTCGAAATTAACATGATTCGAAAGATAATTAATTTTTTTAAGGCGGTAAAAGATTGATAAATTTAATAACTTAAAATCTATTGATATTATTATTTAAAGACCGAAGACTGATCGATGCTTAACAAAATTAATTAAAAGGGACGTCGGCAATATAAATTTTTCATTGAGTTAAAATGAATATTTTATTTTAAGTTTACAGTGTTCGAAAGCGTGTTGATATAAAAATAATAAAATATTGGTGGCTAAACAAACCGAAAGTCACATTTAAAGAAATGTATAATATTTCTACATCGATGGTTCATTGTTTCAATTGAGTTATAGGAAAAATCTTGTGTGCTTGGGTAGGAAATTACAGTGGTTTTCTATTTTATTTTATTTTATTTATTTTATTATTATTTTTTTTAATACGCTTTTATTAGTTTCACCTGTATGTTTGTATGTTTATTTGTAACTGACTCTTTGGGCTCGATTTTGCCCTACTTTAAGCGATCAGATTTAATTTGAACGTTTCAGACTTATCAAGGACCGGCGACAATAAAATATTTTGATAAGTTTATTATCTCATCATGATTAGGATCGCCAGGATTAGTGATTTTATTTTAACTTATAAAGAGCAATTTAACCCATGTAGAATGAAAGTATTCAGTAAAGACATGCAAGCTTTCGTGGGACAGCGGCGCAACGGATAACGCGCCTGACTACGGATCGGGAGATTCCTTGTTCGAATCCTGGCTGGCACAACATATTCACATTTAGCCTTTGTTTTACTCACAATTAAATTATTGTATGAACTATAGTTCCAGTCCATCGTACCGGTACCTCATTTAAATATTATAGTTTAAAAACACTAAAAAACACGCTTTTAGAGTTAATCAAACTAAAAAGTAAGAAATAATTGTTAACATAAGAATAAAATTACTGACGAGAAAATTAATGTCATTGTTCTAAAAGCGTGGGGTTCTTTGTAATGGCACTTTTAAACTAACTCTGCATTTCGGAATGAAACTAGTGAAAAATTATGACGAGTGATATCGAGCACCCCACGCTTTTAGAAGAGTGACATTAATTTTGTCAGTAATTTTATTCTTATGTTAACAATAATTTTTTACTTTTTAGTTTGATTAACTCTAAAAGAGTGTTTTTTAGTTTTTTTAAACTATTAATTTATTTGTAATATCTAGAAAACTTGAAAAGTTTTGAAAATTTAAATGGACAATCGATTTTTTTAAAAAATCTTTTTGGGCTTTGTAATTTTCAACCAGCGCTGATTCCAAAGGAGATATGCCCATTATATATGCTGAAAGATTTAAATACTATAGAATTGACCCCTCTGTAAAACTTGTTACTTTTATATGTTTAATAGAAATATTTCCCCCTTCGCTGGCTATTTATATATATAATTTTTGTCTGCAAATGAAAATTTTATCTTTGTATAGCAGGATTTAATCTTTTGTCTTTCTGAATGATTCTGATTGTCTAAGAACGATATCCTTTGGTAATCCTTAAGTCATCACTTCGTAAGTATTTCCATACGTTTTTCATTAGACTACAAATCACAAATAGTTAAAATTCTTTCTTTTCCACCTTCAAACTTTTCCTCTTTTTATTTTTGTAACCTATGATATCTATTTCTAGCTGCAGCTCTACTTTATTTTTTGTCTGGATTCAAATTCTGATAAATAAGAAAGTAATGTTTTCGATCAATTATCAAGCGAGTTTCACGAGTAAATTCAGACTCATGAAAGGGAGTTAGAGTAGTTGCTCACTATCTTGACTTGACTTGACTAGGTTGTTTCAGATGTATGCTCGCTGATCCTGCTTTAACTCAATTTATTCAAATGCAATTAAAATACTACAAATAAAAGAACTTGAGAAAAGTGAACATAAAATCTTTATAAAGGAACTACTCTAAACGCTCACTCTCATGCTCTAATCTTTATACAGGTTGTTTGCTTTCATTTTTTACGTGCAACTGCATGTTGATGACAATCTTGTGCCAGTCTTTGATTACAACGTTCGTATGATTGATATTACGTACAATAAGGCGTTCTTTTCACGATTACTTGCTAATCTCCGAATATGCCATTCAAATTCTCTATATTAAGTAACAGTGCAGTGTTCATGTTCATCGGCCAATCTGTCTTCGAAAACAATCTTTTATTAACATGTTAGTAAGACGAATTTTAGATTTTTGTGGTATTTATTTTCTTTTTTTTTTTTTCCTTCAGTTGATAATGAACTTAAATTAGACTTTAATTTTTTAGTCATCTTTGAATAAAATATAAAAGTATGAAACATGGAAAAATTACATTCAAAATTATTTTATTTAATTTGTTCGGAAGACAAAATAATAGTTATGAATCAACACAACTGTAAATAAACCAATTAATTATTAATAGATGAAGAATAATGACCATTCAATTGTAAACAAATTGGATATTTATATGTTTTCCGCCGTCTTTATTATTATTATCATTATATTCACATTGAATGAAATATTCACTTTTATATTTCACAATAAAGCAAAACTTTTTAATTAAATCATTTGACAGAAGCAATTTATAATCAAACAAATGACACCTATTTTATGTATATAATGTATATATATATTGTGATAGATAATTGTATATTGAACATGTATAAAAATTTCATCTTAATAGGATAAGTCCTTGATGAGTTATAAAAGGACAATAAACGGAGGACAGATAGACACTATAGATTTCTATAACAGTGATTAATCATCCATAAGATCCATAGTTCAATATATTCAATGATGGTTTTGTTCGAAAGAGCAATTATTGATCAAGATTTTCAAGACGATCTGTTCTTATAACTTTATTATGTACATTGAAGAATGTGTACAATTTATGTAAATATAATAAAATATTACGACCCATACCAAAAATATTATGAAACAACCAAAATTAGAAAATATATAAGGTAAGTTTTCGCCTTCTAAGTTCCTCTTATAACAGGTCAAAAGAGAAATGTCTTTCCATGTCAAAATCGAGATTACAACTGACTTTTGTGTTTAGAGCATGGAAAGCCACTGCCTTCGTGACGTTAGAACATGATATGCATTATGAACAATGTTTCATAATTAAACAACATTTATCAAAATTTACAAATTTATTTACTATTTAAAGCATTACTAATATTTATAAAAATATATTACAATTCAAAATTTTAGAATACGAATAAAATAAACAATAGAAAAGCTTAAAATTTTAAACTTTTAGCATATAATACACAAATTGTAATTCAAACATTAAAATTAATAAATTCTGAACAATTGATAAAACATCCAAAGAATATTTACAAATCTGCAGTATTTCTATTAGTACCTACTTAAAATTCACGAATTTGATGATATTGCAATTTTATCTGTTTGAATATAAAGAAAACAACAGTTGATACGGTAATAAACATAAAATATATAAAGTTTTAAGTAAATCAAAGAAACTAAATGTCTCTTTAATATGTCATCTAAGTAGAAAATGGTAAAAGTAAAAGTTTACGGAATGGGAGTTTCAGTTCTCCTAATGAAATTTTTAATTTAACAACACCCACTTTTCCATCTGAAACAGGATTAAATTATTCGTCCAAGTCTCCACTTTAGTTGAAGCAATAAATTCTCTTCTTTTATCAAAATTAAATCATTAATCCTCAAAATTTGTTTATTTCTCAATCCCCCAATTCGTCCCTTCAATTGTGACAGACAGTTCATTCACCAACATTTCCTTAAGCTTTGAAAAAATTGTTGAATCAGCTTCGATCTTTCGGAGAGTTATTTTCCCAGAAATCAAATTAGATTAAATAGAATTTAAAGCAGTTTCAATTATGAAATGTTCAGGCGTGAGGGGATTTAAACCTTCAGCGTCACTAGAGATGTATACTAATGGTCTAGAATTCAAGCATTCTTCAATTTGTGACACTCAGGTGAAATATTCTTCATGACTTAGAACTTGTGTTAAAATGGTTCTCTTTAAATGTATTTTTATTTGTTTCACAACAACTTCCTAGATGCCACTAAAGTGAGGTGTTACAACAGAAGGTTTAAAAGCGCAGTGAATATGCTATCCAAGAAAATGATTTTGAATCTTTTCATTAGAAGAAAGTGATACCTTGATTCGTGTCAGCTCCAACAAAATTATCTCTGTCTGCAAAAATTGCATAGGTTTTCTTCTTTGTGCAATAAACTTTCTCAGTGATAGTATGAATGCTTCTATTTTGTGATCACTTACGATTTCTAGATTGGTTTTGTTGGTAAAGTATACTATATAAAGACAAACATAGCTTTTCACTAGTTTTATATCTCGAACTTTTCTAGGTCAAATTAGGAAATTTTTTCTGCAAAGTCCAATCCAACTTTAGAAAATACCTTTTCAAGTATTGTACAAGCAATTGGAAGAAATAAGTTATCTGAGCAGATGTAGTTTTTGATTTCTGAAGTATTTAATACATTCCCATATTTTTCTACGAACAATTAAATGTGTTGCATGTCTAGCTTCAATGTAACGTCTTCACAGTTCCAAATTATATCTAAAACTTTCAACGTTTTTAAATTAAAGGGAGAAATTAATTATTTTCTTTAAATATATTTTTCAATCTGAACGAATTATTTTTAAATTTCCTTAAAACAATATCAGTTTCTTTTGGTAGT
The DNA here is from genome assembly GCA_021605075.1 of Caerostris darwini. Classification (NCBI taxonomy): domain Eukaryota; kingdom Metazoa; phylum Arthropoda; class Arachnida; order Araneae; family Araneidae; genus Caerostris; species Caerostris darwini. Next base: position 290,934 of record BPLQ01007451.1, read on the forward strand.
TCAACAGCACTAGTAAACTAAACTCATGCTTGTGAAAATTGCAACACAATGAAGGACATACGCGAGTGAGCTGAAATTTTCCGGAAATGCAAATTAGCGCATGATATTCAAATGATTAGAATTTCAAATCCGAAGCACATGCGTATGCTGAGCAGCGCCTTCTGAACGGCGGAGGGATCTGAATAAATAGACGGCTGTAGCGAGGCGTGTATGGTTATCGGTGGCTATCTGCTAGTGATAAACGTTAGCTCAATCGTTACTTATGCCTCTTCGACGAAAAAGAGCGAGATTTGAACAACTTACAGAGTTTGAACGGGGGAAAATCATCGGGCTTCGTGAAGCTGGATGGTCTTATCGTGCAGTAGCCACTCGTGTGCAGCGTAATAGCAGCACAGTGATGCGTCTTTGGAAGCAGTGGACGGACGAGTGTCGGACAACTCGGAAATCCGGGAGTGGACCCCGAAATGTGACGTTAGCTCGTGATGATAGACATCTGGTCCGCATGGCGCTGACGGACTGTACAGCTTCCTCTAAACAATTGGCAGCCAGCACAGTGGTCAATAGTACAGGTGTTTCATTGTGTGCTTCATCAATTCGTAGACGTCTGCTGCAGCGTGGACTGCGCGCAAGGACTCCTTTATACAGGATCCCTCTCACGCTAAACCATCGCCGCCTGCAGCTACAATGGGCCGCTAAGCATAGAGACTGGCGTGCTGATAGGCAGCATGTCGTGTTTTCTGACGAATCCCGCTTTAATTTGTGGTACCATGATGGCCGCATTCGTGTCAGACGCTATGCCGGTGAACGCCACCTTCCGGAGTGCATTATCGAACGCCACAGTGGACGAACACCCGGAGTTATGATCTGGGGTGCCATAGCCTATCATGGACGATCTCAATTGCTAAGAATTGTGGGCAGTCTGAGCAGCAACCGGTACATCAGTGAAGTTCTACAGCCCCAAGCTGTTCCCTTCCTTCAAAGCTTGCCAGGCGCTGTATTTCAACAGGACAATGCCCGCCCTCATATCGCTAGGACTGTTCAATCCTTCTTTGCAACGCGGCAGGTACAGCTTCTTCCTTGGCTTGCGTATTCCCCGGATATGTAGCCGATTGAACATGTGTGGGATTTCGTTGGTCGGCGTCTCGCTCGTGATCCTCGTCCTGTTGCTTCTGCAGACGAGCTTTGAGTGCGCATACAAACAATATGGAATGCTCTTCCTCAGGCAGACATTCAAAATTTGTTTGACTCCATGCCACGTCGTGTAGCAGCACTTATTGCGGCGCGTGGTGGCTATACAAAATACTGATTCCGATCTCTTGTTATTGTTTGTTTGCTTTGAACATTTAATCATTTATAAGTTGAACATTTAATCATATATTAGTGTACCACTACCACTCAACTGTGAATTAAATTTCATTCAATTATGACGATTCCTTCATGGTGTTGCAATTTTCACAAACATGAGTTTATTTCCTGCCAATATCCTACTGTAATAATTTAGTGGCTGAAAAGAAACGTGTGTAATACGCAATACAATACAATCCGCAGACGATTCGTGCCTGTTAACACGATTTCTTTTATACATCATTTATTAATATAGTTCAGTTCCTGTATAGTTTATTAAAACCCTAAATAAGTATAAAATTTTTTTAAAAAAATTTTCGGTGTTAAAATAATATAATGAAACATGTTATACATTCAAAAAGTTAAAAAAAGTTAAAAAAAAAAAAAAAAAAATTCATTAGTAAACCATGGCAAAACAAAAAAAGTATTAACTGGACATATTCCATACAAATAAAAAGGAATAAAGGTAAAATAAAAAAAAAATTCAGCCAAGATTCGTTTCAATGACATAAAAATATTGGAAATTTTTTAATTTACCTGGTAGAGAAGGAACAATTTAAAAAAAAAATAACTTTGCTAATTTGTGATTTTTAAATTTATAGAGAAAAAATATCTTAATCAGTATCAGTCAATTATACTACAGTGCCGAAAAAGTAAGACCAATTATTATTATTTTTTCAAAACTCTTTATTTATTCTTCCAAATTTATTTCATCGACGTCAAAGTAATCCCCTCCAGACACAATGCACTTATGCCAACTTTTCTTCCAATTCTCAATGCATGGTAAAAAATCATCGGCAGGGATGGCCTACAAAGCGCGCAGCGATTCACGATGAATCTCTTCAATCGAGTCAAAACGGTGTCCCCGGAGTGGTCTTTTGAGTTTAGGGAATAGCCAGAAGTCTCACGGTCTGAATACGGTGGTTATGGAGCGACACGAGTTTCATTTTTGGCGAAAAAGTCACGAAGAATCAATGCAGTGTGAGCTGGCACATTCAGTGTTTTCGGTACCAATCGAGATTTGACGCGTTTGAGGCCCGAAATGGAATTGACTGATCCCTTTGAAATCCTTTTGAAATTCCAATATCATCAGCAAGGTCAAGGTTTCTAACTGTAAATCGACGGTTTGCAAGAGCCAAATCTTTAATTTCTTGGACGTGAGCTTTGTCGGTTGAGGTTGATGGTCGACCAGAGGGCTCTTCCTCTTCGCGCTCTCTGCCTTCTTTGAACTGTTAATACCACTTCTAAACATTTTTTTAGATGTAGGAATGCTCACCGAACACCTTCTCTGCATTCTATACGTTTCCGCAAACAAAATTGAATGCAAGTTCTTTGCTCAATTAATTCAGACATTTAAAAAATCGCCGGAATCAGTTTTAGCGTCTCATAAAGCCAAGCTTAACTCAAATACTACTGAATATTTTGACGTTAAATTTCACACGGATGTCAAAAACAGTGCCAGCAGGAAAAAAAAAAAAAAAAAAAAAAAAAAAAAAAAAATAGAATTCCATAAGCCTCGGGAATTTTAAATTGAAAATTGGTCTTACTTTTTGGACACAGTAGTAAGTATTTTTAATAACTTGTATTAATAAATATTTTTTTTTTAATTTATTGCCTCACTTGAATAAAAGTCCAAGACAAAATTTCATTATTTATATGACGATTATTTTGTGCTTAAAACCCGTAGTTTAATATAAAATGAAAATTAAGAGGTTATGAGAATTTTTAGTATGTATTTTTTTAACAATTATCATTAATTATTTCGTTTTACTAATATGTACAATGACCAAGTCTTACTTACCATTTAACTTTTGTTTTGAAATGGTTTTACTATGAAAAGCAGTAAACAAGATATGTTGTTGTTGTTGTTTCTTATCCCACTTGGCTGGCCAAGCCCACGAGCCCATACGGACTCATGATTGAAGGGGAAGGAAGCAGCTTCTGTTGTGATGGAGCACCCCGTAGGTAGAAGCCTGACTTTTGCTCCGTGACACTCTTACAGTCATAGAAGACCGGGACCTACGGCTTAAAGTGGATTCCGAACCACTACAAACATCCATGGCACCGCCGGGATACGAACCCGAAACCTGTGTCACCGAGCGCCAGAGCGCTAGACACTCGGCATTCAGGTCCCAAATTTGCCAACGGCACGCAGTGTTCCCAGGTGGTCACCCACCCAAGTACTGACCGCGCCCAATGATGCTTAACTTCGGTGATCTAACGAGAACCGGTATATTCAGCATGGTACGGCCGTTGGCTAAACAAGATATAAAGTAGATATTAAAACATTTTTTGCACGAAAACAAAGGAATTTTCATGGGTTTCTTTAGCTTGTTCAAACTTAATAGAAAAGATCATAACACAGTGAACAAAGAAGAAAACACAAAAGGAATTACAGACCGAAGTACAATTTTACTCTTTAATTTATTTAAACAATAACTTCCATAGTTGCACTCAATTGAAAATTATCTTTAAAAGTTATTAAGAAAAACACAAAAACCTTATGGATTTATTAAGTATTTAAAGATCTTTCTTCTGATTCTTTATTTAAAGTTAAATTTTGTACTTAATTAAAAACTATTTTCTTTGTTTTCTGGAATCTTGTTTTTTATCTATTAAATATATCAAAACACACGCAACTTATTATAATGTATATGTTGCAGACAAAGCCTGAATATCACGAAGTAGCCAATTTTGTTAAAAAAACAACTAGCAGAAAGCTCGAAATTCCTTTTTTTCCAGGCTTTGGCCAGGTTTTTAAAATCACCTTGCAATTTGGGCAGACCTCGGACATAACATAAATGAAAGTTAAAGAAAAATTGTTATAAATACAGCTTATAATATGAGATGACTCTTTGAACATAAAATGAGACTTCTTTTTATTACAAATTGAAATTTTCATTTCCCTTTGACAGGCTACATTATCTTTTAATGATGTTGATTGCAGTATTCATTCCAGCATGTGAGTAGCCAGAGGAGTGCAGTTGTCTCCTTAGATCAAGAATTGTTCAGTTCATTATTTTTAACTTCAAAACTTAATTAATAAATATCAAAATTGATTATTTTTTGTTTTATAATGAACATGAATGAATCCAGGCTATGCTTCATATATACACTTGTTTTGAAACACTATCAGTAAAATCACAACCTCATAATTTAACTTAAAATTTTTTTTGGAACCATTTACCACCAGGGTAAGTTGATATATATATGCATGTATATAATATTAATAATACATCCTACCAGTAAAAAACTAATAATGGGCAAAATATATTTTTAAGTAACGCCAGTGAAGTCAATTGTAAAATATTGTTAGATACATAAAAGTATTGTAGTAGGTGTGTCGTCGTTTGTTTGTGCAGCTTCAATTGGGTGTGATCAACTCGAGTCCCAAGTCCAATAATACATTTATATTGGCGCGCACAAGTACCACAATTACATACAAATACTAAACAATATTTAACACGTATATTTAACGAACATTCAATTACAGATTTAGTGGAAGGATTTTACTTTTAGCGCTCGGGATGAGATATTGTTATTCAGCGCCAGTTGCGCCATGCGTCCTCTCGCGTAGGAGGTTCGATGCCAAATGAACTTTTTATCGGAACACCGCAAGTCCGTGTACGGATGAAAAGTTCAATAGAAGGAGGAGAAGGAAACACGAGCGTGCGCAGGAGGCAACACGATAGGTGGAATCACGGTTACAGTATTAATACATACACTGAAAAAAATAACAAAAAATATTCAACACCAGGAAGAAACAATTTTCCCATCATTAAAATAAACATTACTACTTCAATCTCTTACAATTTATACTTTATCATATATTTACTAATTTTTAATCTAATCCTGTTTAAAAAAAATACAGTAGAATAATGAAAAAGCAATATAGATTAATAGATTTTTTTGTGGTTCAGATAAAGGAAGATAAAAAAAAAAAAAAAAATCCAATTAAATGCTGATCAATTTTTTTACGCACATCTGAATCTCTCTTCTCACAGTTGCAAACTCTTCAAATGTCTTTTTATTACCACCCGACTTAAGACAATCGTAGTCCGTGTCATTTTTGATGATCTGCCATTTGTTCTCCAATGCGACAGATAACAACTTTAGCTTTTAAGAATTTTTAGAAATTTGGGGGTATATATCTTATATCTCCCAGTAATGGGTTGGAAAAGGATATTTTTTTTTGTAGGCATTCTGTTATTTTAATGCAGCAGATAAAGATAGCGTGCTGAAAGTCTTTATTGTCAGGTTACTTAAGAATCTTTGAAATTGTAGAACCAAAGAGAAATCCAATCCCTTTGAGAGAAATCCAATTGTCTGTATCTCTACACTTAATGTTTACGAGAGACAATCACTTCTTTTGACCAATAATTTCTAGCTTCAGAAACTTAAACATGAAGTTTCTTAAGAGTTAATTTTGCTTATCATAAAGTACATGAACAAGAGGAGCTTCTTTTTGAAAGATGAGCGGATAGGTTGAGAAAATAGCGACCATAAAAACAACACAATTAAAGTAGTATATATATGATTTTTTTAAAAAGCTGAAAATGCTGTTGTACTCGGTTTGAAGTTTAATTTTGGTAAAAATTAAAAAAAAATTCTTTTTTAAACGTTGTTTGCTAAACTTTCACAGCATTATGTAGTTCAAGTTCTTGATGTTCAATTTTTTGTTGCACAATTGGCAATAGGCTGATTAGATATCCTTCCTCACAAGCTTCGCACCACTTACTGATTGGTTGGTTATCAATTTTATTTTGAAACCACTAAAAGAGAGTTTAGAAAATTTCGTTTGTCTGGGCATTTTGAACGCAAGATATATCATGAATTAGCATCTATGTGTTTAGCACGGTGGCCATATAAAGAAACGGTCCAGAAAGAAAAAGCGGCAAGAAAATGCTAGGAATTTCAATTGTCGAAAATAAGTGAGCTCAAAAACAAGTTTCGTTATCTCCCCCATTTCCACTCTTCCATACAAAACAACAACAGCGTCTGCTCTCTCTCCATTTCTATTTCTCTTTCGTTCTTCACGCCCTCGGGTGGTTCTGCATAATTTGCAACGTCACTAAACGAACTGATCCAGTCGTCGGAGCACTGTTCCTGTACCTGCTTTGATTGTAGGTTAGCTGCTCCTTTAGTCATCATTTCTAGAAGCAGCTACTGTATCCCTTAACGAATTTTTCCAACATTTTTATCTCGTAAATCCTTAAATTGAGAAATAATTTACTTTTATTTATTCCATTTCAAGCGAATTTCTAGCATTCTCTCCTCTTGGGCTGATCCAATCTACTTTACATATCAAGTATTGTTATTAGCCATCCCAACAGCTGCTCCACCTGTATCCAGTGTGTTTAAGTACTCATCATCCATCTTATCTTAAATATGAACATACTTTCTTTAAGTACTCATCATCCATCGAAAATGGTTCAGTACTTAAGATAAGTACTTACCAGTACTTATCTTAAGGTCATCCAGTACTTAAGATAAGTACTTACTTTAAGTACTCATCATCCATCTTATCTTAACTATGAACATACTTTCAGACAGAAGTTTAAGGCCCCTGTGAGGCCAAGGTACTCCGTGAACATAAAAACGATTGACTGACTGACTTTCGTTTTTCGAAGAATGCAAACCAAACTTTATCCTATTTTCCTTGGATTGTGTGGTTATTTCACAGCACACTCTCTACTCAACGCTAACAGCTCGCGTGGCATCATTCCTTCGACTAATAGATAAAAAGACGCTTCCATGAGTAGCTCATTCGCGTTTGTCTGAACTTGGGACCTGATCTGGAAAATTTTGTTTGGATCAGAATTGATATTAAGAGCATAAAATTCAAAATTCAGGCCCCTTTTTTTTTATATTTTAGGAATTTCAGGACATATACAAGGTCTGCTGGGAGTATTTTCTTTCACTTGTAGACACTGACGCCCACAGCATCTTGCCTCCATCATCTCCTCACTTGCAACCTTAACAATAAGTTAATAAGTTTCTTATTTTATATTTTTGAAAAAAAAAAAAAAATTAACTCAATAAATAAATTAATAATTTTTTCCTCCCCAAATTAAAGTTTCATCCATTACTTTTAGAAAAATGCATTTTTTTTGGAGGGGGGGGGGGGATGCTTTATGCAGTAAATTTCAACCGAAACTTTTAAGAAAAAAATTAAGTATACATATTATAAGTTACCATTTATAAACCACACAAAATTTTTTTAATTTTTTAAATATCTTATTATGATCCTTTTAAGAGTCTTCGATTTATTACCTGAGAATATTGCTACATATCTTTCTGATGTTCTTAATGTATATAGCAAATAATTTATAACACGAATTTCCATAACATATTTTAAAATATTACCGTAATATATTCAATGTTTGTAAATTTAGTTTGTTTCTCTCTGTAAATTAAAAGTAAAAATTTTGAAAGACTTATTCTTTGTCACATTTTTTTTATTTATTAAGCATTTCCAATTTGTCACAATAAATATCTATACAGGGTATTCCATTCAGAAGAATCATCCTTAATACACTACGATACATTTATAGCATATTTCAGTATCTAAGGTTTACCATTTGATTATAGCTTTTGTACTATTTGAACCTTTGCAAACGAAATACTCTATACATATCACGATGCAACATAGACCTTAAAATTACTACTAATGATACTTCCAATGATATCAGTACTTCCATTGATATCAGTATGATCAATTTCATAGGACTGTTAGTGAATACCGAGTGTATTGTTCCAACTTATTCAACTGAAACATATTTACTAGCAATAACAGACGATTTCGGTATATTTCTTTTGAAATGTTCGAAAACATTTTTTATTAAAAGTGTTAAATATTTATCACATTGTACTTGTAAGATTTTCTTCGAAAATGGATCTTTTTGAAACTGACATGAACTTCTGTTATGTTTAAATTACTGCCTGATATTCAGCAAACCAAATATGCCAAATATTCAGCTTTTTCTTGAGGAAACGTCATAAAATGTTATTTAGCAGAAGTGTTAAAGCGCGCATGCTTGCAATCGCCGCCTTATACTCATAAAGTAGGCATTATATCATCGTTTTATGCGAAGCAAAAAATCCCAGTGGGCAATTATTAATTTTTGATAATGCCTATGTGCTTAACCACAAGGTAGTAACAGCAGTCAATTCAAATATAAAAAAATATATATACCTAAATATATAAACATATTTGAATATTGATCAACCCAACAATTATGGAATACTATTTTATGAAGGAATAATGTAAATAAAATGTTATTAATTAGTTAAAATGATAATCAATAAGTAACCCTGTTTCTAACACTTTTTTCAAATTTTAATGTAAAATCTTTTATTAAACTCAGCACTAATATCAATATTAATACATTTATTCTATATACATAATTTGGCATTATAAAAAATCATCCTTTTGATATTATGCCTTCCTGAAGAAGAAGGTCATATATCTTTCTAGTTTTGTTGACATCGATTTTGATAACACTTCTAGCATTGGCAAGACGAAGACTTCCCAGTTTCTGATATTCATGAACAAGTATAGCTTTATAGTGAAGGAAAGATGCTGGCACTAGTCTTAAACTTGAGCAGAGCTAGAAAAGGAAAAAATCAAATCAAATCAAATTTTGATTCTTATTTTTATCAAATACAGAATTTAAAAAAATTATTTTAGAATTACTAAAGAAATAAAAATGTATAGTTGATCACTTATACTTCTTAATATCATTACAAGACAGGAAATAATTGTAAAGTGTTATTTTGATTGATGATTTTTTTGGCATCCTTATTAATTGTTTCCAGCCAAACAATAAGTTGCAATCATTTATATATTAGCATAGCTGCTAGTTAAGCATCTGTGTCATCGTAATTTACCATCAGTTGAATTAATTGCAAATAATTAGAAATATTATTTCAACATCAGCAACATGTATAACAAATCACACAGACCTTAATGGTTGTTATATTTGGGACTTTTTTCTCTAATTAATACTTCTTTCTGTATCAGTGAAAATTGATTGACTTTATGGATCTGCCTCTAGAACAACTCTATGGATCTTCCTTTGGAATTCCTATCCTTTTTTTATTTTTAGCAAAAGCACTTTTTTGAAAAGTAGAGGAGAATCAACTAACACTTTTGATGTGAAATATTTTTAATAACATATTATAATTTATTTTTTAAAACGTATTTCTTTAATATAATTTCAACTTCACTTGGCAGCCATATTCTTTACCAATTGCTATCACAAGATTAATCAACTACATATAACTTCAAAGCCTTTTTTTTTTAATATGATGTTTAAAGTTTTTTTTTCACAAAAAATTCAGTGCTGAATAATTCCAGGTAATCAGTCAGTACGTTATTGAACCCAATTTCAAATGAAAATTTGCCTTCCATTACAGCTGGGCCTGCATGATTTATCACATATTAACACATACAACATATGCATTCCTATTAATTGCCCTACCCCAAAGACCTTGGGGGATTTTATGGCACACAGCATGAATCTTACAATTTCTATTAAAAGTGTTAAATATTTCTGTATTTTTTCAACAATCTTCTTGACAACAAATTATTACAATCTTTTAATTTCTCATCAATCCTGCTATTCAGAAAATTGAATAAAATAAAGAAAACAAAATCATAAAATTAAAATATCCAGAACTTACTTCTCTTTCTTTATTTGATAGTTTTTCAAAGCCAGGCATGGCAGCAATATTAAGGGGAGGGGCAAGTCGTCGACCTATAATAAAATCTCATATTCAAATAATTTTCTGAATAAAATAATCATAAATACAAACATAACATAGATTTATTTAATATACATGATAAAATGTAATGAACTAATCTAATTTGTAGCATATCTATTTTTTATGATATATTGTTTTGCTTCATTTAAATAAATAATTTGGAGAATTTCAAATGCTAATTGAAATTTTTAATTCAGCATATACATTATATTTTATAATTTTTATTTTTACCTTGGCAATTGTCTGGGCCATCTTTTAAAACTTGTTTGCGAATCACATTATGACAAGATCCTTCATCCTGTAAAAAGCAATATTTATAATATGCAGTAAAAGAAATGCCTATTTATGTTTTAATTCATTTATCAGAAAAATTTAATAAAAATATTATAATGAATGTTTTTATTTAGTCTGATATGATATTTATTCAATCACATCAATGAAAGCAGGACTTTCAGTTACATAATTAAAATAACTAATTATCCAATATTTTTAAAATCATTACTTTAATATAATAAAAATTACAGAATTTAAAGAAATTGTATTATTTTATGCTGAAAAAGAAAAATCTGTATATTAGAAAAGGGAAGACCTTCAGAAACGTTTAATGGCTATTCTTAAAAGCTATATAAATTGTGGAGTTAATGCTTTTAATTTGATTTATTATTTAAATTTAATTGTTATATGCAATATTTTTTAAATCATGAGTTAATTTGTTTCAATATTTATTTTTTCATTTGAGAAAAAAATGACATATTACAATTTCTATTAGTCTGTTCCTATATAATATGTTTCACGTTATAACTCTAAAACCTGATTTAATTTTAAAAGGCTACAAGCAGATTTTTAAAAATATGTTATTCATGAAAATTTTCCAAATATTAAAAATTATGAACAAATATATTCTTGCTTTGCATTTACACATTTTTGAAAAATATATTAAAAAATAAATGAATACATCTTTTTCTTCATTAATCCAACTTATACTTATTATCTTAAATATAAATATTCCATAATTGATATAAAAACACTAATCTTATAAGAAATAGTATTTTTTGTTTCTGTAATAATTTTTATATTTAATAATTATTAGTAATGACAGTTAAATTAAAATTACATTTTTATATCTTATTTAACCCAATTAATATAATACAAGTTGCGATGAAAAGTCATAACTTTTTCAAAGAAAAAAGAAAGAAGTTAATTCTACTTCTTTATTTTTTAGAAATTTGAATAAATAAAGTTATCTTCTGCAACAAAGTTTTAATATCAATAAACAAATAATATCATCCTAATTATTCTAAAAAAATTACTTTGATTCGACTCAATACATCATCAAGGGCTGATTTGCCTCGTTTTCTCTGCTCTTCTCTTCGTTTTTTCAGCCTCAGATATGTAGGTATGCTTTTTAATTTGGTTATTCCATTAGCTCGACATTCTTGTAATAACCTGATTCTATTTTTCAGTTTATGTTCATCTAAATTAAAAAATAATAAAAATAAATTATGTTTTACACAGAATTCAGTGTTTTCAATTTATCTGACAAAAATACATATATTTTTAATAAGTTCATTGGTAAAAAAAAATCAATTAATATGGAAAACTCCATGCATGAATCTTTCGGCGATATTTACACATTTTTATTTACAATTGTGTTCTTTTAGATTTTTTTCCAAAAATAAATAAATAAATAACATACACATACATACATCAATATTTTAAAAAAAAAATTTTTCCCTCATTTTTATGCATCCAAAAATAAACTTTTTAGTTAATCTACATATTTGATAAATTAATTCCAAGTGCAGATTTCTATAAGTTAAATGTTGTTTAAAATTATATGATTTCTTATTTAATTAATGTATTTTATTTACTATATATAAACTAAATACAAATATTTACAATTCAGAAAAAAATCATGCAAAAAATAAATTTTCTAGTTGAATTTTTCGTTCCGAGTATCCTAATTTTCTATTTTAACCAACTAATTGAATATTCAAAAAAAAAAAAAAAAAAAAAAAGAATAATAATGAGGTAGAATACTGCATATAATATAACCTTAGACTTTCCCCCCCTCAGAAGCTTTAGTAAAGATTAATTTCACAAATCATAGCCAAAATTTTTTTAATTATAATAATAGAACTTCAATATGAAATAGAAGGAAATAGTTTTTTCAAAAATAATGTGATAAATTTATGATAGTTCTTAATACAATATTACGATAAATCAGAAAGGTTTGACACTTGTCATCCTCTGACGTACACAAAAAAACTAAAATAACAAATAAAATAAGATAACAAAGGATTAAAAATATTTGATGAAAGGCTAAATTTTTAACTAACTGATTCTTAACAAAATTTTTATCTCTTTCAGAAATAAAAATACTATATATTAAAAAAAAAGTGTTCGATTTTGAACTGGTTATTTAGAATTTTTTAAATTTCACAATGTTTTTTCTTTTCATATAACTGAAATGAATTCTTTTATTTTTAGGCTAATGTCCAGTAAATATTTCTCTTTTGTTTTTACATACACAACTTAGTTCCAATTATTTTTCATTTAAATGTATAATATTTTAATATTCCATTTTATATTGACGTAAATATAAATTTAAATGTTTATTAGGCTATGGTATAACCCAGAAGTACAAAAACTTAATTTCCTTAGTTAAAGGTTATTATAAAGAGAATAAATTAATAGACATAAATTACTCCCCAATATAGATAGGAAATTATGGTAGCTATGCTAAAAAGCATACTCCACATTAACAATAGCCTGGCGTAGGATAAAATAAATATTAACAATAGCAATTTCTGCTAAAAATTTAACAGAAATGTTCCAATAATTTTATAAATCTAATAAATGGAAAAAATATTAAATTCAAATACTTACAAAGAAGTCCTTCCAAAAGTTTATAAAATTTATCAGGTTTAAAAAGGTGCATTAATGGTTTCATCGTCTCTAAAAAATCACACCCAAGTGATGCATATCTCTTAAAATCATCGAAATTGCGTTTGATATTAAGCAATCCATAATCTTTTATGAGACATTTTCGACGGTATCGTTCCTTTAGACGTGATTGATATATGTTCAACACTGTCAACTGCAATTCTGTAATTACATTTTCTGTATATATACATATTGTTTTTCAGAAGAAGAAAAAAAAGGCAAAATTTATAATTTGAGAAGTTACATTATTTTACACTTTCTATTAATAATTTTAATGAATTGAAATTTTACTATGAAATACTTCTTTTAATCATAAAATAATCATACACTGATATATTAATTTATAAGAAATATAATATGTATATACACATACATTTTGCATTATTAAATACAATCTATACAGAAGAGAGGGTAAAATGCATCATACACAAAATGGAAGCAAAATTATAAAAGATACCAGGAAGTTTTTAACAAGGCCCAGACAGTAATATTTTTTTTAAAAGCATTTAAAAAACAAATTAAATTAAAAATAGTTTAAATCTGTTATTTTATATATCTAATGGCCGAGTGGCTAGCATTCTGCCTCTTAGTACCAGAGGTTTCGAGTTCGAATCCTGGTGGTGCCATGAATGTTTGTAGTGGTTTAGAATCCACTTTAAACCATAGATACCGGTCTAATATGATCATAGAGCGTTGTGGGTGGTAGTGTTACTCTCATCCATAGCATATCTTCAAGCTACATGTGCCCCCTGTGTAGTGCTAAATGTGTAACAGCAGTGCAGCCCTTGTTTATGGCATTAAGATTAATTGTCTGTGTATTGCCAGCTGCATTATAACAACAACAACATATATCGTTCCTAAAAATCTAATTTAAAAAAATAATCTACACATACAAAAAAAAAAAAAAAAACCTCACATTTTTTTATCTCAATCAAATGTATCAACAATTAACAAATTTAAGTAGTTATAAAAATTCATAGATAATAGAAAAATAGACATAGACAATAGACTTAAAAAAAAAATTAAATGAAAGACCTCTGAAATGATACAACTTGAAGAAATTATTTGGGATAAAGATGGTCACATGAATAATCCACATATGGAAGCATATTTGTTGCACTTAACTCGTCTTCTGCAATCCTTTATGGTCTTCAAATAACATTGACACAATAATGGATTTTCTATTAATTGATTAACTTTTAAGTGTGAAACATTGCTATCATGCCTGAATGGCTGTTAAAAGTGATTATACACTGATCTATGTTTTATCAGATACTATGCTTCCATTTTGACTATTTTCAGACCAGAAGATAAGCTTGTTTATATTTTTGTGGCTAATTTGTGAAGCATCATTATATTTGCTTTTTTAAAAAGACATTAAATTTCAATGAATATAAATTTTAAAAACATCAGTGTAAAATAAACATTAAGAGATATTTTGCTTATGCCAATAAATAAATAATTCGATTTTTAATGTATATAAAAATAAATTGCAAGTGTTACAAACACTGAAAAATTTATTTTTTGAATAACTAACCATATTTTTAATAAGAATAAAATATAAATAATTTTAAATCTTACTACCGAGCTTGAAAATTATCATTTGTACCAATTTTTCCATTTCTAAGCTTTGGAAATTATTACTCAGTAAATAAAAGTTTTCATCATAGATTTTATATTTTATTCAATCATGCTTTTTAAATAACACAAAGAAAACAAGCAAACAAGATAAATATATTTGAAGTACAGAAATTTAAGATTCATAAATGTTTACAATGAGAACTCACCATTCCATAATGTGTCATCATCTTGAAATGAGAGTTCTTTGATATCTAATTCTGCAAAATCATCATGCTCAGATGCAAAATCTCCTCGTGAAGGCATATAACCTGCCATTTCTTGATACAATATAGAACCCACAATGGGACGAGGAGGATCATAAGAAAAAGCTGAAAAAAAAATATAATTTTTTTGAAGAAAATTGTATTAATGTTTTGAACACTTAAAATATATAAATAGATAGAAAGGTTTACATTTATAGATTTCATTTATAGATTTAAAAAAATAGTTACATTTAGTCAACAAGTCAACTGCTCTAAGCAGAAAGATCACATGAGTAGGAATAAAATTCAAAACAAATTGTTAAGAAGGTTAAGATGAGGATGTTTTAATTATTCAAAGGACACTAAAAACTCTCCAATAATAATAATAAACCATAACGATTCATTTAAATCAATATATTTGTATTTCAATGAACTTGAAGAGAATTTTAAAATTCTAAGAAAAACACAAACTATCTTCAATTTCACATTGCATAAAAATAATTCTAGATAATAATAAAAATAAGTAAAAAAATAATAAAAATAATTCTAGATATCTGAAATGTTTTATAATTACATTAAATATTTTAATATTTTAAAAAATATTTCAACTGTTAAATTTCAAAATGAACTTAATAAAGCCATCCTATATGTGAGATAGCATGAAGGTTCAATTTCTACTGGCAGGATATGTTCTACAGTCACTGAATTGAATAAAGGATACTGTTACTACCATTACAGAACATAAGCATTCGCACTTGAGCTAACTAGCTGGAGTTCGTCAAGTTTTCTGCAATATTTGAAAATGATACTTTTCAGCAACACTTAATTAGAAATGGGTGACAATTATTACTGTAAATGTTTTTAGAAGACAATTTTTCTGTTTATAAAATTATATAGAATAATAATATAACTAGTAGTGTTATTTATAATAAAGTGATCAACAGGTTGGCAAATTAATGTAAATATAGATAATCCATGTTTCTTTCTCTTTAGAGACACACCAACAACAAAAAAATTTGTAAATCCCATTATTGATAAATCTTTATATTTGAGCATTGATTTACATTAAAAAATCACTTATTGTTAGTTATTTTCTCTTCACTTCTTATGCACTATTTTCTCCTAAAGATCAGACCACTCCCTTAGTTGGGTACTTGTGAAAACATATCAGTGAGATTTTGAAAAGAATGTACCTTGAATAAAAAGTCTATTGCAGGAATATATATATACTTCTACATTTAGTGATTAACTAACTTACTTGTGCATGAAACAGGTGTTGGATGACAAACTTCATTATTTGTCTCTTCAAGTTTAATTTCTGAAAGAAGAAAAATGTTAAATTAATTTTTGAAATTAATTAATTATACAAAATACACATAAAATATTAATAAAAAACAGCATAAAATATAAAACTTAATTATCTACAGGACCTTAATTCCCTTTAAGGGAAAAAAGAAAATTATGCAATTAACCTATTATGACAGGTAATATTATCTTTTAATAACGTTCAATTCTTTTAACATTATATAAATATTTAAATAGCAAACCTGGTAAAGGAGGAACAGGATTATAAATATAATACTGTAGATAATGCTCTTCACAGTCAGTTTTATTTTTTGTACCCACATCTTTTGCAATTTCTGACCTAAATTTAACGAAATAGAATAAAAAGTTACATTAAATAACCAACTTAACACTTACCCTTCAAAAATAAAATAAATTTGAATTCTTTAATTTTAGTATGTGGGTCTAGAGAAGTTACCAGATACAGCATTTTGGGGGCTGTTCAAAAAGTCGATTTCAATACTTCAATCATGAATTATGTAGATGACAAATATTACTCTTATATTGATTAAAATTTACATACATACATGGGCTGCTTCTTTGGGAGGAAAATATCAAATATCATTCAATATTGTTTAACACTAAGATTAGTATTTTTATTTTCAGCAGCAGATAAAGAGGATTGCCGAATATGTAAATTGTAGGTATTGAAAGAATATGTATAGATGCTGTGGGAGCTTGTTGATGTAAGGGATATCTTTTTTATTAGTCTCAAAAACTTTGAAACTTTTGGTGTAGAATGATAATTCTCAACCTGGGACAACACAGTGGTCCCCCAAAAGGTACATGTAATGTTACATATATACAAAAAGTACAAATATGCATGCAACCTTCTCATTCTTTTAATGTTTTTTTTATTTCTAGAAATTCTAGAACTGTTTCAGAGCTTTTGGCATTGACATTTTTATTTAAAACACAATTGAAAGCAAGCCATCATTTTAATGTTCAATTGGGTGAGAACTGAATAATGGGTATTAATAGGTCTAGATCTAGAATTTCTTTTTACAGTTCAGCTTTAAGTTTCATAAAAATGACCGGTTTCAACAGCCTGCATAGTTATACAGTAATTTACAGAAATAAATAAGCTTAAATTAGGAATAAAACAGTTCAATAACAGTCTTTAAAATTTGAAATAAAACTAAGTATAAACTCAAGAAATTGGAGTTTTTTGTTAATTTTATATTGAAAAAGACCAGTGTATCAGGTTTTGGAATAATGGCAGTTTCTTATCTGAAAATGAGCCAAAAGTGTCGAAAGAAGTAAACAATAATATAATATTTCACTTAAAAAGGCTTAAATGGGTTCTTCAGTCAGTTTTTCCACACAAATGAAAAGTGAAGATAACTGGTTTTCAAATCCATTTGACAAATTGCTTTTTCAACAAGCCAAAGAATTATTAATTCTTGAAAAAGAAATGCTGATTGAACTTTTGATAATCTTCTTTACATTTCAATTTCAAAAACTGAAATGTTATTAATTTCTGGACAGTAGTGGAGGAGAAAAAAAAAAAAAAAAAAAAGTTACCCAATTGTTAGCTCCCCATAAAAAAAAAAAAAAAAAAAAAAAAAAAAGCCATGGGAACAATACAGACAACTGCAAATTATATGGAATTTCAAAATTTATAGAGCTGTATGAATAGGGGATAAAAATTTAAAACAAAATAAATAAATTTTTTATCAAATTTTTTATAATTAAATGTTTATTGAGTTTTTGAAGAGAAAATTTTACCAATTTCCAATTCCATGATCAGCAATAGCATTGAGTAATTTGATTTCTTCAGAAGCCATCCATTCAGAATCAAAGAGAGAGAAATTATTTCTCTGTAAAGGACAATAAATAATTTAGGTCTGAATTTCCTGCAAATATTTCTATATACATCTTTGAATTTTATATTCTCTTGAAATGAAATAGTGTATACATCATTAGATCCTAATACATAATTTTTTCCTAGAAAATTAAATTGCAATATACACACATATAAATAATGAAACAAAAATTTAAATGTAATAAATCTAATTTAAAAATAAAATAAAGAATTAATTTTTTAATAGCTGATATATAATGTGAAAGCACATATTTAAATTAATTGCAAAATACATATACTTATGTCCAACTCAATAAATAATGTGATAAATATTTAAAAATTATTTTTTTCAGAATAAAACATTTACTAGTTTTGTATTGATACTTAATAATCAATATTGAAGAGATCTGATTAAATTATGTAACCACCAAAAAATAATGTTTTACATCCTTTATGAGTAAATACAAAATATTGATATTTACTTATCAATTCATAACACAGCAATTTACCATCAATGGCAAAAAAAAGACATAAAAGTGTTATTGCATGAAGATTTTAAAAACAAAAACTATACAGATGTATTACAGATTATATTTGATTGACAAATTTTATTATGATGGCAATGATTTGTGACTGTAATTTTTATGTAAAATACATAACATAATATTGCCTTGATATAAAGTATGAAACATTAAAAAATGTTTAAAAACCAAATGAAATATTAATAAAATAAATAAAAAATAAATTTATATATTGTTTATGGAAGCATTATAATGAATAGTTATATGAAGCTTCACATTTTCTATAAACACACAATAGTCATTAATTGATCCTTCTCCTTGTGACGATGCTTTGATAGTATCATTAGTGTAATAGCAGCTTTTGCTTTTTTGATCTCCTTGCTGTAATTGTTATCATAGATGTTTTTCTAATTTTAATTTAAAACTTTATTTTATTATTTTTAAAAAAATTTAAACAGTTTCATTTTAGGCAAATTTTATTAATTAATGATGTGTGAGGAGTAGTGGTACACTTAATACCACACTAGAACTCAGAAATTGGTACACACATTTCCACCTCCTTCTTTGGTAGATAATTATTTGTGTCAATGATGTTAATCCTTTTGAGCAAATATGTTTTTTCGTCATCTCCTAAATGCAATATTCTGTATTTGTATTCTGAACTTAATGTCTGTTATGTGATTGCTTGAAACGTTACAGCAGAGAATCCAATAAACACTTAAATAATTTTGCTTACTAGTGTAGTATATTTTAGCATAAAAAATGATAATAAATTAATCTTTATGAATTAAAAACAACTATTCCAAAGGATAATAGCTAAAATGTTTAATAAATTAAAACTTAAATACAACATACTTACCATTACTGTATATGGATGATTATTTTTGTGGTTTTCATATTCTCGTCCTTTGGCAAAACATTGCAGACAAAATGAATGATTACATTCTACACAAAATATATATGGTTCTTGAAGTAAAATGCCACAAATTGGGCAAGAAGTTAGTTCCTCCATTTTCTCTGTCAAATTTCTGATAAAAAAACAAAAACATATACATAGACTATTTAATAATAATTAAAAAAATGAAATATAATAATAACTAGAAATGGAGTTTATGATAAATAACACTATTAAATCATACTAATTGCATATGAAAGCAATTTTTTTATTATTATGTTCAGTATTTATTTTAGTCTTTTAGAGAGAAATTCCAAAAACGCAAAAAAGAGGCACACTTATTTGCACATGCACATTTATTATTTAAACTTGACTTATACACAATAATTAATAATAAGATAGGTGAGAATCTTATGTATACTTATATTTACAAACTTAAGTTCCCTATTTTCAAGTAAGTTATTCTTGAGAGGTAATAGCCTTCTTTTAATCTTCAATCTGGCTTATATAGAGAAGTTCTTCACAATTATATTGTTTAAACATAATTATTTTTACCATCAATATTTATATAATTCACTTCTTTTACTACTATCATCTGAACTAACATGATTGTTAGTAAGAATTCAATTTATATAAAAAGCAATAATATATATAAAAAAAAAAAGCTTTTTTTTGTGTGTTTTATCTACCAAATGAACATAATTAAATTTATGAAAACATTACATATGAAATTCAATTATGTCATTAACATTTGAACAAATTTTGAAATATTTTTAAAGTTTGCTTCTGAAAAAATTTAAATAACATGCAATGAAACAAACAAATATGCATATCAGCATTAAGTTACAAAAGATTACATTGAAAATTGTCCATTAATATATTATAAAAAAGAAATTTTAAAATATTATTTATAAAGTATTTTGAGACTTGCACACACACATATGACGTTCATTCTATTTATATTTGGAACATTGATATTTAAAGAATGATTTCATATACAGTTATGATTTATATTCAAATTCAAAGCGGTATAAAATTTTGGGCGATAAAGAACTTAATTGAAGAGATATCTGACGATGTACAGTGTCTTGCTTTGGAAAATTTGAATTCAATAAATTTGACACATAACGAAAATTGCGAATGAGAGAAAAAGTTCTGTAACTAACTACACACTTACAAGTAATATATATATTATTAACAAATGAAATATATTTTGAGATACAAAAAATGTAAATAATTTTAGGAATTTTCAAAGGATAAAACCGCAGTAATTTGTAAATTCATCATTTTATTAAATGTATTAAACAATTTTGAAATATCATAAACTTCTTACATCCAAATTGTAATAAATAATCTTACACATACATTCTAGATCACATGTGACTTGACTTCACTAGATGTTTTGAGATTTAAGCTCGTGAACACTGTCTCAATTTATCCAAACGCTCTTAAAAATGAAATAAATCTTTCCTCACCGCGGAGCTCTACTGTGTTTGTTTATTTCTATTATCTTCACTTCATTTCAATTCGATGAAAATAATGCAACGATTAACAATAACGTTGTAAAGAAATTATTTAAATTTATTTAACTACTTTATGTGAATGAACAAAAAAATTCTATTTGCAATTCAATGTTTCTGAGGATCATTATTTTGCGTTCAATTAACTATATTTAAAGCCTGTCATCATTAGAGATAAAGCCCAATCAAATGCTAGTAAGCCAACTCGACCTAAATAACAACACAATTCATACTTTCGATGATTTATATGTTAAAAGTTTCTGCGTCGCTTTGTTTTCTTTTATATAATATTGATAGAAAAATAGATTATAAGTCGTAAAATTAGAAAATTATTACTTTTAACTCATATTGGAAAAATATTATATTTAAATATTTTGATTATTTATAGTAGGGTAAGTATTTTTATCTTTGAATTATAGTTCCGTTATACATTTTATAATGAAGCAATCAATTATTTCAAAGCATTGTAATGAATTAAAAGATTTTAAAAAAGACATATGAAATGATAAAATTAATAATAATTCATAGTAAAATAATTTATACAGATACAGTATAATTAATGCAACCATGTTTTTTTTTCCAAAAATGGAATTGAAGATAATAGTATGTGTATTTGAAATTACATATTTCATCATAGTTTTTATTCATTAGAGAAAAGAACAAGAATAAAACCATGAAATAAAAATAATTTATGTGGTTTTATATTTTTCTGAAAAACAAATTGGTTTGAATATCTTTGGTGTTGATTTCAAATATAAATGAAATTCTTGGCAGGCCTTCTTAAAAACTTTAATAAGTAACTAACATTGCTTGAATTTTTTTGCACTTAGCCACAATTTATTCATAAGAAAAATACCCTTTATACAGGAGCATTAACTGGATAAACATAAAATATATTCAATAATTATACAAAAATTCACATGATTATAGGTATGAAAATGTTTGAACAATTCTACCCAACCACTTTTGGTTGAAAAATTCTCAGAATTACATTTAGTTCCTTTTTTTGTGGGGTAATGAAGTTACAAATGAGTGAATACTTATGAAATCTTTTTGTATTTTTTTGTAGTTACAATTAATAAATCCTTTATTAGTCATTCCTGTGCAATTTCGATTTTTTCCCTTTTAGAGATTTTAGTAAAATTCCTTCTTTCAAATATTCTATGCTAGTTTTATAGACAAACAGTATATAAATAAGCTGTTTATATATTGTTTACGGTATAAATTGTTTTATTATCATCAGCTGTACATACATTCTTTGTTAACCCTGCATTCCCTTTTTTGCAATTTTAGTGAACTTGCAAGCTTTTGACCGATTTGCATATGTGTGACACTTATTGCTGTCATCACCATGCTACTAGGTGTTATCATTGAATTTTTTATTTTTAGAGCTTTAAAAAATTTTTATTATGAGGTGCTTTCGTTTTAAATGTGGGACAGAGACAATAAGTTGGATATGCTTAGAGACAATAAATCAGGCTGCCTGAAAATGGTACTGTTGCTTTCAGAATGGAACATGTAGTCACATTAAATATTAATACCTTGTTAGAACATCTCTGTATTTGGTAAGAAAACTTATTAACAAATGTATATCAGATTGTATTCATTGCTGCATTTCCCTTACTTTGAATTAAAAAACTTAACAAATATAATGTATTATTAATATTTTAGATTTTTTTTAATATTAATATGTCTTCTATTTGTAATGTATCTGTTTCCTGTGTAAAGAGTTTTTTAAAAATTATTTTCATAAAATAATTTCAAAAGAGTAAAATTATTTTATCCTGTGGAGATATATGAAAGTCATTTTAATTTTTATAAAGACTTGACTAACATTGAATAAAATATTGATTTTTTTTTATTCTATTCTTATATTATAATGAAATATTCTGCATTTCAAAGTAATTCAGAAATTTCTTTGAAAGTTAATGTGATGTAAATATTGTTTTTTTAAAAATAAAATTGAAAAAAGAATGCTAATTGTCATAAATCATTTTTAATAGTCATAATCATAATTTGTTAATTGTATATTTCTATTGACTATAAATTCTATCAGTTATTTTTTAACACATAGATATATTTTAATATAATTTTGATTAAGATCTATTACGTAAATTATATTGCTGGAATTGCATTTGCAACATTTTTTTTTAATTGAGAAGTATAGAAACCTAGTGAGATTTTCTATGGCTTGAGAATTTCATTTCTTTCAACTGAAACTACCTCCTTTAAACTGAATCTGTCCAATCTTGATTATTTCATTATTGGATCATTTTTCTAAGCTTCTGTATAAATAAAAATTCTATGTAAGATTTTGTTTCACCATGGTAGTGATTTATTCCATATATTGGAATAAATCATTAAATATGTTTGTCTAAGGTTTCTAGCAAGTAGAAATAAAATTGATTTTTGTAAAATTAATTTTTTTCCCTCAGGGTATATTAAAAACTTTTCAAGAAAGGCTAAAAAATAGTCAAAGAATTTGATTTGAAAAAAAAAATAATTTCATTTCTGTAATTAAAGGCTAATTCTAATTGTTATAAAAAAAAATCTAATATATATATATATATTTTTGCATTTGAAAATAAGTGAAAAAAAAATTATTTTAAGGAAATATAAAAGTCAGCATACAATTTTTTTTATAGCTCACACTATGTCTTTGGTTGCATATGGAAGTAGTGACAGTGAAGAAGAATCTGAAGAGCAAACTATTTCAAAGATAAATGCAATAATTAAACCTTCACAAAAGAAACAAAGAGAAACTGTGAAAATAACCATTCCATCATTAGAAGAGGTTTGTAGCTAAAATTTGCAAATTAATGGTTTATGTTACTACTTTTATTTAGTAGCTCTTTTATTCTTGTGAAGCATTGCTTTTATTTTATTATTTTATAGATAAATAATGTGTTTTATATTAATTTATTTCCTACTACTACGGTTTTTTACTACTGTTTTTTTATTTTTTTTATATAGAGTTAAAAATAGCACTGAGCTTATTTTAAATTTTTGAAACTTTATCCTTATTTAAATTTTCCTGATTAAAATTTTTCGATTTTAAAATGGGTAAGAAAAAATTCGAAATATATTTCATAAAAATTTTATCTGAAAAAAAAAATAAATATGTCAAAATATTTTTTGAAAGTTAGGAAAATTTATTATTATTTATAATACATTATTTGTTAGACTTTTTATGTTTTGAAATTAGTTTTTTTCCTTTAATTTTTATAACATATATAATATTAGATAAAATTTGTTCAATAATTTTTTTAAATAATTAAACTTTATATATATATAATGAAAACTAATAAATGCTTGTCTATTTAAAACCTAGTTTAAAGAAGAAGACTTAGAAACTGAATCCAAAATAAAACCAAAAATCAAGGTTTGTATAAAATAAATTTTATTAATTTATTTTTAAAAATATGAATTTGAAAATTTTCAGGCAGTCTATTTTGGTAGGCCATTATTTATTGTTTTTTTTAGTAATTAACTGAAAATATGCATTCATAAGATGCAAATAAAATTATCAAGTTAAAAATAAAGTGCAATTTGGTTTATTATTCCAATTAATATAAATCTTGAACTTTAATGATCTAGTCTAGTGTTATCTTTTTTTTAAATAACTTTTTTTTATTAAGTGATTTTATAAATAAATTATTTTGTTTTAATGTTATTAAGTTAAGTGAGACAATAAAAAAAAAAAAAAAAAAAATGCAAACTTTAAAAAAATTATGCATTTTTTATTTTTCAAATAATGAGTAGTAAAACTCAAAAGTTCATTTTAAATGCTATATATATATTATCAAAAAATTATCTTGATATACGAGCCCCTAGCTATCACGAAACTGAATGAAGTTTTGATTAAGGTATTTTGAGGTGTGCCCTCAGGAAGCATTTGAAAAACAATGGTTAAATTTTAACAGTTACAGTTACACTATTCCTAAAATTTTAAATAGCAAGACCTACTTATTTTTCTTGGAATATGATCTCTATAGTGAAAAACTATAACTCATAATAAGATGGTGCTTCTCCACATGTGAAGTCTTCTGCCAAACATTTTTTAACACAACAGTTTGATAACCGAATTATCTCCCGCCATATCTGGCTTCCATGGCCATCAAGGTCCCCTGATCTCACTCCAATGGATTTCTGGTGTTGAGGATACATAAAATCTAAAGTGTATATATTAAATTTGCAAACTGCATCTGATTGGCAGATGCCATCTGATGTCAGGTTCTACAGATTCTTTTTGCCATAGTAAAGGCTTTAGTGATATTCTCATGCAGAGTGTCATCGCGTGTGAAGGAGTTCACATGGAAAATTTAAGAAACATATTAAATGTTTTGCTTTCTGTTGTTTCTCTGTAATTGGTGGGTTTTTTTTTTTTCACTTCTGTTTTTAGTTTGTCTAGCATCTGGGATTTTCATGCTACAAGTGCCGTTCCAACGCAATTTATGTTTTTCCGTTACAGAGATCGCAATCCAATAAAAAAAGTAGGTGTTGCTATTGGAAATTTTTGTAATCATATCACTGTAACCATAACTATTACAGTTTAACAGTTGTTTTCCATGTGTTTCTTGAGCGCATACCTCAAAATACCTTAAATCAAAATTTCATTCAGCTTCTGTGAATATTATGATAGCTAGGGATTCATATATCAAGATAGCTTTTTTATAATCACCCTATATATATGTGTATATATATATCTGATTTTTTTTAATTAATCCTTTCTTTCTTTTCCCAAACTTTGAGTTTAAGAGTAGAATATAAAACTTAAAAAATACTATATAGTAGATAAATAGCATCTATTTTACTTTTGCTATATTTTGGGGAAATAGTGCCAACTTTTGTAACAATTAGAAAATTTTATTCTGCTTTTTTATTAAAAAAAAAAAGCAATATTCAATATTATTTAATAATGTGGGTAAATAAATATGCTATAATTATTAAATTTTTCCTTAGCTGTCAAAAAAATTGGTATTGGTATGAAAAATTGTGTTGGTATGGAAGGTCCTTAGTTAAATGACAATATACTTTAAATTTAATGTTGATTTATGTATAAGCTTTTTTTGCTATAAATTTTTGTGAAGTTTTTGCACTAAGGAATAAATGTGAATAATTAAAGAATTAAAAAAAATGAATATTTTTCCTATATTAAATTAATCAATAAATATAAATAATAATCTGTATTATATCTAAATGCATATATTTTCATTTCAAAATGATAGACAAAATGATGCACTTAGTAGCATAGTCTTAAATTCTCTCTAAATTAACATTTTAATAAAACTTCCTCAAATTGTTTTTAAAAAAATTATTGTATTGTTAATATAATAAATTTTAGCTATAGTTCTGAATGTATTCATGTGAATTTTATTGCAATGTTATTTCAGCTAAAAGTAGTGTGTGTTTAGAACATATTCACCCCCCTCTACTGACAACCATAAAAAAAATTACTGAAAATTTTCTAAATGTTCTTATGAAAAAGTGTCATTGAAATTATAACCTTTCTTTGTATTGAATTTTTTACATTGGTTGTTAAATGATGCAAAATTTTTATTGTATTCAGAATTGAAAAAAAAAATTGAAATTCATAATTTTATTTAAATAATAATAATATTTTTTTATAATGACTACGCTTTAATTTAATCAAGACCAATTATTTCATTTATTTTATCTGAAAAATGTTCTTTTCTAGAGTGGTTCAGGATTATTAAGTATGCTTCCTCCACCCAAATATTCAGGCTCATCTATTACAAGCAATTTTACTCCTCATGTACTCACCAAACAAAAGAACAGTAAAAAAAATTCTCCAGAGATTAAACAAGTATTAAAAGTATCTAAAGCAACTGATGATATTAAAGTTACAGATACATCAAAAGTAGTACCTACTTTTATTGATGTTTCTATAGAAGAGGATAATAGTGATTCTTCTGCAGTAGATTATTTTTCTCTGGAATCCAACAATAATAAAAGTGTATCTGAACAAGAAACCTCTGTACTAGATTCTGAAATAAGTAAAAAAGACTCTCTTTTTTCATCTCTTCCTGAACCTATACAAAGTACTCAATTTTATAATGCAGAGCCTATTTCACACCATGAAGATGTATCATCTTTTGCACCTATCCCAAATTCATCAGCTCAGATTAGCAGCAACGTTCTAGAGAAATACAATATACATGAAAACCATCAAAATACTAGTAGTCAAATTGATTCTGAAGAACCATTGATGAATGATAAAGAGGTAAGATAATTTTGTTTATCATTTTTTAAATTTAAAAGGTCAGATTTTTTTTCCAATGATTACTTTTTTTTTGTTATATGTATACTTTTAGTATTCAAATATCTGCATGCAAATAAATTGAAAATAAGAATTTCAATGCACTTATCTAATGTTATAATATTGATTGGATAATTAAATAATTTTTTTTATCATTACAATAGTTTTTTATTCATTCATGCATATTGTTGTATTTATTACAATGTTAAAGTAAAATTGTATTCGATGGGAATTTAAAACTAAACAAATCTTTAGATTTAAAAAATCTTAATTAATTTTTTTTCTCAGTTTAAAAAGATTTTAGGTGGACGTAAAATGGAAAACATCGACTTTATAGATGTTAAGGGAGATGATCAACTTACAGGAAAAGATGAATGGCTGATGCAGTCTTTAACCGAAGAAAGAGTTCAGAGACCTTCAAAGCGAAGGCATGATATGCCCACTACGCAGCAGAAACGGAAGCATCAAATCACTTATCTAGCCTTCCAAGTAAGCTTAATTGTTAACTTAAGTCTTAATAAAAGAAATAGATTAATTAATGAATAAGACAACTTTAAAAAGTTTAATGAATGAATTAATTTTTTCATAACTTAAGACTTTTATCTCAAAATATTAGTACAAAAATATGTACTAACACTTACACATTCCACGCACATATACACAGGCATACACTTTTATACTTTGTGAAATTATTCAGTATATTTTAAATACAATTGAGAATTTACAACTTAATTTTCTAAAACTTTTGCCTAAAAATAAACCAAAATGATATCGTTAGCGATAAACCTAAACGATATCGATAACGACGATCGATTTTTCTTTTTCGTGTGATAGTTAATTTTTAATATAGGCAAAAGAAAAATTACAAATAGTTTAAATATTATTCTCATAGGTTTACAAGAATTCTTTGTTACTAAAGTACTAAGTATGTAACAGCCTTATTGTGTTTTGATAATATAATAACAACCTATATTTACAAGAAAATATATATTAAAGCTTTCATTTTCTTCTGAATGAAAGATTTTAAAATTATAATATTCTGTTAAATAGTTGAATTTTTTAAACAGAAAGCATTTTGAAGTTATTTATATTTCTCATTCATGAAATTGGATTGGCTATAGCAACGTTTCCTTGTATTGAATTTGTAATTTTTAATGAAAGAAAAATTATATGCAATATTTCAGATTAATTTTCAGTATTAAAAGCATTCATTTTTGAGAAGTTTTGTCTATTTTTTTATCTTATCAAAGGAATCTGCATTAAATAACTTAATGTCTATATGAAACTTATTAATAAATAAAATATATAATAAAATGGTCTTTACACATGCACACACATGGCACAATATATCAATAATAAAATCAAAAGACAAGGGAATGTATTATGAACATGCACTGTTTGCATATCAAAGCCATACCATTTTCATGCTCTTCATAGTAACACAATCAATTATGTATATATTTGAACAAAACTGTTTATATTTGGAAATTTTGCGTAAAGTATACTTTTATTACCTATCCATTTGGTTTAGATTACAGAATTGTCTTTCGATGATGTACTTCACATCCAGTATTTGTACTTTATTATAGTGTTTGTATCAAATCAATCTTTAGTTATTTGACATATTTTATTTTGGAATATAAAAATTATTTTTATAAAAGTTATAGAAGATTAAGAAAATAATTTAAGTAGAAATATTTAATTTTTATACAATTTTTCTTTGAAATTTAGGCAAAAGAAAGAGAATTAGATTTAAAGAATCAGTGGGCTTCAAATAGACAAACTAAAAGAGAAACTCAAGCAAAATATGGATTTTAATCTTAAGTATATATATATTTTTTGTTAAATAAAAATTTGTACTATTACATTTGCCTCACATTCTCTTCACCATTTATTGAAGAGAGTATTGTAATTTAAAAAAAAAAAAAAACTTGATCTCTTTTCATGCATTTTATATTCTCGAATCACAGACATAGATATCATGTGTAACACGGATATAGAAATATATAGATATTCATGTGTAATTGGAAAATCCATGTAAAATTCTTCTTTCTATTCCAGGTGCAAAATCTGTGAATTTCTTGTATGAATTGTTTTTTTAATGAAAAAAATTATTTTGCTTGTTTTGCAATTTGTTTCTATACCTTTATTTCAGGCTTCTTTTTTCCTCCTGTTTTTATTGTTTTGCTTTTTATTGAGCCACTCCATTAAAATACTCAGCATTTGAAAGAAAAAGGCATGCCCTTTATATTTATGCTAATTTTGAAGTTTTATTGACTTTTTGTGTTGTATATATATATATATATATATATATATATATATATATATATATATATTAAGTACACATTTCTGTTATTAAAAGTAATAAATTAAATATGCACGGATGTTTTAAGAAAATGTCTTTAGTTATTTTCTGTTCAAGTGCCTGTTTTAATATGTGAAAAATATAAATTATAATAACCTTTATACCATTATTTTGCTAGTATTATTGAAATTATAGAATTTAAATGTGAGATAATTAATTTATTCAAAGTTGTTTTCTATGTAAAAATCTTTTGATAAACGATTAATAAAACAAATTTTTAAGGATTTGAATATTCTTAGTGATTCTTTTAGGGTAGAGGAGGAAATATTATGAATTGGGAATATAATTCATATTATTCTATCATTTATTGGCTTAGTTACTAAGAAATTTCCAGCAAGGGTAGAATAAATATATCGATTTAAATTGTATATGAATTGTAATCAAGTAAAAAGTAAAATACATTTTTTAGTATTAGAATTAGAGCGAGTGGGGGTGCTAGAAATCATCTTGTCATGTTTATATTAGTGATTTTTTAGAGCATTAACAATTTCCCATTTGTTACAATGACTTGATTACATCTATAGTAATTTGGTCAGTTCTATTAGAACTAAAATGAACAAAATGAAATTTAATTTGTAGTAGTAATAGTACATAATTATTAAGGATGAAACTGTTTTTAGCATGGATTGACTTGTTGTATTAAAGCATTCAAATTATTCGTATGTTTCATAATAAGTACGTGAAATTTATCAAAAATTTACACAATTCTGTGAAGGTGAATTTTTAATGGCTTTTAATTATAAATTTTTATTGGATAGAGATATTTATTGAAAAAAAGAATGTATTTTTTGTATGGTAAATTCATATTTGCATAATTTTTTTTAATAAATTCATGACATTAAAACCATTTGATGATTTTAAAAAAATGTTACAATTTTGATTTTATAAGGTTTTGAATTTAAATCTGCAATATGAATTGCTTCAAATTAATAAGACTTAGTTATTACATTTGTGATTATGCCATTGTGATAGAAAAATCATAGACGTCCCATTTCTAAAATACAGCATAAAATATGAATACTTTAATTTTACTACATAGACAGGATATGTGAACTAAGATTTCTCGTAAAAAACTGTTTGCAATTCGTTCTTACTTAAGAATATTTGCAACACTATTTCATTTAAAACAATATTTATACTTCTATTGCATCACAAATTATTGAAGTTTAAATTCGTTAAACTTCACAAATATAATGAGTAGATAATGCCTGTTGTGCTTTGATAATGATCAATTGAATTACTTGTTCAAAATTTTTCCAGTACAACATTGATTCCCACTATAAACAAATGGTCTATTTCTGAATTATTGTAATCTTTTACATGTGTGTTTAATACATCTAACAGTTTTATTAGAATACTTTTTAAAACTGTGCTAGCTGTAAAAATAATATCAGTATTTTAAATATATATCCATATTTATAAATGTGACAGTTAATGTTAATTGTTGTAGCTAAGCTATCAAATCAGTCTGTTATGCTTTTTAACATATTGAACTCTTGCAAAATCTTTTGATTTTATAGTTTTGAATAGATGGTATGTCTAAATCTTTGCAATGTTTTTTTTTCTACCAGACATTCAAAATTAACTATTTTTGCTTGGTATTGATTTTACAGCTCTACAACTTTTTCATGCTTATGAGACTGACTATAAAGGGGGGACAACTTAAATTGACTGTCTTATTTATGCAACAAGAGTGATGCCTTCTCAGAAAAATGTTCTTCAGACAACTCAGATTTATTAAGAGGGGGGGGTTTATGTTAATTATGTTAAACATATAAAAAAATGATTAATATTATTTAATTATTTATTGCGGATTTAATTAATTTTTCAGCTCTCAGTTTTGCCATATTTTAAAAATTTACATCATAAATGACAACAAATAGCATGCTGTAAGGCTCTTTTACATTTAAAATAGTAACCCCTAAATGCCAGCTTGAGAAAAAAATCGTCATGATGCTTAATTTTATTTTCCTTTCTTTTTAACAACACCCACTTATTTCTAAATGTTTATTCCTTTATTATTACGCTTCTTGCTGCTTGTAGTCTGAATTTTTTTTTGACTTTTCATAATTTTCCGACCCTTTTAAACTTGTTAATTTTTAAACTTCAAGTGTGTCAAATACATATGAATTTCAAGTTCATAAAAGAGAAAACCTCTATTAAGTATTGCAAAAGTGATTATATTGAATGTTTTCTAAAAATTAAAAGAAAATCTAGAAAAGTCTCTCATTGAACTGTTCAGCATTGTTTCAAAACTAACATGTATCTTTTCCCATTATAATGCTATGCAAAATGAGTTACATGTAAAAGGTATATTAATAACTAGTAAAAAAATTGTAAAAGAAGCGAGATTAAACAAGTAGGATGACTTCACTTTTTTGGCTATCAGAAGAAAAGTTCACATTTTTTTTCATAAAAGAAACGAGAACCCAACAGCTACCAAAATAATGGAAGTTTTGAATGAGGATGGAGAACTTCCTAATTGAAGCATCAGAACAATTAGAAGATTAAGGAACGACTTAGGTTTTGTTTTTCAAAAATGACGTATATCCTCAATATTATTTTAACATTAAAATATTTAAATGTGGCATTATTGATATTTAGGGCAAATTAAAAGTTACCATTTTGTCGGTAGGTTAGTTTTTTAGTAGGTTTTACAGATTTGACATGGAAAAACTGTAGCCATACAAAAACCACAGTTTGACAAGACAGTACAGTCAAAACACATAAACATTTTTGTCTGGCCTATCAACCAATTTAAAAGCTCTTACAGTGAAAGGATCGCGTTTGATAATAACACACAAGAAATTAAAATGGATTTATTCCTAAAACCTTTGAAAATTTCAAAGAAAAAAATATAAATAATAATAATAGTGGTGAATATAGTTTATGAAAAATAATTTTAGGAAACCTTTCTTCTGTTCATATGTGCTAACAGCATCAGCGTTATTGTCATTGGATAACACGCCATACAACAGCGTTTTCTCTGAAACCGTTCAACAAAGAAGGGAGATAATCAAGCTTGACTTACTTCGAAAAATAGTGCTTGGAATATATATATGCTGATAAATGAATACTTTTAATATTCAATGTTCGTAAAAAATATAGGAAACTGAGGCGGAATGATAGACACAACAACTTTCAATTTGAAATTCACTATTGATTTTAAATAAAAAAAAGATTAGATTCAGATAAAATGAAAATTTAGTAATCAACATGAAATATTTGCACATCTCTAAAAGATATAATAGAAATGTGCAAAATTATTAGTAAAAGTATATTTTAATATATGCAAATTTAAAATTCAAATACGTGTCTACTTAAAAATTCTAACCAATTTCCAACCAAGAAAATTTAAAGTAAAATAGAAAATGAGTTGCATTAAAATCAAGCTTTTCATAATCATAGTTTTTAATGCGAATAATACTGCAAATTGAACGAAAACTATGCATAAATATTTATTGGGAGAGGGGATAATTAAAAAAAAACAAAAACAAAAAAACTAAAAACAACGCTGTCTGGTGAGAGTTTATCGGGTTTTCTCTCATATGATATAATAGATAAATTCGGGAATTTACCATAAGTAATCATTCTTTCATCTGCCGTGGGCTACATAATGGAATATAAAGTAGATACATAATATATAATATAAATTGAAATGTACATAAATGGAAAACAAGGCACATCGATGTATTACAAAAAATTTACATTTAAAAGTTTCCATTTTTTTCAACTTTCTTTATATCTGCATACATTCTTTCTGACAATGACGATCTGCCAGATTGACGGAGAGCCTTGGTTGCATAGAATAAGATATATATATATATGTATATATATACATATTACATTCTTTATAGAATTTTAAACAGTTTTTATATCTGCCCTATCAAGTTTTCTAATATTTTTTATTAGAAATATATTTATATCTGCCGTTTATTTTTTTTTATCTTATGTGAAGTTGATGTATAAACTGAAAAACAATTCATTCCTTAACAAATATCCTTATGATAAAATAATTTTAAAAAACTGCAATAACCTAGACAAAACTACTATAAAGATTGCTAAAACGAATACTCTACTATGTGATCTGCAATAACCCGTATATAATCAATATTGACTAACACCACTTAATTTTTTGTATTTATTTTTTTTAAATCAAAGATTCGAAAGCTTTCAGAGGCTTGATAAAATGTAGAAGGAATTACCTATACATGAAATAAATATTCAAAACACTAATTTTAGATTAAAATGAAGAATTATTTATATTTTAGGTAATTAGAATTATTTTGAATTAAATACAATTATCCTATATTTGTATGTAAAATTTTTATATTTGTCATCAACCCACAATAAAAATAAACATATTACTTCAACATTAAAATGGTATACAACAGCATAGGGTAGATCTACCATTTAGAAGACCAATGAAAAATTGTATAACAAATGTCTATTATAATATATTGTACTAATAAGGTCTATTATAATATATTGTACTAATAATGTCTATTATAATGTATTGTATAATATATTGTCTATTATAAGTAAATTGCACAATTATATACTTTTGGTCATCCGAAATGCAGCAGAAGAAAAGAAATATCAAAGTGATGTTTATTTCATAGGATCTATGTTAATTGATTTGAAATACAGCCTTTTTTGTGGTGACGGAGGACGAGAAAATCAGTAAAGATTGTTGCCTTCACGGTTGTCAATAACCGCTGTTACATCACTCGGCGTTGAGTGAGAGAGGCTTCGGATGTGCTATTGCGGAATGACAGCTCATGCTGTCCCCACATGTAGTCAAAGTTCGTCTGATGTACCGCGGGTGGGGCGTGCCGCCTAGGCTTTCTCCAATCATTGATTAATCCTGTTCGATGTTCTGGATCTGGAGAACAGGCAGGTCTGAGTAACAATACAATATTGTGAACTAAGAAGAAAGCTTGAAAATTGCGTGCAACGTGTGGTTGCGCATTGTCCTGCTGAAATGTAACCGCAGCCAACCCTTAAGGCTCGTTCCCACCGACGCGAGAGACGTGAAGATTCAAGAGGCAAGCGACAAAATTTTTTCGACCCCTTCACAGCGAAATGTCAGAAATAGCATTACGCCTAGTGAAAAACCGCTTCGAGTTGAAAGTTGAGCAACTCCAAGCGGCGAATTGCAAACCGGTTTCAGGCGACAGCGGTGAGGCTAGTGATTGGTCAAATTTTTTCGCTTGCATCTTCTCGCCTTGGTGAGCACGAGCCTTTAAGGTAAGGAAGGGAGGTTTGGTTTGGTTTGTCGCTCTACGGTCATCTTGTGTACAATTTAGGCTAAACAGACTGGCACCTACTGTTTAAAGTGGATTCCGAACCACTACAAACATCCAGGTAAGGAAGGAGAACAGAATGCAAGACCTCAGAGATATAGCGTTTTCTGATAAGTGTACTGGTAATGCGTATTAGAGGAGGTGCGGAAATGGAATTCAATACCACCCCACACCATAACACCGGGTGATGGACTAGTATAATAATAACACAACAATTGAGCAGCCTATCTTCACGGTTTCTCCAAATTGTAATCCGGTCATGATGGTACTACAGGCAGAAGTGTGATTCGTCCTAAAATACAATGTCATGGCATTCGGATGTCTAGCGGACAGCCCACTGTACTTAAACGATGTCGAATTGTTCGTGCGGACACAAATTGTTGTGTTATAGACTGTATTCGTTATGGTATAGTTGCGTACGTGGCAATGCATTCCTGTTGAAACGTGCACACAATAATATACATAATAATAAACCTGTCATGTGCACAATATACCTATTAAGAGCGAATTATGTTAGTTATTTGTAAGCAATGTTTTATGAATAAAAAAAAAGTAAAAACGCCCTTTTATTAATACGCCCTACCACGTAAGAAATCTTTTTTCTCAGTGATAGTACTTAGTGCATAACTCCATTATTATTATACCACAGTTTAATGAAAACACAATTGATACAAGTTTTGATCTCTAGTCATTAATTTAATAAACTGTACTTTAACACGATGCTTAGAACATCTTTTTGCTCTGCAAATTTTGAAATTTGTTATCAAAATTGATACCTTTAGCTACATTATTTTCAATTGACAAAATAGCCAAGTTAGAGGATGGCTCATAGTAGATCTGAAATAATTCTGAATTAGTTTTTGTAAATATTTAAATTTGTATAACTTTATCACAAACAAGTAATATAAAAAAAAAATTTTTAGTCAATTCCTACCTTTTCTTCACTATGTTGCAGAAAATCCTTTATAAACAATTTTCATTCATTTTTTTAAGTTTATCTGGCGCCATCTATTGGTAGATGGCGCATATGCAACTTAAATCTAAAAAAAAACTAAAATTAATTAATTAAATTTAATTACTGAATTAATATTTGAAAAAAAAATTGTATTAACATCAAGTGTCATCCACTACAAGTTCCAAAAAATGTATTTGAACTTGAGTGGATGAATAAAAAGTATTTTATTAACGATTGAAATTTTGAACAAGATATATATAGGGAGAGTGTGAGCTAATAGAAGGAATTGAAGAAAGAGCTGTAGTAGCACTTCGTGAAAAAGACTTTTTAAATATATGTTTTATTGAAATTATTGATTCAGACAGTTTATGTAAGATGAATGCAGCTGATTTAAAATTGTTAGATTGTGTAATTAAATAACTATATAAAAATTTGTACTGAAGACCTTGTAATAATTTAAAATATAAATTAAAAAAATCATGCAAACGTAGGTTTTATATCTAATTTTCAGCTAATATTTAATAGAAAAACACAATTATTGAAAGGACGACTCAACATAAAATTTATTAAATATATTTTAAAATGTTACACAATATCACACAGTTTTCACACATGATACATGTTATAAACAATAATATATTTATAAGCATAACTAAAAGCAAGTTTTGACAGAACTCAAGATGTTTTCTAAAAGTTGATCATTTTAAGTTGTATATCATTGATTACATAACAACATAATATTAACTCTAGTTTAATATTAATTTGGCCAATTTATTAATTTTTAATTATTTTGCATGGAAAAGACTCTTGTTACATATAATCTCAAAAAATAAAGAAATAAAAAAATTTTGTATTATAATTGATGTATAATATGTAGTGTTTAATTATTTCACATTTCATTACGAATATTTGCTATATTTATTTATACATATAATTACAGAATACAAAGACATAAAAAATATATTCTAATGCTAAAATGATACATTATTTTTCTCTAACTAAGTATGATTTTAATTTTTCAGCCCCTTTTCAACATCTACATCACAATTTATTGTATTTCAATGATTTTTAGTACTTTGAGGAAAGATCTACAATTATCATTTATTTTTCTTAATTTCGAATTATAAAAAATTATTTCCAGTTACTAGATGATACATTTTTTAATTTCGAATTATAAAAAATTATTTCCAGTTACTAGATGATACATTTTAATTGCACAAAATTTCAAAAATATTACTCTTGATAATTTATCAAAAGAACAGCATTTGATCCAGAGCACAGTAATATAAATATTTCCTAATGTTTTCTAAATCAGTCCATAAAACTTTTAAAAGCTAAATAAACTCATGAAAAATTTTTATATTCTTTTTAATTCGCATTTTCATTATCGAAATTCTTTGAAGAAGAGCACAACCTATTAAGGCTCGATTACTGATTGAACATTAAAAAATATTTGTTGCTTTTTAAAAAAAAATCAATCATGGCAGGCCCATTAATTATTGTACTCAGTCAACAATATGAATTTCCCCTTCTTTGTTAACAGTTTCGTTAATTAGGATGGTCCACTCGGTTGTTTCATAAATTCGTTTTGAGTTGCAATGCTCGTTGTATTCAAATCTTCCATCTCTCTTGTGTCTTGAGGTGATGGAGAAGGTTCCGGGGAAGCCTTTGGGGGATTCATGCTAGCCGTGCTGGTCTTCGCCACCGGTCGTCCTAAATCGAAACCTTTCACGACAGTGTCCAGGATATAGCGAATCGTGATTTTGTAGATGTTCTCCATGTTATCTGTGTATCGATCACCTAACGTGTCTTGAACGGCTGCTAGGAAAGGTTTTTCAATTCGCTGAAAGAGAAGGAAGATTAATTTAATGCTTTTTTATTATAAAAAAAATGCTAAATATGCCATGCCAATGTTTCCATGCCATACTAGAAAAAGTATGACATAGCAGCACTGGCATGCAAGATGCCCAAACACTCTTATACTCTAGGTGAAGCTTGTACATAATGAAGAGACAGCAGGAAAGGATATTGCCTCTCGAGAAACGGTTTATAGTGATTTAAAGTCAACTGCCATATCGTACTAGAAAAAACCCAAAACAGATAGTAAAGGATATTGCCTTTCGAGAATCTGTTTATGGTGATTAAAACCAATTGCCATGTCATGCTAGGAACGGCTTTTCGATTCTCCGAAAGAGAAGGGAAATTAATTTAATGCTTTTTTTTTATTATAAACAAAATGCTACATATGCCATGCCATGCCATGCTAGAAAAAGTAGGGAATGGCATGGTGTCCAAACACTCTTACACTCTAGGTGAAGCTTGTACATAATGAAGATCCAACAGATAGGGCACCATGCCATGCCATTGGGCACCATGCTATGCCAATGAGACCGTGCCATGCCCTTGAGCACAGTACCATGCCATACTAGAAAAAGTATAGCATGGCATGGTGCCTAAGCACTCTTACACCCTAGATGAAGCTTGTACATACTGAAGAGCCAACATATAGGGGAGGATATTGTCCTTCGAGAATCCGTTTATAGTGATTAAGTCAATGGCCATGTCATACTAAAAAAAAAAACCCCAAACATTCTTATACTCTAGGTGAAGCTTGCATATGAGGAAGAGCCAATAGATAGGGAAGGATATTGTCTTTCGAGAATCCGTTTATAGTGATTTAAAGTCAACTACCATGCCCTATTAGAAAAAAACCCAAACACTCTTACTAGGCAACTTGATTATACATGTTGCTCTCTAGGCAAGATGTTATATACATGTTGTTCTAACCATCTAGTCTCCTGATCTTGAAGCAATGTTTTCAAGCACACCTTTAATGGATTTGAGCTTGAGACCTCCTGCATACTAACTATCTGTTTGTGTTACTAATGGGATACAAGTCATTGATATTCAAACAAGTATATTGTCACGAGTGCATTGATATTCAGAAGAGTATATTGCTACGAGTACATTGATATTCAAACGAGTATAGTGTCACGAGTACATTGATATTTAGATGAATATATTGGCAAATACATTGATATTGAAACGAATATATTGTCAGGAGTACATTGACTTTCAGACGAATATATCGTCACGAGTACATTGATTTTCAGACGAATATATATATTGCTACGTGTACATTGATATTCAAACGAGTATATTGTGAGTGCATTTATATTCAGACGAATATATTGCCACGAATATTGATATTCAAAACTTATATCTGTATAATAAAATTAAATGAAGCAACCGAGTATAAATATAATAGACTCTTTTTTAGGCGACATTTTTTATTTCTGTTTAGACCGGATAAGCGCGATTTTGTAATTTAAAAATGTTTTTTTTTAAGAAAAAAATGTGTTAACAAATTTTGGCTTAAAAAAATAGATATTTCGAAAATGTATCATAAGAAGATTACAGTTAAAAACTTTTTGGATAATAAAGGTAAGAAATACAGAATCTATCATCTATGCCAATATTTTTTTTTCTCTGTCTGGGAGGCTGTCCAATTTTTTATATTTTTAGCTTTTCTGTTTGGAAGAACAAATATTTTCCATTTTAAGAAATCAAAAGGAAAACATCTTGAAAAATATAAATTGTAAATTGCTAATGGTAATTTCTCGATGACAAAAAATAATAGTAAGAAAAACCGTAGCTGGTAGGTATTATTATTCAGCTCTAGTGTTCTCTTATTAAATTTTTAGATGTAAATAGTTATCAGTTTATAGAAAGGTTTGAAGTTATTATTCAAAATTAATATATTCAAACGTGTTTTTGAATTAATGATTAATTTACTTAATTGAATTTTATCTTACTGTTTTTCCTTCTAAAAATGTAGACTAGAATTTTGTATTATGGAAGTTGACGCCTTCAATATATTGATGTTAATGGGGATGACATGCGATTGACATCAAGAATGATTATCTCTATTTTAATTCTCTTCATTTTTTCTTATAACATGTAGAAGATATTGTGATTAAGTATAAAAAATGCAGGCCTGAAGTTCTTTTGATTCTAAGATAATTTTTGAAAGTAATAAAAATTATAAAAATAACAGGAATTTCTTACATTAGTGAAATTGCAAGGTCTTGTGTTAATACATGCCATTTGTAGGATAAAATTATTATTGTTCATAAATGGATTACATTTGTATCTCAATCAAGTAATTGGAGTATTTTATTTGAATCGCTTCCAAAAGGCGTAATACCTTTTCTAATTCTTCTTTACTAGAGAACCAGCCACATGGTGGACCAAGACAATTTGCCTACTAGATTTTTAGACAGATTCAGATTACTTAGATTAGATTAAATTAGATTTTTTTTCAGATTTTTAGACAGGAGATGTTTTCTTTTTACTGGATTGGGTTGTCAGTCCTACAGTCTTATTAGACCGGGACCTACGGTTTAAAGTGGATTCCGAACCACTACTTCCATGGCACCGCCGGTACACAAATCCGAAATCTGTTTCACCGAGCGCAAGTCAGTGAGTTATCAGGCCTTTTTTTCTAATTATTATACATTATTTATATTTTAAAAAAAAAAAAAAAGATTAAATCAGCATTGTTGTAGTTTATCGTGTCCATGGATTTAAAATAAAAATATCAAAGTTAGATCAAGTCAAAAGTCTTCACGATAGCGGCCGCTAGCAATGGCGCCGCTTCACATTCTTTTGGTAAATATTACATGCAGTGCAATTTTGTAACGAGTTTGGCATAATAAATAGACATTAAAACGTATTTACGTCCGTAAAAAAAGGTATTAAAATTCAGTTTTAAAAAAATAATTGGGTTTGCATAATTAAAACCTTTTTTCTTTTCTTTCAAATTTTATGTTGTGATGAATTAAGAATAAAGCATTTTAGATATTTTATCCAAATAACTCTTTTGTATTCATTCTAAATATTTTGTTATTTATTTTTAAAAGTAAAAGTCATTTTTATGGTTGCGAATGTTATATATGTAAGGATTTAACCTACTACTTTTATAAATTATTAAAATTTTGCTTCTCAATTTACTTCTGCTTTTCTTCTAACAATAATAAATGAATATGATTGCTTTTAGTGGTGAATAATTGCGAGGCAGTTGTCTATTTAACTCGAAGAGCAAATTCATAAATTAGAAATTCGCAATGATAATCAATAACTTTGTGATTACTTTACAAAAAGAAAAATTTCAGATTTTGATGAAAGGGTAGAGTTTTAAACATGTTCCACTTAGTAAAAAATTATTAGAAAAATATTTTATATAATATTTAGTAGATATGATCCTGAGTTATTTGACTTCATATGTAGAAACCTTTTATTTAGAAATATGTGAAGATGACAAAATTAGAATTCAGAAGAATCTGAGGGAAGAATATTCACCATAGAAGAATGCTACACTTATTATTAGCATTTCTATAGAATTAGGGCAATTATACTTTTAAAAAATTCTTCATATGGAAATCATTAAACAAATCAACGAAGACCTTTCGTTTAAAACATGAAAAGAAAAAGAACAAAAACCTGATAATAAATAAATAATAACGCGGCGTTGCAAGAATTTGATCCAGATTTTATAGTTTGGTTTGTCTCTCTATGATCATTTTGTGCCCACTTTAGGCTATTTACGCCGGTATCTACAGTTTAACGTGAATTCCGAGCCACTCACAAACATCTATGCCATCGCCGGGATACGAAAATGAAGCCTGTGGTAGCAAAGGCCAGAGAGCTAGCCAATTGGCCATCAGGCTATACAGAATTTATAGAGTTTTTCTCGCTTAAAACACAATCTCCTAAAAGAAACCCTGAGTATTTAGATATGAGCGAATTAAAGCTATATTTTTTACAATAAAACTATAACCTTTGTCCAGTATCGAAATTATTTTTCCTTAATGAAAAAAACATGACTTTAAAAAAAATATTTGCATTTTTGAGAAATTATGTTTTTGTTCCCTTAAGCATTAAATGTGGTGTAAAATGATTAAATTATTCAAGAATACTGTCTAAAGATAACCCATCTCATTTACGCGGTATAATTAATGAAAACTCACAAAGAAAAAGCTCGGTGCGTTTCCAGAACTAAGGCTAAATTTAATTATGTTTGCATTGCTTTCATTATGGTTGGCCATGCGTATAATTAAAATTGCACTTTTCGTCACTGGATGTTAGAAAATACATATCATAAAATACAATTTTCATCACTTGCCTTTGAAAATTATTGAACAAGTATACATATATTAATATTACAACATAAATATTGTCAAGTGCATAATTATAGTAATCTTCATAAAAATGATCGATAATTTAAAGATATTTTAAATGTACTAAGACAATTTGTGATAAAGGCTATTAAGATGTGAATAACGAAAGGTTTTAATTTCGTAATATTAAGAAAAGGACCTGATGGCGAATGACTAGTGCTCTGGCTCTCGGTGCCATAGGTTTCGGGTTCGAGACCCTGCGGTGCCATGGATGTTTGTAGTGGTTCGGAATCCACTTTAAACCGTAGGTCCCGGTGTAGTATGACTTTAGAGAGTTGGACTTAGCGCTGACAACTTTGTCCCGTAAAAAGAAAACATTTCCTGTATAAAAATTTGCCATTAGGCGGACGGCCTTGGACCACCATGAGGTTGTCGTTCCAATGAAGAAGATATCAACAAAGATACAAAAAAGATTTGTCTTTATATGTGCATTAGTATTATAACAGAATTTGCTTTATTCCCTTCGAATTTACTGTTTCATAATGGGATATATCTAAAATTTACGAAATAATTATTACTGTTTCTTATTAAACAAAAAGTGATACTTTTTTGTGAATTGTGATAAAAATGTTTCTTATTCGCTTTTGCAATTTATAATCTGAATTTATTATTTTTATTTGATGTTTAATTAATTATTTCTTTTTCATATTTTTGAATTTATATTAAAATCTGCTTAAATTTTAGAAGTCTATGAGATTGATTTTTGCGCACAAAGTTGTCCTATTAAAGTAGAGTTATGGAATAAAAAATTACAAGGAAATTCTATAATTTGTTAAATTAAACAAACACTATAAACAAAATATGCAACGTAAACATTGTGTTTATTTATTGGAAAAATACATTATTCAATATTTTCTTCCTTATTGCAGATTAAAAGATTCGATGGGGCCTGATGGCCGAGTGGCTAGCGCTCTGGCACTGGTACTACAGGTTTCGGGCTGGAATCCGAGCGACGCCATAGATGCTTTTAGTGGTTAGGAATACACTTTAAACCTTAAGTCTCCGTATAATTAGCCCTTGTAAGCAATAAATGACAGTAGAGCGCCAAACCAAGGGGTTGGGCGTAGAGCTAACAACCCTACCCTTAAAAAGAAAATTCTCATGTTTAGAAATCTCACCTACGATTTAAAGTGGATTTCGAACCACTACAAATATCTGTGGTACCGCCGGAACTCGAACCCGAGACTTGTGACACCGAGTCCTAGTCACTCGGCCATCAGGATCGCTTAAAAAGTATATGCTTCGGGTAATTGAATAGTTTTCATAATAAGTATTCAATTCTCTATTGTAGCTAAGAAGCATATTGAAGCTAGACTTAAATTGGAATTTATTCATAATAATATTATTATAGAATAAAAATGATGGGATCACAAGTATAATGAATAATGAAAGAATGTTTCTTACCCAGAAGTATTCTTTTTTAAATCCTGGTATTTTCGTGTGGAATTTTCCGACGGAATGTAGATAGTCCATGAAGTAGTCGACGTTGCCCAGCTTCTTGATGCTCTCGTCCAATGTGCTCATGACGATGCCAGCGTGCTGAGCTAGCTCCATGCTATCTCGATGGAGATCATTAATGCGTTTGTGCTGAAATTTTTGAAAGAGGTGGAGAATATCTTCGTTTTCTTCGAAGAGCCTGCAAGAAAAGACAGAGATGGAATATTAGACGGGTGTATAAAATTGCAATTTTATTATGTAAGTGTGAGTTCTTTCTGATGGTTTTTATAAATGCAGCCTCTAAAACAGTGTTGTTTTACCTTTTGGCTTCCTTTTGTTATACAAAAATATCTTTGTTAATTCTAACAATAAATTTCAAGTAAGTAAATTATTAAATAATGTACAAATTAATATGCGTACCAGATAAATAAAGTAGTATAGCAATCTTTCACTTTATGGTATTTAGATTTTTAAAATCATCCATTTAATCAAAAACTTATTAAAATAAGATCGCTAATACTTAACTATTAATCACTATATCAAGAAATATTCTTAAAAATGGAAACATGGAATTTAGATACAATTAAAAGAAATTAAATAAAATAAATTTAGTAAAAATCTCATTGTTTTTAAAAAGTTAACGGTTTTATGTTCAGTGGCATTTAATATAGGATTGCGAGACAGATAGTTGAACTCTAAAATAATAACAATGAATAACATATCAGGAAAATGTCAAGATTATAATAACACAGTCACATTTTACTATAACTGTTTAAATTATTGCAATAATAATATCCAATTTATCAAGATCAATTCATTATTCTCTTTGAACTTTTTCCCTTCAGCTTTAGCAATTAAATATAGAGATAACTTTTTTTTTTTCAAGTACTTTCGCAACAATATTTATTAAAATTATTCTTATTATTTATGCTTTAAGTATAAAAATTAGCAATGCGATGTAAATAAATTTTATTGGGAGAAATAATGGCATCATTAAAATGTGGTCACCTTTCATATAGTAACTTCATTGTCAATCTAATTTCAGTAATAGTAGGAAAGTTTAGATTTAGTTACATTTTGACAGAGAATATTTGTCCACTAATTAATATTTTTCTAACTAAATCTAAGTATTAAACTAAAGAATAATTGAATTCACTGAGAATTAAGCCAAAGAGATGAACTTAATATCATAGAGTAATGTGCTAGTTTAGTTAAAACGCATAGAAAGTCTCACAAAAGTTGTAATAAAAGCTTCTTTCGTAGCTAGATGTAACCTTAAATTAGAGTATATCTTGGCTAACGGTCA
The DNA here is from genome assembly GCA_021605075.1 of Caerostris darwini. Lineage (NCBI taxonomy): Eukaryota > Metazoa > Arthropoda > Arachnida > Araneae > Araneidae > Caerostris > Caerostris darwini. The sequence continues at coordinate 335,785 of BPLQ01007451.1, forward strand.
ACTTGAGAGTTAATGCGATTCTAATTTAGGAAAGTAATGGACAGTTTTACGTTCATTACACTCAAAGCAGTGGTTTAACATAATAATTAAATTAGTATAATTAGATATTATTTTACACATTCTAATCTTGGCAGTAAATTATTAAATAATGAAAAGGAGAAATTTTGTTGAATAATAATTACAAAGTTAAGATCATAACGACGTAAATATCTTGGTGGTAAATATACATTTTGGTAGCTAAATTAAGGTTGGTAAAAAGAATATAGTTTTTAAATACATATAATTTGTATTTCTATTTTTTTAATTTGCTATCAATTTATTGCTACTAAATGCTATTTGTCTTAGAATTGACAATACATTTCTAAAAAATAAGTATTTGCTTTAATAAATATTTTTATATATATAATGAAAATAATACAGCAGTAGATAAAATCATTGTTCAAAATGTTTTAAAGGCAGCGTATAAAATCAGCAATACATGTTTCTTAAAAACTGCACTACATGCATTGAACAAAACAATTACATTATTGTGAATAAACAATAGATTCACAAAAAATAAATTACTGACATAGATTGATGGAATGTTGACTGCTGTAATTTACTACTGTTAGTTCTATTAGACGTTGTATTGTCAACTAATTGTAATTTTGTTTCTGTAAAAACAAGAGATTAATTTTGTCATCGTTTTAAAATTGATTGATCTGGTTATTTGGAAAGAAAATATATTAAAAAAATTAACTTTAAAAGTCTAATTCACGTACTTCTATACAATGATTATATCTATTCGCATGCTTCTATACAAATAATTTATTTTTTTTTAAATAAATATATATTTCAAAAAATATATATATTTGAATAAGCTTGCGATTAACCTAGATTAGTTGACCAAAATAAAACCATTTTAAATTTTATTTGATCCATAAAAAGGAATTTTTGATTTCAAACTAAAATTAAATGATTTAACTTCTAATTTCTTACTTTTAAGTAATTTCTCATTAAATTTTACTTTAGACATATTTAAGTCAGTTTTGACTGTAAGGCCATTAATTTCTTAATTATTATTATTGGTATGATTTATATTTTACACACAAATAATGTAAATTTATTAAAGAATGAGTATTATTGATAAATAAAATATATAAAAATTATTATGACTATCATATTTTATTTAACCGTTAATTGCACTTAGTAACTAATTCGTAACTTTTTTTTGAACCTTCTTAATACTGAGATTTATTCATTATAACATCAGTCTAATAACAACAAAGTTTGGCTAATGTTCAGTATCAGAGATTGTTTCAAAGATGCGTTTACTGCGTCTATTTGAAATGGTAGTACTTTAGAAATTGCCTGACAGTCATTCAAACTAGTTACGAACAATGCAAATGTGAATTAGTTTTTTAAAGGAGATCTTTAGAAAAATTTTCTTAATTTTTATAGTAGACTTGTCTATAAAGTAGTAGAATTCATCAACAAATTAAAGAGATAGATACAATTTATTACAGTATTCTATATTAATTGATCATTATATTCTTTGTTCAGAAAAAAAAGTAATCATAAATGAAATATAAATGATAGTGAAGTATGGAAATGAAAACTCTCGATTCTAGTTAAGTATGAAATGAAAACTCTCGATTTTGGTTAAGTAGGAAGTATGAAATGAAAACTCTCGATTTTAGTTAAGTATGAAATGAAAACTCTCGATTTTAGTTAAATATGAAATGAAAACTCTCGATTTTAGTTAAATATGAAAGGAAGTATGAAATGAAAACTCTCAATTCTAGTTAAGTATGAAATGAAAACTCTCGATTTTAGTTAAGTATGAAGTATGAAATGAAAACTCTCGATTTTAGTTAAGTATGAAGTATGAAATGAAAACTCTCGATTTTAATTAAATATGAAAGTGAAGTATGAAATGAAAACTCTCGATTCTAGTCTTTCTACGTAACGTGAGGAAAATTGCATGGATTATTGTTCCATGGCTTATAATAGGTATAAAAAGTGAATTGTTCATTAATAATAATTTTAGCTCCAAAAACTTAATCAATGGTTTGGGCTTCAACTGAAGCAAAATTTCCTTTGAAATCTTCCTCAAGGTTAATGTGAATTTGTTCCAGCTTTCTACAAGTTCTGTAGCTGCATATAGATATATGATAGTAGATAGACATGAATGATCTTGATGATGTTTGGAATGTTCAGATTTGATAAAATGTAAATTGCTGTAATCCACTGCCTGTGTGTGGGTGAAAGATCCTTGAGTCCTAAGAATAGTGAGTTTTTATATACCGTACTTTAAAAATACGGTATTTTTTTCTCCCTAGCGCGCATGCTCATAGGAAATTGCGCATGCGTATCTGTAATAATGTTTCCTATGAGCATGCGCTCTAGGGAAAAAAAAATACCGTATTTTTAAAGTACGGATATGCAAAAACTCTCTAATACCATTCCATAAAAAGTAAGTAATAATTCTTTTCTTTCTTTTAAAAATCGCAGAGTCCATTTTGTTTGTCCACTTGGTGATTTAGAGCAAGTGGTACAGAATTCTAGATTTTTGCCATAATTGATTCAAATCTGAATAGGATCATTGTTTTGAACTACATTCGCTTTAAAATAAATTAAAGCAACACAAACAATTGACATCTACAGCGTATTGCAGCAATCAATATTCTGATGAAATTGATCAATGACCCCACTCTATCACTGTAAACAAGAAGTCATACATGCATAAATAGATGCTTACACAATGAGCAAAACAACCTCGCCATTTCCGTAACAGAAAAGTGAGAAAAATAATGTAAATAATAAGAAAATAATATTCATATAATTTGTTATTTTCTTTTTAAAAATATTGTATAGTAGAGTTTACAAGAATGACATTTAGTTCAATTTGAATTTTAAAGCTGAAAAATAAAATTATACGAGTTAAAGAGGTAGATTTCTAAGATAATTTATAAGAAATAGTAGTGATGACCAGCTTAACTGGTATCAAACTAAACTATGTTAATTGAAATTTGTATTAAAAATTTTAAATGTAAAACTGTTCTAAAATAGGGTTTGTATTCATTTAAAGCATTTATTCTTTTATAAATGATTTTATTTTTAACCAAATTTTAAAGAAAGAGAAATAAATCATGTAATTTTCCAATTTAAATAATTATATGGCGTTGATTTATCGAATTTAAGACAATTATTGTAGCATGATGATTGATGAATACATAATTAATGAGTTAATTAGTATCTTTAATTGAATTTGAAGAAATTCATATAATTAAAAATTGTGATAAAATGCTATATTTTTTATAATCGTCAGTAATAAATGATTTCAAAATTAAAATAAACCTTCACTTAAAAAATATTTATAAGCATACAAGAAAAAATTGAAAAGAAGAAAATGGAAGGAAAAATTTGAAAGGAATTAAAAAAAAAAAAAAAAAAATCAAATGGAAAATAATTCAATTAAGAAAATAAGAGATTCTGCTTAAAAGCATATTACTCTTTTTCAATTTTAATTTTCTTTTTTAATTAAACTTTTTCTATTGAGTTAAAAAGACATTTTAATCAATTTTTCTTATATTGCCTACATGTATTAAAATTGCTTCGTATATAATTCTTAACTTTATTTTATTTTTATTTTTAATTAAATTATTATTATTATTTATTTTTTTAAATTTTATTTTCAAATACACATACCCCCACACACACGCACACACACACACACACACCACACACACACACACACACATATGTATACTATATATTGATCAATTTTTTGAAATGTAACTTTATTTAATGATAAAAAATGAAGTATTTTAATTTTCTTTTATGATTTTTTTCCTTTTTAAAGTTTGTTATATATGCATTAAGATGTAAAATTTTGCCTAGCAATATATTAAAAATTTTAGTGCCAATATACAAATGATAGGTTTTGTATATATAGTATATATTTGTTGTTTTTAGCAATACTATTTAAGTGATATTCTTGTTTGTATTCTCCAGTGAATTTGACAAATAAATTTAGGACATGTCAATTGAATGAGTTTACAAAATTTTCATTCAAGATATTAAACTGTTTTTTTTTTCCACATGCAACAAATCTGTTCCAGATGTACTTCCTTTGATTAAAAAAGTCTAACTCACCATTTTTCTAAATGCTTTTGTTTATTTAATTATTTATATGAGAAAAACTTCTTTGTCGTCAATTTCTTTCAAAAAGATTAAGTAAAATATAATTTTGACATAAAAATAAATCTTTAAATAAATCAAGATAAATATATCGAAATGAATTTTTTTAAGTATAAAAGTACACATATTACTAAATATATTGCAGAATGAGTAAGTGATCTTTTTCTTCAGCTCTTCAAGTAATTTTTAAAATTTAAATTTAAAATAATATTAAAAATAATATTTAAATTCAGGAATGTATCCATTGTTATTGAAATTTCATAATAATTCTTACGTAATATAAAAATTACACAAAAATAAAAAATGGCATATCCTGATATTAAACAAATCTCTATTTTTTTTTCAAATATTTATGATTTTGCAAATTAGTAATATATGCCTTCGAGAAAAAATTTAAATTTAGCTTTTCGAATATCTTTAAGTTATTCAAATGAAATGTTTAAGGTACCTGCCTTTTTTATTAAACTAAACAAAATAACTAATAAAACTACAAAATAACTAATAAAACTAAATAAAATAACTAATAAACTAAACTAATAAAACAAAACTAATAGTTTTGTTTTATTAGTAGGTAGTTAAATGTTTTAATACTTAGTATGAGGCTGCTTTGGTTTTATGTTATTTATTAGACATTTTACTATTTTCAAAATAACTTTATTCTTTTATCTTATAAATAAAAGTTTAATATTTTAAAATAATTTTTCTATCAATAGTAGATAGTAGATTCAATCAATACAAAAATAAAATATTGGTGCTAGTTTAAAGAATTGGAAGTTTTTTTTTATTTTGTTCAAGTAATTTTTAAATATTGATGTATTGAATGCCTTTAATGTGCGTTTTAGTTTAGGAAGACTGAATAATTCTTTTCATTATTTATATTTTTATCGATACTAGTAACACTTAAAATTCAAGACTTACTTTGCTAATAGCGAACATTTTATGTCTGAAACTTTTATTCAAAGATATTTGATTATTTTTGGTCCCAAACTTACTAAAAGTTTTAAAACGGTATTTGCATAATTTATGTTCTAAAGTGTTTTACGATTTCAATGCTTGGCGATATGTATTTAAATATATGCAAAAACACTTTTAAAATGAGCTAGTTTTATTATTATTTTTTTCATTATAAATAAAATTAATTTTATAATTTTCCAAGTAATCAAGACAGGACATTTCAAATGCAAGAATAAATTTTCAGTTAATAATACTTATTAAATTTAAATTTTATAAATTTATTTAATTTTTCAATTAATTTTTATTTAAAATTTTAATTGTTCTGTGAATAAACCATGAGTGTACTGAAGTTTAAAAAATTTTAGATGTTTCAACAAAAATGAAAATAGTAAATTTCTAGATCATTGTGATTTATAGAATTTCAATTCTTTTGGATGGTAATTTGATTGCATAAAAAATTAAATTGTCTTTAGAAGAGATCTGTCTTAAATAAAAATTCTATTACATAAATTGAGTTCAAATGGCTAAAAAAGCAACGTAAATAAAAGAGCTTATCAGATTCATCTCCAGATACATTTTCCTATGCTTTTATTGATTTTACTTCTTATGTATTTAGTGTTTATATAAATGTAAAATTATTTTCATCTTACATAGTAAACGTTTAGTACATTTCACCACTAGACCTGGAGCGTCCAAATAAATAGAGCTTTTGATTTCCTAACTGTGTGAACTCAGTTTAAAGCCTGACAAGGGAAACCGAACTGAAAGTTCCTATTTCTGCACTAGGAATGAATGTCATAAATCCGTTGCCGGAAAGTTACTGCTCTGGGTTCGAGGAGGAGGGTGAGGAGTACGACCCCTCCCATACAAATAAAGCACAAGCAGGAGTTACTTGATTGTAATGAAATTTCGTCAACAAACACCACCTAATATGCAAATTATTCATTTTAGCGGCCAATGAATAGCAGTCAGAGCTCCAAAGCATTCTGATTTGTGTGTAAAAGAGAAGAAATTCTAATTCTAGGACAACTAATCCAATATAATAGTACAAGTTAGTGCCGGATATAGGCGTGGTCTTGATTAAGTGTTGTTTCATACTAGAAACGGAATTATTTTTAAAAATAATAGCAAGATGTTTAACTGTCATATTTATTTAAAATGGCAATGACAGCACTGTACAATTGCAACACATAACACACAAAACAAATTATATAACAAATATTTACAAAATCATCTTAAAAGCAAATTCATTTAAGGGCCTTGTACACTCCATATTGACTGGAATTCTTCACTCGACTGTCCACACCCTTTTTCTTTCTCTCTCCCCAATCTTCAGTTCCAATGTCGAACAGGGGAAGGCGAAGAAAAACGTGCAAAGACAAAAGTCTAACATAAGGGTCAACCTGTCCTTGAAATAAAGATTTATCAACTTTGAAATCTTCCCAGTTGGTTATATATAGTTTGTTTCGAGAAGGCACGGTGAATTCTTACTATAATTCAATATAACTTGCATTTCAATTGGATTCCATGAATTCATTTTGGCAGTACCATTGCCCCGTATACGGTTTCACGCACATTAAAAGCAGATTTTTGCATTTGAGTGGAGGATAATTATGCTGAAGGAAGCAAGGAGGTCAAATCAAAGTATAGATGGCAGCAATGCCACCATTCGACTACGTTGGCGGAAATGATTAAGCCATGACATGAACAACGTAAAAAAGACGATTTATTACACTATTAAAGAGACGACAGAATGTGGACAGAACGATCGTCAGAGCGCTTTTATAGCACCTGATTCATCATTATAAACGATATTACCGGATCACTAGGATAACTGATAGGCAATTCAAAGAATGGGATCTGAATTCAAGATTCCCATTGCTCTGACTATTCTTCACTTGCGTATGCTGACAAATGCATTTGCAATGGTGCCGGCTTGTTTAACTTGGAATCTCATTGAGTACAATTGTTTTCAGTGATGAGTTGAGCCTCAATAACCCACTAGAGACGTTCTGGACAATGGTAGGAGGTGAACATTATTTCAACCAACTCCACTTCTTGAAAATTGAAAACTAAGTTCTCGGGACCATGCCATTTGGTAGCTTTGGTTGTCATTCGTGATACTTTCACAATGAGGCGATACGTTGCAACGTATATGACATATGGATACCATATTACATTTAAATAGTTACTACTATAAATATTTTATACATTCAGTGTCATGGATATGATATTAGTCATATTCATGATACTGAATGAATATGAGATTTATCATATCCATTTCATAGTAAATGCGATAAAAATATAGTATCATATCTGTTATTAATATTTATGAATATTTTTGTATTGTGTAACCATGCTTCCCCCTATGCATAAGCGAGAGCGTCCCCTGTGGTGTTCAGGAGAAATGGTCAGTTGGCCTACAGATTCTCATCTGGAGAGGAAATATATTTCGTGCAACCAGCGCGTACCTGAGTATCTTTAGTTTCGGCTTATTTGTGGAGTCCTACCACGAATCTATAATTATCTGCCTTTAAATGTGTTAAATATTGTCTGTAGTCAATTGTATGTGTTTGCTGTTTGTGCATGTGTAAATATAGTTGTGAGTTCTCAAATCGGAGTCTCAAGTCTCAACTCAATCACACTCAGTTACAATCTAGCTGTACAATTCCCAATACTACAATTGCATATAATTATTATTAAAAATTATGGATTAAAATCTATAAAATTATTGTTTTTCTAATATGTGTACTTTATTAAAAAGGTTTGTAAATTTTTAAAACCTTTCTGCTTAACAAGATTTCAGTATCTTATTTCAAGTATACTAAAAAAAAGTTGAAACAATTACATAATCTGCACAACAACATTTCTTCATGAATATAAAGAGGCTCTTTTAACTCTTTTTAAAATCTAGTATCACTTCTGAGAAACAACCACTAACTGCGTCTAGAAGCTACTATTTGCATAATAAATTAGATATAAACATAAATTTAGCCGAGATACTTACAAAGAAATAGAGTGAAGGTTTTTCACACTGTAAATAACTTAAGAGGGTTTATCATGCAACACTTTAACATTGTGAATGGCTGCCATTGACAAAAAGTTGGAACGTGCAGCAAGTTGGCGCGCAGAGATATCCTTATCTGTAGAAGGCATTTTTATTTGCAATCAGAAGGACATCTATCACTCTTTATGTTAAAAAGAGATAAAATCAAAGGACTGGTGATACTATATAAATTTCCACATATTTTTTGAGGGAATGAAAATTTAAAACTATTCACGTCATTAAATTATTGCGTAATCTCACGTAATGTTTATGTAAACAATAGTTAAATAGCGTATTTGATTAAATGAATACCACTGAAATATTTATTTATACATTATTGTATTCTTTTAATGGGGCCTCATGGTCGAGTGACTAGTGCTCTGGTGCTCGGTGCCACAAGTTTCTGGTTCGAGTCCCGTCCATGGATGTTTGTAGTGGTTCGGAATCCACTTTAAGCCGTAGGTCCCGGTCTAATATGACTTTAGAGTGTTGGGTGTAGTGTTGACAACTCTACCCCGTGAAGAACAGAAACATCCGAAATCTGCCGGTAGGCAGACGACATTGGCCCATCATGGGGCTGATGTGTCACTGACGATGATGATGCATTCTTTTAATATGGGAAGCATGGTTCTCAATAAATATAATACGCTGATGCTCGGGAGTCGAGTGGCCTGTACGGTAACACATTAGTTTTTTCGTAATGAACTGAGACAGTTTTGTTTGAAACCCATTAAGGGATACTGACTTGTAGACTAGTTGTGGGCTATAAACTTTTACGTTTAATATGCAGATTATCTTTCATATTGATGATTTTATGCATACGAATTTTTTTTATATATAAGTATTAACAAAATTAGTTTTTAGTTAAGTATTTTCAACTCCTTCCCATAAACGACACCGTGAGATTGATACAACTTATGATGCTCTTGTTGATTCCCAAGCTTCCCTTCTTCCACCGAAGTTACTTAATATGTGGACCATAATTTCAGTTAGTTTTTTGGTAGATCCTCAGTGCTTTGTAAGATCTGTTAAAAAAAAAGGCTAAAGTCTTATGGCTTCGTGTAAAAACATTCAGTTTTGGAGTACAGATAGTTTAGTGATTAGTGCATTATGCATATCCTACTGTTTCTCATAATTAATGTATTGAATGGGTACAGACATATTTTTGCTATATAATTGTTATTGATCTGATCTGGGCTATTTATATACCATTTGCTACTATGAGTAATCATGTTATACATTTTTAATTGTTTATTGATAGCAAGTATAAGATCTGCATGCGTAAATATATACATATTAATGACATTCTATAATTTGATAATGGTGCTTTGGTAGCCCAAATAATTAAAATAATATAAATAATTTAATATTTCAATAATAATATGTTTTAATTTTACGTACTTCCATCCATTTTCCATTATATTGAATAACAAATACTATTTACGCAAATTATTAAAAGGGTAATGAAAGGACTTTTAAAAAAGGTATATACTACTGTGTCAAAAAGTAAGACCGGTTTTCAATTTAAATTTACCGAGCATATGGTATTTCAATTTTGTTTTACTTTTTTAGGTTGTTGGCGTTGTCCTTTACATCTGTGGGAAATTTGATGTCAAAATATTCATTAGTGTTTGAGTTACGCTTGGTTTTGTGAGTTGCTAAAACTGATTTCGGCGATTTTTGAAATGGCTGAATTAATTGAGCCTAGAACTTGCGTTAAATTTTGTTTGCGGGAGCGTATAGAATGTTGCAGAAGGCCTTCGGTGAGCATTCCTATATTGGAAAGAAATGTTTAGAAGTTGTAAAAACAGTTCAAAGAAGGCAGAGAACGCGTTGGTCGACCACCAACCTCAACCGACGAAGCTCACGTCATTACGGTTTGACATTCACGTTTGGTGCTGACAAACCGTCGACTTACAATTAGAGACCTTTCTGATGATGTTGGAATTTCGAAAATCCATTTTAAAAGATGTTTTGGGCCTCAAACGCGTAAAATCTCGATTGGTACCGAAAACACTGAATGCGCCAGCTTGCACTGCATTGTTTCTTCGTGACTTTTTCGACAAAAATGAAACCCATATCTTTACACAACCACCGTATTCACCTAATTTAGTATCGTGCTACTTCTGGCTATTCACTAAACTCAAAAGACCACTCCGGGGACACCGTTTTGAGTCGATTGAAGAGACATTTCAAAAATCTCCGGAATCAGTTTTAGCATCTCACTAAACCAAGTGTAACTCAATCGAATGAATATTTTGAATTAAAATTTCACACAGATGTCAAGGACAACGCCAACAACCTAAAAAAAAAAAAAAAATGAAATACAGTATGGTCAGAAAATTTAAATTTAAAACTGGTCTTACTTTTTGGACACAGTACTAAAACTGCAAGAAATAGAAAATAAAGTATAGTACTTTTTTAGTGAGAAAAAAAGAGAAAACAAAATATGACATATATTGTTGCAACAAATAAAGAAATAATTTTATAATAGTACTTGTCATTCTATAATGATGCTTAAGAAAAATATTTAAAATAATCAGGATATTTCATACTCAAATATCCTGATATCAGGATATTCATACCACAACTCCAGACATTCTATATCTTGCCCGGGTAAAAAACTCTATACTCTTATAAATTCTATACAATGCAGGCTTTTCATACAACGTCGATTAAACATATCATGAGTGACATTATTTTTTTGCACATTACAGACGGACCACAAAAATTTGTTTAATAAAGAGAGATATCATCGTCATCATCATCATCATTAGCGCAACAGCCCCTTGGTATCTGCTGGCAGATTTCGAGACAGGAGATGCTTTTGTTTTTACGGAATAGGGTTATCAACTTTACGCCCAACAATCGTATTAGATTGAGACCTACTTTTTAAAGGGGATTCGAATTCAAACTTGAGGCATTGAGAGCCAGAAAAGAGAGAGATATGTAGCAAAAAATGTAAGGAGATGGAATTATTCATGACACACACACACACACATATGTATATATATTATTAGTAATATGTTAAGCAATTTTGCAATTTGAAAGCTTGCATCTATCAAATGTAGATATAACTCTAAATGTTTAAACCTCCATCTTCAAGAAATGAATCCATTGCACTTTCAGATTTAAAAGGTATTAAGAACATCCAGATATACTGTTGAAATTCTTATATCCCATTATATAAAAAAATAATCTGCTTTTTATGTAACACCGAATAGAAGAATACAATTTCTTTTCATTCCCAAAAATATTTTTTAGAGCACTTATCTTAATTTATTTATTTCTAAAGTAATTATTTTATAACTCCAGTTTCAGGGCTCATATTTTACAGCTTTAAATATAATCTCTAAAAGTAAGAGGTATTTTTTATTGCCGGAAAATAAGATGTGGTCTCATTGTATTCAACCATTAATTCTTGTTTGCAGAAGGAGGATAGTCTTTCCGACGTATTTATAGCCCCAGGATTCGTTTTGACTGTCTTAGTGTTTTTCTAATCCTGAAGTTGTGAGTTCTTTTTTGGAGGGCACTCGAAGCACTTGAGGGCGTATGTGGGAGAGGCCATGTGGATATGTACCAAAAAGATTACTTGGGGAATTTCTTTTCTCTCTTTAGTTGAGCGGCAAATGCTTTTCCATTGAATAACACTGAAACATTGCAATAGTGCTGGCTTTTTAGAAAAGCATTGAGGAAGGGAATTTCTGAGTTCGAAACGGGATGAGTTATTATATTTCGCATAAATGCTTTATGCTTTGGTGTCCATATTACTTATTTAATTGATGTTTTTGAATACAAATATCAATAAATTATTGTATGAAGTAATAAGTTCATTATTGTGTGAAGTATCATTATTGTGTGTAGCGAAATTCATTAGTTTTATGCCTTAATTTTTTATGTCAATAATGAAATTCCATACTAATTGCGATAGGTGTTGATATATTCTTCCTTTTCTAAAACCTCCTTCTCTAAACCTTTTTATAAATTTGATTCAAATAATAAAAAGTTTTTGAGTTTCTTGTCCAAATAGGTATATAAAAAAATTTAAATTATCTTAAAGTAAAAAATAACATTGCATATAATGTACTGTAAAACTACCATTTATCTCAAAATAAGGTTGTCAATATATATATATATATTCTATAATAATCGGTTAAAATTGTTAGTATTATCAATAGAGCTATTACTTGAACAAAGCGAATGTAGTTAACATGCAAAAAATGTTAAATTTCTAATTCGCCACCTGCGTGTATAGTAATCACTACTTTCAGAAATGAGCAGATTTGTTAGCGATCGTGTTAGCGTGTTTGAGTTTCGCAATTTTCTCGCATACAATACACAAATGCGAGAGTAATTACTTTTTGAAATTCTCCTGGAAAACAATATCCTTCCATTCTTCATCGCTGGTTTGTTCATAGTATACATAAGTGAAACATGAAGTTCACAGGAGTAAATAGGCATATTATTTTCTGAAATGTCATATGTAACATTATCCTAATTTCACATTATCATCCTTAATGTTATACATATATCGGAGTTATGGAGAAGGTTGCTTAATGGAAAAATATCAACCTGTTCCTTGCATACGCTCAGTGAAAATTCATGCCTTTGTTAATCCCGCCTCCAGATAATGTTATATTTTTGAACTTTTTGGTATTATTTCATGATTTTTATGTAATATTATGCGTCATTAAATATCAAAATTACTCCGATGATTAATTATTTGAATCATGTTGCACTGCATATGGAATAGAAACATGATGCATTTGTAATTTTGTTTTAACTTTTTAAAAAGATGTAAATTGACAAGTTTTCAGCATTTAAAAGATCAGAATGCAGTTTTATCAACTGTACATAATTTTTATTACAAGTTATCCACAATATGTAGGAAATTATTGTAATTCAATTGCTGAATATTCAGATAAAAACAGACAATATCATTATTAATTCTTGAAGAATATCAAGATCACATAGTAATTAGTTTCTTATTATATGATATATTGTACCATATGAAACCGTATGGAGTTAAAGTGTTGTTGTGTAAATTGATAAGTTTCAAGTATTTAAAAGATCAGAATGCAATTTTATCAACTGTAGAAGTACATAATTTCTAACATAAGCTATACACAACATGTTAAAAGACTACTGAGGACAATGTGTAGAAAATTAGTGCACTTCTTCAACTACTGAATATTCAGATAAAATCAGGCAATATCGTCATTAATTCTTTAAGAATATCAAGAACTAGGAGATTTTGATATTCTTAAAGAATTAATGATACTGTCTATTAATTAGTTTATTACTGTACGGACTATTGTACCATATTAAATCGTATGGAGTTAAAATGTTATGTAAATTGATAAGTTTCCAGCATTTAAAAGATCAGCATGCAATTTTATCAACTATGCAAGTGCTTAATTTCTAATATAACTTATTCACAACATGTTAAAAGACTACTGAGAACAATGTGTAGAAAATTAGTGCACTTCTTCAACTACTGAATATTCAGATAAAAACAGGCAATATCGTCATTAATTCTTTAAGAATGACAAAACACGTGGTAATTAGTTTATGAATGAAATATTGTACCATATTTAACTGTATGGAGTTAAAATGATTTAGTGACTACCTTAATAAAGAAAATACGTTTCTAAAAATAGATTTAATTATTAATTGCTTTTTCTGACAGTTTCGTAAATAATAAATGGTTCCTACAATAAATTTTCGATCCAAAAAAGAAGAGTTCTTTAGAATTTATTAATCCATTGGGATCACAATGTATATTTTAAAAATGACAATGGAAATAAAAAATGCATATGCATTAAAAGAACATTAATTTATGATTAGTGTTAAGTTAACTATTTAAGCTGGAGATATTAGTTATTTTTATTAAAGAAGTGGATACAGTCAATAGTGATTAAATTCGAGGGGAAAGGAGTTGTGCTTGAATAAAAATAACTACTATAATTTTTTTTGAAAATAGTAATAAAATAAGAAAACAACTTACAAAACTTAAACCCTAGAAATTTTAACATATACTTCAGGTAAAAGTAAAATGTATAAGTCCAATATCAAAATTAAAAAAAAGAACTTATTCATTTTAAATTAATCAATATAATTATTAAAATAAAATAGTAACTTTTCTGAAACAAAATGAAATTTAAAAACTCATAGGTAACCTGATTTAAAAAAAAAAAAACATCTTTTCATATCAGATTTAAAAAAAGTTTAAAAAAGCATGTATATGGTATGGCCATGATAAAAAATGCAGAAAAATCGGTTTTTTTTTCAGAAAAAAATCACGTTATTTATTTTTTTGACTTAATCAATATTCCTCTCTTTCAAATAAAAAAAACTTTATAAATCTGTATTTTAAATAAATCTAACATAAATAATATATTTGCATTTAAAAAAAAAATTGAGATCAACAATTTGTTTTTGATTATTAATGTTATTTGCCAAACTTTCTATGCCCCTTTTTAAGAACTCTTTATCTCTCAGAAATGCTTTACTGTTATAATTCAAATGAAAAAACATTTATCACGCTAGAACACAGCGTGACACATCAATTGAGGAACAAGTAACAGTTCTGGCAGGACTTAGTGTAAAAAGAGCAGATAAGCTGAATTGTCCAGTCTTAAAGGCATAAAGTAAAGCTTATGATGTGGTCCCATTTCTTCATATGCTACGAGTTACTTCTCGCTTATGATGTGGTCCCCGAAAATATAGGCTCAAACATTTGCAGGTCATTTCTTTTTGGTTCGCACGTGCTCACGTAGAGTGGAGTTTTCGCCAATGCCCACATATGGAAGTTATGAGAATTGAGCGTTTTTCACCTTTCTTTTCTTTCACACTTACCTTTCTAACTGGTAGGAAAATAGTACCCAGACCTAGATAATACAAAATCATAGTACATAGCCCTAGATGCGGGGATGAGATGTAGAGAAAAGAAAAGAAAAATCTGTTGGAGAAATGTAGTAAATTCCTTTTGTAGTTCATAATCCTCGGGCTCTAGTGCTTAGATAATATGGATACATCCTTTCAGCATACCAACAACGGTGAATTAAGACAATCACAACAGTTGGGCTATCGCAAAAGTATTTGCACTGGCACTAGCTTCTGCAAAGCTTAGGACATTTTCTTTAATAACAGGGACCCGTACCTTTCGTTTCCGGTTTATTATAGCTTTCTTGAACGAACCCCTGTCATACAGACTCTGGCGCAGAGTTGCAAATGTCTTATCATGAGGAATACGCTTTCTTGCAAAACGTTCTTGGTACAAGAACACAGTAGCTTATCTTTTGCACTCAGCAGCTCCTATTCGAGATACCTATCGACCAGTTCCGCCTTTGTGTATTCCCTCATTCTACAAACTCAGTGACAGAAACATGTCGGCTTCTTGCATGAACTATTGCAGATAAGTTCCCATGCAAGCCCTCTGACATCCGAAGAATGCGTTAACGACCATACAATGCTGTGTGATTCCGACTCGTCTCTGTGCTATCTACCCCTCTCTAAACGATTCTCAGTTTGGTGCTGATTCATCCAGTTTTATTTTGTGCTGAAGTAACAGTATTTCGAAATTGCAATTTTAAACAATAACAATCTTTGCAATATAAATAAAAGAAACATTTCATTTTGTGAAACTTGTATTGCTCACCTCATAAATCTATTCAAAAATTATTTATCTTCTTTTATTTTATACTTCAAACTCACAAAACAAAGTAAAAATGTAACTATGATAAAAAATGTCTGGTAGTATATCTTTTGAAGTCTTTTAAGAATAGTTTAATCTCTTTGACACACAAATCAGATAAGAAACAAAATATGAAACAGCAAATATTTAGTTAAAAATTCATCTTTAGCGAAGTGGGCAGCCATTTATAATAACATTCTTTTCAAAACTATGATACTTCGAATTCTATTTATTTTGAAGACTATCATTTTTTTTTCAATGTAATTCAATATCAAGGGTGTTGGTATCAGAAACATTGCGAGTTTTTATACTTGTGCAGTACAAATCTATGTTCAGATTCAACAAGTACAATTTATTAATGAAGCGTTTGGTTTTTATATAACTAATAAAAACATTCTTAATAATTAAAAAAAAAAACCCAAAATTGATAAAAATTAATGAAATAATCAAAATTTACTTAATTAATTTTTAAATCGGTGTAAAATTTCTTTTTCTTTGATATGTGATGTAAGTGATCGTTTTTTTAATAACAAATATATTAAACTAACAGAAATAAAAATTTATTATTAAACAGATTATTATTAATAATTAAAAAAGGAAAACCCTATCACAGTTAAAAATGTCAAATTAATAAAAAAAAACGCGAAAAAAATAATTTTGAAAATAACTTTTAATAAATTTTATTTCAACTTAATAAAATAAAATTTTTGTTAAAAATTAAACGGTTTAATTTAAATATTTATTATAGGAGGAGGATCAAAAGAGCCTGATGGCCGAGTGACTAGTGTTCTGGCGATCGGTGCCACAGGTTTCGGGTTCGAGTTCCGGCGGTGCCATGGACGTTTGTAATGGTTCAGAATCCACTTTAAACCTTAGTACCCAGTCTAATATGATCTTAAAGCTTTGGGAGTAGGGCTGATAACCCTACCCCGTAAAAAAGATAACATCTCCTGTCTTGAAATCTATCAGTATTCCGACGGCCTTGGCCCACCAAGGGCTGTTGCGCCACTGATAATGATGTTGAATTAAATCAAAATATATTAAGACCTTCCACAAACAAACAGTTATTCAAATATAAATGTTTAAATTCCTTATAATTATACTTTTCAATACATTATAATTATACATTATATTATTATAATTATTATATATATTATTAGTATTATGTATATTATTATTATTATTATTAATTATATATTATAAATAACATAATTATACAGTATAATATAAGAAATATATTGAAGCAATAACATTTTTTTTCCCATTTTCTCCCTACCTTTCTCATTCTTTTTTCATTTCCCCCATTTTTCTCTTCTCTTTCTACCACGCCTCAAACACATTTACATTTATAGTTTTTAGCAAAACAATATGCTTTTAAAGGAATCTTGCATGCGAAAGCAATAAATGAAAAAAAAGTAATTAAAGAGAGCAGTTTCCTACCAACTTCCTGTACAACAGAATTCTTGATGAAAAATGTTGATAAGAAAAGTAACATGCCGAAATCGGACAATTCACAAAGAGAACCCTTTAAGGAAAGAGTAAAAATGAAACATTATTTAGCCTTTTTCAAGACGCATAATGAATTCATTGAAACATTTCTGACGGTGTGTTGAATTTTTCGATCCATACAGAATGATGCAACAAAAGAATGCTTTGTGGTAGGTTTCTTTCCGCCATTCTTTTTGTGAGTGGACTGCTTCCATTACTGAGAAGATCTCTGACATCAATCACTTTTACCAGTTATAAAATCAGTTCTTATGTCTTCCTAAACACTGTACGGGCAAGACCTGGCCTAGAAGGCTCCAGTCGGCTTCTACAAATCTTGGCAAAGGACCAAAAGGACATTAAATTTGTTAGATGGGAGACTGTTTGGCAGATTTAGAGACTCACCCGTTATGGCTTATTGTTTTTTGATTTTGATTCGTACATTCTTTAAAGGTTATCTGATTGGAACAAAATTGAGAATTTAAACTAAAAAACATCCCCCATATTCTTATCTGCTGTTTAAAAATTTTGCTGTATGATTTTATTATTTTTTCCCCCTCTTAAAATGATAAGAGTATGAAGACAAATGTCTTTTACATAAAGTTAGGAAAAGGTTAATAAAAAACCCCAGAAAAATTTAACCTTGGAATGATTTTTTTTTAAAAAATAAGTCTAAACATATAATTTCAATACATATCAGATTTTTCAAAATTTCTCCACAGCTTTTTTGAATGTGTAATATTCCATATATATTTACTTGTTGAATGGATTTTGAAGATTTTTTAATCGACGAAATGACGTTTCAGTTAATAATAATAAAAAAATAGGTAAAACAACATTCAAATTATTGCTGAAAAGTTAAAAGTCTTATGATATTGCTATTTCTATAAAAATTGAAGAGGATGTTCTCAAATTTGAATATCTTGATTTAGACAAAATTGAATATTATATACAGTATAGAATATTATATACAAACATGGGAATCTATGTAATTTCTATAAATGGCTTTATTTAAGTATATTTAATATAAATTTGCATCATTTATGATTATACACACAAACATACACATACACATATATATATATCTTACAGTTACAGCCACACACATTTATATATATCTTACAGTTACAGCTTGGAATCCGTCATTTCATAAAATGACTACATGAATACTAAAGTATGTAAATTTATTGGATTATATGATTTAACTAGTTATTTAATAGAATAACGATTGCCTAATTTTTAAGGAATTAAAGCCAGTACACGAATGCTGTCTGAACCAGTTTAGTAAATTGTGAACTGGATATGGGTGGTTTGCAACAAGTGTACACACTTAAAAACTCAGAGAATATAAGAATAGAATACCACAGTTTGAATATAAACATCCTAATACCACAGTTTGAAATAGAATACCACAGTTTGAATATAAACACCATAATACAACAGTTTGAATATAAACAGTTTTAAACACCAAAATACCATAGTTTGAAACACCAGTTTGAAACACCAAAATACCATAGTTTGAAACACCACTAATTACCACAGTTTGAAACACCAAAATACATAGTTTGAAACGCCACTAATTACCACAGTTTACCACAGTTTGAAACACCACTAATTACCACAGTTTGAAACACCAAAATATCATAGTTTGAAATAGAATACCACAGTTTGAGATAGAATAAAACAGTTTGAATATTAACACCTTAATACTACAGTTTGAATATAAACACTATAATACCACAGTTTCAATATAAACACCGTAATACCACAGTTTGAAAAAAAATGGATTGAGATGTAATAACTCAAACGTAAAATAATTAATTTTCTTCAACAACTTAAAAAAAAAAAAAAGAAAAACAATTAATTTTTAAGTACCTAAGTGAAAATACTGGTAAATGTTTTTCCTGTTTACTAAAAGAACCTGCACATTAAAACGATTCAACACAGAATCGTTTACCATGTTCCAGCAAGTGCTCAACTTTCCTCACAGCCTTTTTTCCCCCTCATTTTTTCATTAAGTGTCATCGATACCGCTCGGTTCATGAAGGTCGTAAAATGGATTACGCAAGAAGAAGTCTTTGAAGAAAAGGAGCTTCCGAGCAATTGAACTTCATCTTCAGCTCGTTAAGTCCAAACTTGAAGCAGGCACTCCATTGCGTTATTTTATTGCGGCAGAGAAAGAAGCGCCAACCTATTTGACGCAAAGTTGTTTTAAGGGAAACTTCCTTTCCTCAAAGAATTTTGCCTCCGCAAAGAGTGTTTTAAAGTTTTAATTACTTCTTCAAAAGCTTGTTTTAGCATGGAGAAAAGAGGTTTAATTAATGCGATGGCAAATCATGCGTGGATGGTAGATAATGAAAATATTAATAACAAAGTCTGAGGGAACTAGATAACATATTATACAAATAGGAATTCATGTTTTAAATATTCAAGACGAGTTTAAAATTTAGTAAAGAATAAGGCCAAGTATTGGTCTTTCATAATATTTCTTCACTAATGAATCTTGCTTAATATTAAGCCACTGAAATAAGGATAATGCTGATTTATAATAACAAATGAAATAAGGTTATTTTTAGTTTCTAAATCCTTAAATTTTTATAAAAAATTTAATATATCTATTTATAAAATTATATTAAAATTTTATTCAATTATAAAATTATCAATTATTATATTATCAATTCAGTCAAAAAAATTATTTTTCAATTATAAAATTTAA
This sequence comes from Caerostris darwini, assembly GCA_021605075.1. NCBI lineage: Eukaryota > Metazoa > Arthropoda > Arachnida > Araneae > Araneidae > Caerostris > Caerostris darwini. The sequence continues at coordinate 355,864 of BPLQ01007451.1, forward strand.
TTAAAATTTTTATAAAAATTTAATATATTGTAAATTTTAATGATATATTTTAAACATTTTAAAAACTTTAATAGTTTTCTTATAAAATTACAAACGAATTCTACAATATTCTAAAAAATTCTGTTACTTAAACTATTTTAAAATTATTTATCTTGTTTGTACTTTAAATTTTCTGTTCATATATATACACATCTATAGTAGAACTATATAAATATAAGACGTTGGAGTAGAAGAAAGAGAGAGAGAGAGCGAATTTTTAAGAGACCTAAGAGCATTAAGTGCAATAAAAGAGCCTAATTATTTGCCTGAGAGAGATAGTAATAAACTGATGTTTCTTAGTAAGGAACATGAACTTCTTTAACTGCAATGGTTGTGGAACCATATCTTCATAATCAACGAAATATTATTTGCCTAGGTAAGTATTTAATCTTCAATGTAGATTTGTTTCAATTGTTTGGGAATCTCAAGGGAATAGGGTTCTGTCGAAAAGCATCTCTCTGAAGCATCCTGCAGACAATGGTAAACTCTGATCAATCCCCCTGAGTGATTATTCCCCCTTTCATCATTCTCTTCCACAATACAAACTAGACGTGGTTTGACTTTAACATCCATAAAAATGAAGCCCTAACATACATCTTGGAACAAAAGTGAGAAAATAACTTCTGACAGTATTGATCATTTTAAATGCTATGCCCATCGAAAATGTAGTGTTGCCATTGTCTCCCCAGTAGCAAGCTGTTAATACCGGTACTATTTCTTTCCTTGACGGTGCTAGGATAAAAACATATTATTATCTTTTTTTATATCAGTTGGCGGACTGAATTGATCGTGATAATTAAGTGATTCTCATCTATAAGTAGGATATGATCTATCAAATGTCCAATCTTTGTGCTCTTTACGTCAACCTAAACAGTGGGGGCAGCCATCAAAAGAATGCGATGTTCAGGATGATGGGTGAATAAGTCATTTTTATGAAGACGCTGGTTACAGTAAACCATGATATTTGATATTGTTGCTGTACGCAGATGCTGAGCAATTTCTTCTTGGTTTGGTTTGTCTACGGTCATCTTGTTCACACGAGGGATAAACAGACCGGGACCTACAGTTTAAAGTGGATTCCGAATCATTAACAAACATCCATGATTTCATCTTGGAGTCTGCCTAATTTAACCTGTAGAACGACATATCCATCATTCTTTGGGAGATGTTTTTCTTGGAGGATTCCCAGCAGTCTTCTCCATAGATGTACTTGTGTTTGGGAAAAGTAAAAAGCCTTTATGGTTGATATAAAACTCTTGAGCTGCGAAAGCTATCTATTTAAGTGTTTCGACCGTTTTGTTCTGTATAAAGTCTTCCAGGTAGTTTCTTCTAGCATCAAAAATTTTTAATATAACCTTCAAACTTATATTCATGAGTTAAGTGAGGGACTGAATCTTTTACTTACTCCCACAGAGATCTGCGATAACTTGCGTCTGCTATTTTCATTTGCATCCTGTTTCAATTAAACTAATAAGTGTCTGTTATGCTAATTGTTGCAATCTCCTTCTTTCCAATTTCATGAGTGTCTGGTTCAAATTTAAATTAGTGCTTAAGTTTTGCACTGTACAGTAGATGTTTACAAATAAGAGAAATTATTTTCTTCAATAAATAACTCCAAGGAATATATTTTAAGTAAAATTTGAGAACTTGTAAACATTTTGATAATATTTCATTGGCAGACAATTTAATTTGCTGTTAAGTAGAAATGCTATGAAGTTATATGAAAATTTACTATATTTTTCAAACATAATATTTTGAATATGTTAAATTAAATGAAAAAATATAATTGACTCTATATCAGATATGTAAGACACATTTTTTCCCCTTTTTCTCATTGAGCGTTTTCATAATACTTCTTATCGTGACTCTAGACTTCAAGTATTCCCTGTAAATAATTCTCTAGGACAAACTTAGCTGTCATTTAATATATTTCAATTTAGAAACAGAATATAAATGTATCATTATCGTCTTCTTATGAATAAAATATTTTGTTATAGCAAATATTTATATGTATAAAGTTTTTTTTTTATTGATTTAACTGCATAAAAATGTAGGACGCTTTCCCACTTAAATAATATATCAATTTTCTCACAGATATATTAAAGGAATTCTGCTTTTTTATTAAGACATGAAAAATGGAACAAAATAAATGATAACAATTAATTTAATCTTTATTTGTTCATCACCTTTCACGTTTTAAATGAGTAACATCCAATACAACAAAGAAAGGAATTCCAAGCAAGCTGATCGTCCATTTTGTGTCGATAATTCCAAGGTGATGCGATTTCTACCGACAAAGGATTTAGAATATAAATTGGATCGTTTATTTCACGATTGGAACATGATTGACCGGACAAATTACACGGTATAATGCATATAAAACTTTCTCTCGTATCAGAAATTTGACATGATAAAAATATAAGTTTAAAGTTAATTAATTAACTAAAAATATACTGCATTTGAATCGAAATTATTAAGATTAGTTTTATTATTATTAATTTTAAGAAACTTTACTTGTTTCTTACCAGAAAGAAAAATGTAATATTTGACTTTTAAATTTTAATTATCGGTTAAAAAAATTACCGCCATGTTACACAATGAAACATGTATGTATTAACACCATGTTGCACAATGCAACATGTATGTATTACCCCGTTACACAATATAATGTGTTGCCACCATGTTACACAAAGTAACATGTATTACCATCATGTTATACAATGTAACATGTATTGCTACCATGTTACACAATTTAACATATATTAATACCACCTTGTTACATAATGTACCGTAAGTATTACCACCATGTTACACAATATAGCATGTATTAATACCACTACACAATGTAACGTAAGTACACATTCCAGTCACATTAATGTGACCACTTGTCAAAAGCCAGAATATAAACTCTTGTATATTCTGGCTTTAAGTGGAGTGTGGAATGTGGTATTAAGTGGAATTCTTTATATACACTCCACTGCAATGTGCTGCCACCTGCCTTTTGTGATTGGTTATTTCACGTTGACGTGGAAAATAGGTGGTGGTCACATTAATGTGACTGGACTGTGTATTACTACCATGTTACACAATATAACATGTATTACCACTATCATCATCATCATTGGCGCAACAACCCACTGTGGGCCAAGGCCGTCTACCTACTGATAGATTTCGAGACGAGAGATGTTTTTCTTTTTTACGGGGTAGAGTTGTCAGCACTACGCCCAACGCTCAACAGTCATATGAGGCCGGGACCTACAGTTTAAAGTGGATTCCGAACCACTACAAACATCCATGGAACCGCCAGGACTCGAACCCGAAACCTGTCATACCGAGCGCTAGCCACTTGGACATTCAGGCCGTATTACCACTATGCAACATGTATATAAATATTTACCGGCGAATCATCATAATTGCCTCGAAAATTTCAGAAGTTTCTTGTCCGGGATGTACTGAAGGCTTCAGGCCGCCAAATATTAAATATAGAAATTCATGCTTGACATTATGGTTAAATAAGTATTTTAGCTTTTAGTATAATTTTTATTGAAATCAATGAAAAAATTATTAATTAAATGTTTTCAATTTAACCGTTTTTAATATTCCTCTTTGAAAATGTATTGATCCAAATAACATTTTTAATTTACACACAGATACTAAGCTGAACACAATTTTAAAATGAAAGATGCTTTGGGTAATATCATAAAATACACTATATGTACTTCAAAAAATATGTGCCGTGTTGTACAAATATACTGTCTTGCATTCGCATACTGATTTGGAATTCAGGTAGCGAACATAATTCAAAATTTTGTGTTTGATTAAAAAAAGACCCCTTAAACAGGCTAGAGAGTTATTGCCAGAAGTTCTTATCTACTATCCTACTAGTACCACCACAGGCTCCTGGTTTGAATCCTAGCTGTGGTATGGATGTTTGTTAGTGGTTCGGAATCCACTTTACAAAGTAGGTCCTTCTGTCTAATTAGCCTTAAGTGTGCATGCACAAAATGACTGTAGAGTGACAAACCAAACTAAACCTATCCTACTATGCAAGAAATTTGAAAACATAAAGGGAAACATTTTTATAAAACTTAAGTGCTTACCGTTTTATTAAATTAGAATCCTATAATCCTTTTTTAAAAATCTTATATTAAAATCTGAGTATTTCAGAAAAAAGAATATCTATCACAACTCTTAAAAGCATAATTGATATATGATTTAAAAAAAATTGCATAGAGCCTGGAGTCAGGTAAGAAACAATCTGTATATATCTGTTTTAAACGTTTTACCCTCGCTAGAACGCCAAAGTTCGCCAATTTTTAACAAGATCAATAAGTTTGGCTATACAAAATGGTGTTTATTTGAAATTTTCATTGAACTTTTGAAATTAAGAATATTTGAATTAAAACTAAACAATAATTAAAAATTAACGAGAAATTTTTATAACAACATTATTGTGATTAAAATGCAATTTAATTTCAGAGATTTTGAATTTCTCTCGAAGAGTAAAATAAAAATATGCTATGAAGATAAAGCTTTGTGCTAGAGCTCATTCTTCATTATTTGACGAACATTACTCCAGTGATTAAACCGGAGGATCCTTTTTAATTTATTTATCAAATAACAAGTTATAGACAACCGTTGTTTACGAGCAGAAAAAAACACACACGCAAAGAAGAATCATGTTAGGAGGAAAGCTTTTAAGAAAATGAAGTTTGTTAGCCGACTGTTATTCATATCTTGATATCGATGCAAATTTTATGGTTGAAGGTAAAATGTTTATGTTTTTATGAATAAATGTATGAATACAGAATAAGCATCTTCAAAAGTCTTGGAAAAGTTGAATAATAAAAAATTCAATAAATGTTGTATAGCATAAAATAAATTCTTAAGTATTTTCTGTGGATGAAGATAGTAGTTGGTACTGATGTTTGTATTCTTCACTAAAAAAATCAATTAGGATTATTAGCTTTCTTCAGTTGTTGAGAGATTAAGAAGTTGAAAATTATGTTTGTAAACAATTATTATTTATTTTTTCTATTTGATATGAAAGGAACCGAATTAAGGAGGTTTTTTTTATTATAATGTTATTTGGTAAAAAGGTATTTATGCAGCACAATAATAATAATTTAATAATTGCAGTCGAATGATCTAGAGGTAATGGATTTTTGATATAAGATGTGATGCTATTTTAGTTTGACTTCGTTAGAAAAATATTTGAAATTATTAAGCATTTCTGTATTAAAAGACTTTAACTGTTCTTTAGATTTCTCAGAAAAATTATCATTGTAACAAACTGCTAATTTGGCAGTTCACCAAGTTAGTAATTCATTATACAATAATAAATTGCTTTACTTAGAAAATGCAACGCCTTGAAAGTTTGGCAGCATAAATATGCAAATTTCGGGAAATAAGCAATTGAGAATTGTTATGCAGATGATCTGAAATGCAATTTGTTCACGATAACTGTTTTTCATATAATTTGTTATAATAAATTTGTAAGCAGTGTTTGAACCAACAGTTGCTATACTCTGTCGTCTACGGAATCCTGTAGAGAAGTTCTGTGTTTCTGAAGATACTTGTGAATTAAGAGATACCTGGATGATGATACCTAAATAACTTCCTGCAGTCAGACGATTTTACAAGGGGCAAATTATAAAATTATGGATGTTTGGTTGGTCTTATCGCTGTATCGCTGCTGAATACACATAAATGTGTTCACTTTGCAGAGAATTTGTGTGATATAAATTAACGATTGTAATGTGAATCGTCGCGAAAGACCAGCATACAACAAAACGCATGGATAGACATATCCCAAGGGAAACTGTAACGGCCCCCCAATCAGTTACTTTCGACATTCTGCGAAATGTGCAAGGAATTTTGGATGCTACAACTTGTTTTTTTTGTATACTACAACTATAATAGAAGTTTTTTTTGATAATGTTAATTGCTATCATATGAAAACAAATCTATCTGTTGCATTTATTAACTTTGATAGAAGTGTTAATCCAATGATTTTTGATAGAAGTGTTAATCCTATGATTTTTGATAGAAGTGTTAATCCTATGCCTATATTTTAAATAATAAAAATATATTATTTATTTTAAAACCATGAGATTTGCATTTGATTTATTTCATGAATATGTGTTTCCTTCTATAGTTTTCATTTTACTGAAGGCTTTCGAATCTGTAAGTATATTTGTGGTAACGGTTACCGAATCTTTTGAGTTATATTATTGAATAGGATATTGTGGTATATTTAGTATTTTTTGAATATGTTGGAGAGTCAGCTTAACGTATTCCTTCTAAGTATTGAGAAGTTGATATTGATTTTAATGCAGAAAGTTTAAAAAACAACACTACAGTTTTATAAATAAAACGTTCTTTTCGCGTTAAAACGTTTTAAACGTTTAACGTTTAAACGTTTCTAAACTTTTCGAGTTTAAAATTTAGCTTCTAGTTAAATGTTTTTAAACACAATTCTGCTCTGGTAAAATTGACAGAAGCTACAAGTTCATAATCAATGATATCAGGTGCTGGACATGTAGCCAAAGGGTGATTTTAGTCGGAGAGAATGAATTGCCGTGTACAATCAACCCTACGTTAGTTTTCTGTCCTATTCTGAATGCGGTTGCTTGTTCTGATAAAATATTTAGTTCAGATCGCTACAATTATGGATGATTCATCAGAAATGAAAAATAACATTTAATAATGAAACATGAATAAAAGTGAATAAATAGCATTTAATAAAGTTTAAAAAGTTAATATTTAAAAGATAAATATGCTTCTTAACATGGCGAGTGTCGTGTCGACATAATTTTTATGTGCAATATGCTAAAAAAATCTTTCATATTGGCTGTTTTATGTATAAAAGCTTTCTTTTCATATATATAGTTTATATTTAAATGATCTGAAATCCCCCCCTCTTAAAACTGAAAGAGGCTATAAACTCAAACTTAATGATATCCGGTGCTGGACATTTGGGTAAAGAGTGTTTTTCGTCGGGGAGAATGTGGGTATGAATTTTTTTGGAAATAAAAATTAAATTATTATCTTCCCGGATGGCTGCTTTTTGAGCCCCATCTCTCCGTTGATGGTCAAGAATTATTTAATGGTGGGATGTAGCCTTGCAAAGGTAAAGCCACGTTTAACAGAGTATATTTGCTGGTCATGAATGGCCGAGTGACTAGCGCTCGATGTCACAGGTTTGGTGTTCGAGTCCGGATGGTTCCATGGATGTTTGTAGTGGTTCAGAATCCACTTTAAGCCGTAGATCCCTGTCTAATATGACTGTAGAGAATTACAGTCAGACTTCTCACTGACATCATTCCAGAACTGTATAGGGGCAACTCAGCTAGCTCTAGGCACAGTGATGTGGTGTGGTGTAGTAGTAGTAGTAGAATATATTTACTACATAAATGCCATACGCCTTATGCCTTATTATAAGATGGGCTTTAGAGATATTGATGTTGCATGGAGAAACTCAACAAGCTTTGGCATTTGAGATAAAAAAATCTACTTTTGACTCTTATCACGGACGTTGAGGAGTGAGGGGGAAATACGAAAGATTGATGAACTACGTGAGGCCAGGAGGTTATCCCTAGGGTACGGGGGGAAGTTATCTCTCATCCAAGTGAGGAAATTTAATTCCAATTGTTTCTCATCAATGAGGACCAAGAGGCAGTCTCTAGTTGAAAGTGCTGACCAATCATTCATGCTCAGTGAGGATTTAAAAATGGAAGAAAAAAGTAAAAAAATATCATCTGGGACCGATGGAAAGAAGAAGAAGCAAAAGAATAAAGAGGAGATGAAGTGAAAGATGCTTAAAGAAAAAAAATAGCAGAAATATAGGAGCGGAAATCTTTATAAATCTGCGTTGAAGGGCGTTGAAGGAAGACAATGCTTTCGAGGGTGAAAGCAGCGATCGTGGTTAAGAATGTGTTCAAAAGAGGAGCCTTGATGGGAACTCTCTGCCTTGGATGACTAAAGACAGTTACTATGAAATTGGCACGATGGGTGTGAACACCATAACAAGCATTAAAAGAGACCGACACCAATGATTTCGACCATTTGTCTCACAAGTTATATTCGTGGGTAACTATTATCAAAATTATTTTTATTTGGTGGATTCTCAATACTTTACCCCTCATAGTTAAAAATTAAAACTTAAACTTTATGATTTCGACCAAAGACATTCGCCAGGAGGGAAAACAGTTTCTCTGATGAATATTAATTGTATGTTCTACTATTTCTTGTAATTAACCTATTGAATGAAAAAGGACAATTGTTATAAAGTTATTATTAGTTGATTGTTAGTTGATCAACCTTTCCTATTTTGAAGTTGATGTCAATTGATTTGCCTTTGCTACTATTTATATACTTCACATTACTTTATTTTTATTGTGGGTTGATGACAAATATATGCAACTGTATGTATAAATATAGGATGATTGCATTTAATTCAGAATAACGTTAATTGCCTAAAATATAATTAAATCAATATTTTTATTTTAAATAAATGTTTTGAAAATTTCATTTCGTGTTTTTTCCACTTTATCAGATCTCTGATAAAGTGGAAAAAATATGGTGTGGCGTTAGAACAGGTTAGACACGTTAATGATGAAAAACTGTGGTGTTTTTCTAACCTGTTTTGATAAAAATGTGGTGTTTGAATAGATTGATTTATGGGTTATTGCGGATCATAATGTAGAATATGTATTTCTTTTAGAAATGCTACGATAGTTTTTATAGATTGCTGGAATATTTCTTTTCTGAATTGGATATTTGTGGAAAAATGTTTTTCAGTTATACTAGATATCAACTCTATACTGTATAAAATTATCAATAGTAAATATCCCCCTTCTTTTACATATCCATTCTCTGTCTGTGCATTAATTTTCACCCAAATTTATCCAATCTTTTATGATGTTGCATTTTCCATGCAGGGCAGTGTAATTTAAGCTTCTGCTATTCTATGTTTCTATTTGAAACTGTGAGATGGCAGAAATCCTCTGAGTCGGGAAAATTGAATTTCGACATTGCTGCGCATGAATTTCTCTATTCGTACACATGATATATTATCTATTTAATTCCTTGGATTCAATTAACTACGATGTTTCGGAGAAGTAACCATAATAAATTGATTTAAATTTTACATTCGTTTTAGCTCTGTCCAAAATCAGATTATTTAATTTGTTTTAATATTGATAGTAAAATTCAGAAAATTCAATAAATGAAATCCTTTTAAAATAAATCTTAGTTACTTTTATTTTTTTACCATTTCAAGTATTTCATCTTTATGATAAATTTATTTGATGAATACTTTATTGTGCTGTAATTTTGTGGCAAACATTTTAATATTTTTTCTCTAATTACAAAAACGAAACTTTAGTTGTCAAGTATGTTGAAGGGTTTCTTCAGACTAACTAGAAGTGGTCACGACTGCCTGGCCTAACATTTCATTTGTCAGAATAAACGCAAAAAATTCCCAGCAAATCAACTATTTCTTTCTTTTTTTCATTTCTTGGAACACAGCGAAAATATTGGAGAGATGTCACGCTAATAGAAAATTTGTCGTCAAATAAAAGCGACAGAAGTCAATACATACAGGATGCAACCTAAAATCTATATCCGGCCTTTATTTCAGCAACCATTGGTGTTAGATTTCTACTTCCATTTATAACTATTTTTAATTGTAAATATTTGTTATGGTCTTTTTATATTTAAAAAATTAACTTTTTATATTGTCCTGTGTTCCCTTTAATTACATTTAGTAAACATTTACACTCATCCTGACAAAACGTCCCACAAAAAGTTTCTCTTTTCAGTGACAAAAATTTATCGATATATTTAATTTCAATGGGAGTTTTCTTTCGGCCTTCATTGAGAGGTTGGTTATAAAATTAATCAATATATTTGAGATAAAAATCAAGACACAAGGCTCCCCCTTTTACTGTGAAGAGGAGGAGAGGGGGTGGGGGGACCTTGACCATAAACAATGGGTGAATCTGTAAAATAGACGTGCCCCCCTCCCCCCTCGTCACAACGTCTCCAGGGGAGAAACATCGAAGTTTGGAATTCTAACTCCTGAGTGAAGCTAAAAAATGTCAATTAAAAAATTGTAGACCCCCGTTGAATTTTTAGAAACTATACTTTAAAAACAAAAAATGATCATTAATTTAGTGCATATATTCGTAAAACAAATGAAACATACCTATTTATAAATGCTATTAAGTAATAGCGGAAACGATACATAAAGTGAAAGAACATATAAGTGATACTGTTCAAAATGTTCGTTATTTAAATGTCACGTTGAAGCATAGCTGGCGTAACTGTGAGACAAGCAAGATTCAGATATTCCATTGAGTTAGTCTCAGTCGCTGAGATCTGCACCGTCACGTTACCCCAGAGGTAGATGTCAAGTGGGAATCAACTACCTGAACATCATATCTGATAATCTGACTGGCCATCTTATTTTATGTAGATAGATAACAACAAACTTCTGTTGCTTTATGTGGAGGGGCTCATGTTGGAACCCCACATGGCATGCATTTCGAACCGGCAGCTGCATAATTTGAACAATTTTCCCATATTGAAAGAATAGTTTATTTAAAACAAAAATATGTTATTAAACGAATAAATAGCCCATAATATTTCAACAATTTGTTATGCTCTTCAGAATGTCGATTCAACATCATTCGACAATTATCTACAAATTTCGAATTCACATTTTTTTTACTACATTGCTTCATCCTGGAGTTAGATTTCCAATTTTCCGTCTTTTGCCACTGAGGGGATGCGACGGTATACAGTGCACGAGGCAGGTTCTCTTTACTATAGAAGCATCCATCGTTTATGATCAGGTATCCCTCCTTTTGCCGTGGTATCTGGATTTCAATCTCAAATTAGTAAATTAACAAATTTATAACCGACCCCTCAATGAAGATGAAAATCTACTAACTTTGAAAATAAATATCCCGGTCAATTTTTGTCACACAGAAGTGAAACTTTTTGTGTATTAGGATGAATGTAAATTTTTAGAAAAAAGTTTAAAACTATAAGAACAATATTTTTTACGTACGAAACGTTTTAACAAATAAATCGGATTAAAATGTTTTTAATACAAATTGTTTAATTATACTTGACTTTTTATAAGGCAATAAGAGATGAAAAAGTAATCTTGTTAAATTAATTAAATTGTAGAAATGTGTAAAAAAAAAAAAAAAAAAAAAAAAAAAAAAAAATTTCGTGTCTATTTGTTTATTCATGGTTAATTAACTGAATCTCTTTTTTTTTTCAAAAGAACAATCTGCTTAATGATGTAGCTACAAAATGAAAACAAAGACTTAATTAAAGCTGACTTTAAGGATTAAAAAATAAAATGAAAAAATATAATAAAACATATAAGTTATTTTAATTCCTGAAGAAAATATAGCACGGATATTATAACTTAACAGTTAATAAATGTGCCAAGAAGATGAGAAAGAGAACTAAATAAGTTTTAAAATAAAAATAATAAGCAATTCTATCTTCTTTTCAATCATATACAGAAAGCACAACGTAATATGAATAATTAAAAAAAAACTAACATTAACTAGACTATTATGTAGCTGACAGATTTGGTGATATTAACAAAAATTCAGAATTATAGAAGGCAATTGTTTCATGATATTACTGTGTATACCAAATGATATCCAAGGAGTTCTGCATTTCACAGAAGTTTAGTGGAAAATTGCCAATTTTAGATTAAGAACTGGACACGACTGCCTGGCCGAAGATCTGGCCAAAACAGGGATTATGAACTTTGATATATGTGCTTTATGTAAGACAGAGAAAATCAAAAAAAAAAAAGGCCCAGCTACTTGTTTGCTCGGGACTGGACTCTTAACTTGCAGCAAAATGGCGATGAATTGGGCCGGAGAAAACATGTCCTGATCACACGGACTTTTATTACGGTACTCCTAAATTTTTAAAAACCTTTTTTTCTTAGAACATTTAACTTATTTTTAGCTGTTTTTTTAAGCTTTTTGGTCTTTTATGCTAAGAATATATGGTCTTTTTCCTTTGTAATTTTGATTTGTTTATATGTTCTTTTAGTCTCTACGGTAAGTGGCCAAATTTGTATGGATTGAGTTCTAATAAAGTTATAGGTAACAACAATAACACTTCTTGACTTAATCATGTATTTCTTGATAGAAAGAAAGGGAAAAGCAATATAAGCCGGGATGGGTTAACTGGAATTTTATTTCAGTAATGCAAAAGTAATGATTTAGGTCTAACATGGATAATAGGATAGAACGCTTTATTATTAAGAATTTTCCATCAACCGAACTGTTTGTGATAGCAATTAATTCTAAAAATTCATTTTACGAGAATCCTTAAAACTTTGAAATAAAATAAAATTGAGTATTTACAGTGAAGTGTTGTAATAAGCACTAAAAATACTACAAGGACTTTTCGTAATTTTTTGAGAATTGAAACAATAATAGGTTAATTGAAAATCGTGAGTGAAACTTTTCAATTATTTCAATAAAACTTCGCTTTAAGTTCATACGAAGTCACTAAATAAGAAATCGGATAGTATGAGCACTTTACAACTTATTTTATATTTAGTTAAAAAATTGCTATAAGTTAAATAACGCATTTCACGCCTTTAAAAGTTAGATTAGCTTTAAAACTGTGTGAAAAAAATGGGCAATATATCTCCACCAATTTATGTATTTTCTTTTTTCCTCATTAAAACATTGGTTCTTCTCCCTCCTATTTAACTTAATTTCTTGATAGCGTGCTCGAATCTTAATAAACATTCTTCTTCTTCAAAGCAAGCCGCAACAGACCCATGGTGGGCTAAAACCATCTGCCTATTGGCAGATTCCAAAACACGAGATGTTTTCTTTTTTTAAGGGGTAGGGTTGTCAAACCCATGCCCAACAGTCCTGTTAGACCGGTACCTAAGGTTTAAAGCGGATTCCGAACAACTACAAGCATTCATAGCACCGGCGAGATTCGAAGCCGAAACCTGTGGCACCGAGCGCTAGACACCAATAAGCATTGACTACACACACACACAATCAATTATAGTAACTTGATCTGCGGATTCTACTACTAAAAATTAGCTTTCTATCAACTTCATTGCAAATGTAAATTATAATGTTAAAAATTATAATTATATATAAATAATATATATTTAGTTGTGAATTTCAATGTAGAATATAGTTTTTCTCAGAATCTTCTATAAAAAGTTGGCTCGTTTTGATACACTACTGTCACATTGTTGAAAACTCAGTTAGTTTTTATCATGCATTGATAATGTTTGGGCACTCGGTGCCATAGGTTTCGGGTACAAGTCCCGGCGGTGCTATGGATGTTTGTAGTGGTTTCAGAATCTACTTTAAACCGTAGGTCCCGCTCTAATATGATTGTAGGACAGACAACTCTACTCCTTAAAAACAAAACATCTTCTGCCTTGAAAACCACCACGAGGCTGTTGCGCAACTGATGATGATGATTGATAATTTTAATATTTATATCTAATAGCATAAACGAAATATGGCAATCAGAAATGATTTAATAGGACTGTTTTTCCTAGAATTAATTTATACTAAAATTTTATTAATTATTAATGCCTTCCTTAATGTTAATGTTTAAAAATGAGAATTTGTAAATGAAAATGTCTATAGATTTGTATTCAAAATTCTATTCCATCAAATTTGTATCATTTTATTAAAGTTTGCTGAAAAAGCAGTCGGAAAGCTTGACCAAATTATAAAACGCCTGCAAACATTAATTAAATGAATTTCAACGAGAGAATTTCTGGAGAAATGATATTGATTTTAGAGCCATACTAGGATACGGAAAATTTAAATTATCTTAGGAAAACTAATTAAGCTTACTCAGTTATAGATAGAATATTTAAAGAAATGTACATATCTACGTCCTTCCACAAGTTCGAATTTTGAGAATTACAGTTGTTCTCCGTATGTGATCCGTTTAATAAACACGTTATTTTAAAATGGTGTTAGGCGATCGTTGAATTTAAGAGTAATTATTTAAAGAAAAATCAAGTATTCATATTCGCAAAAAGTTCTTTATTATTTTTAATTCGTGTAAACATAGTCTAAATTTAGATTTCTTTATTAATTAAATAAAGTGTTAATTATTAATCAGAAATTACGACAAAATATAGAAATTTTTATTAATTTCGATTCAATAAGTACTTATTAGTATTGAATTTGCAATCATGGTTGATTTGTAGATGGAAATTCAATGCCATTAAAATTCACCAACCAACCAATCAACCAGCCAAGTAACGACAACCAACCAACTAGCCAACCAACCAGCCAACTAATTAGACAACTAACCAGCCAACCAACTAGCCAACCAGCCAACCAACTAGTTAACCAGCCAACCAACCAACCAACCAACCAACCAACCAACCAACCAGCCAACTAAGTAGCCAACCAACCAACTAGCCAACTAACCAAACAGCTAACCAACTAGCCAACTAACCAACCAGCCAACCAGCAAACTAGCCAACCAGCCAACCAACCAATCAGCCAACTAATCAGGCAATTAACCATCGAGGTATGAGGAAAAAAACCCACTTACGATGGCTAAAACGCATTTTTATTTAACCTTTCATAAGCATTAGTCAGGAAAAATGGTGATCGAATTAGTGAATTCTTTCTAGAAAATAGCTGCAACTCAGTTTTTATCGATACGTAATGATCTTTCTGCCAAGCCTTGTCAAGTGTTTAATTACTGTCACTTAAAATGATAAGCTGAAAGGCGAATCAGCATTGGTTTTGTCATGGTCAGGTGTATGGATGTAAGCGTGAGCCATTTTTTTCCCTCGAAGTTCTGGAGAAAGACACTTTTTTTTTTTCTTTCAGAAGCTGAGTTTGTACCTTTGAGTTGTTTTCTTAGTAAAATTTATATTTCTGAAATTATTTTTCAAGATTCAAATCAATAAATATTTTGCAAAAATAAATAATTTTAATTATTGAAAATGTGATTTATATAATTATATAACAAAAAATTATCTCAGAAAATAATTATTTTTAATTTGGTTACAAAAGTAATTTTCAAACGCTGAAGTTTTATATTCAATTTAACATTTTTTTATGAAATAAAATTTTAATATAATTAAATAATAAGGAACATATTCTTTTGTCAGGAAATATGATTTTATCTGTCAAATACGTTTTTATAAAGATTTAATTATTTTAGAGATATAATTTTTTTTTATTTTGATGGTTAAAATATTTTTTTTTAATAATAAAGTTATTTTTAATGAGCAATAAAATAATTTTTAATTAATAATGTAGATTTTTAATAATGATCTATAAAATGATTTTTAATCATCTGAGATCTATATTAAGGTGTATATGGATATTAAATAGTTATTATTATTATTATTTTTTTAATTTAGGCCATAATGCATATTACGTTATAAATATGCATATTAAATGGGATGTAAATAAAAAAACAACGGAAATTAAATAAAATAATTTATTTTAAATAAATATTACTTCACAAATAGGTCGACTCAGTGAAAGTGATAATCATTGTGATGATAATTAATATAATTAATATATCATTGTGATGATATATTAATTATATTAATTTACAAAAATCAATGAATAAAATTTAAAAAAGTGAAATTTACTAAATTAATAGTTTTACTTAATAATTTACTTTAATTTTACTTCAAATTTACTTACTTAATTAATTTACTTATTAATTAACTTTGAATTTTTGTCACAAATCTATTGCATACATAAAAATATTACATTAGGACCCCTATTACATTACAAAGTAACTATGAATTTCTATACTTGAGAAGTTAAGTTTTTCAACAAATATAAATAAATATATATAAATTTAATTAATATTCAAAAGTTATATAATTTTTTTTTATAAGAAAAATTTGATTAAGCTTTAATTTGCATGCAAGATCGAGGAAACTTTTTACTCATTTAATAAAAAATTTCCGAAGTCTTTTTAAATTTAATATTTAATACAATTTAAATAACTTCTAAATTTTGTAATCATTACTGCACAAATATAAAAAACAAACACCACCAAAAAGAAAAGACAACAATATTAACAACAGAAAATATATAAAAATAATATTTTAGCATTGAACAAATTTGATGAAAGATACAACTACTTTTGTGATAATGTACAAATGAAAACACAATAATCTTTCTTTATAAAAAAAAGTACAATACATAAAAGAAAGAAAAAAGTATTAAGCATAAAGTATTATTTTTTATATTATTAGAAAACCTACAAGACATAAAAAGGGAGAAAAAGTCCAATACACTAAAAAAAGCGATATAAAAGTATCAAGTATTAAATAAAATAGAGAAACTAAATATTACTTTATTGCTTTACATTGATTATTTTAAGTAGGTTCCAATTTTAGTAAAACTTTTAATCGTGGTAGTTCAGAAATATAACATAAGATTTGAAAGTAATGTATTTTTTTTATTAATAAAATTATTATTAAACACATTGAATCCCTTTTAAGTTATGTTAACTTATAAGTATAAAGTATTATTTTTTTATGTTATTAGATAAACTACAAGATACATAAAAAGAGATTAAAAAGTGTAATACATTAAAAAAGTGATATAAAAATGTCAACGGAAATTAAATAAAATAAATTATATTAAATAAATATTACTTAATTATTTTACATTGATTATTTTAAATAGTTCCAATTTTATTTAAATTTATAACAATGTCAGTTCAAAATTATAAAATTAAATTTGAAAGTAATGCATTTTTTCATTAATAAAATTATAATTAGATACAGGGAACTTACGTTAACTATAACGTTTTAACCTATGTGAAGTTGAAAAAAAAAAAAAAAGTTTTGTCTGTCTAAGTAGAAAAAAACTTTTGAAGTATCCAATTGCGCGGTAGAACAAAGTGTAAAGAAGGTTTATTGTATAAGAATGTTTATTAATGTTTTACATAAACAATTATACTTAATATTTTAATTAATTAATAAGATTAATTAATTAAGATTGAAAAATAAATTCATAATATTCATAAATAATATTTTTGTTCACCTGACAAACATGATAATCCCCGTGGGTTCCATGGCCCTCGCGATTCCCTTCCATGACTTGGTGATGCAGAAGAGCTGCCGAGCGGTGAGGGGGAGGCGGGGGTCCGTCTCTGGGGGAGTCGGGGGATCCGTGAGGGGAGCTGCTCCCGGAGGTTCCGGCTCCCCCTTCTTCTGGAGCACCGACAGAGCCTTGCCCAAACTGCCTCCCATCGAACAAGTTCGCTGCGCTTGTGCCTTGTTTACCGTCCGGCAGTTCGCAGAAAGTGCCGAATCGATGCGGAGAGGAAAGGGGAGTCGAGGAATCCACTGCGCATGCTCCGCATCCTCCACGAGTCTTCTGAATGAAAGGAACCAGAGGGAAAGATGAAGTGCATAAAAAAATACGGAAATCGAATTTGTTTTATTTTTTTTGTTCTGGACAAGGGGGGTATTCCTTTTAGAATGGACAGCGGTTCTGTTAGATACCGTGGGCATATTCTAAACACGAATAGGAAAACTGGGAATGTTTCCCCCGGGATGTTAAGGAGGTTCGAATTCGACATAAAAGATGAAGCGGGAATGCTTTTTCAAAGTTCTTTAAAATGTAAGCAACATGCAGTTACTCAATTTTTCAAATTCAATGTCTTACATTCAGCTTTATAAAACTGCTAGCAAAACGTAAGGTTTAAAAATTTATTAAGAAAATAGGTACATTAAACATTAGAAAAATTAGAAAATGTCCTTATTTACCTAATTTGACATAAAAGAACACACCATAAAAAGAGTTTTCGGAAAATAAAATTAAAAATGATAAAAATTAGAAAATGTCCCTATTTACCTAATTTGACATAAAAGAACACACAGTGAAATAAGATTTACGGAAAATAAAATTAAAAATTAGAAAAATTAGAAAATGTCCTTATTTACCTAATTAGACATAAAAAAACACACAATAAAAAGAGTTTTCGGAAAATAAAATTAAAATTGATAAAAATTAGAAAATGTCCTTGTTTACCTAATTTGACATAAAAGAACACACAGTGAAATAAGAAAAATAAAATAAAAAACGGAAAATAAAATTAAAAATTATAAAATTTTAAATTATCCTTCCTTACCTAATTTGGCATAAAAGAGCGTACAGTGAAATGAGCTTTACAGAAAATAAAATTGAAAATTAGAAAATGTCCTGATTTATCTAATTTGTAATTTATTTTTGTGCTGTTAGATTTTCAGAGAACTACTGAGCCCGATAATTGAATAATTTAGAATCATATACGTCGTAATGCCAGAGAATTATATTTGGTTATTTCAGAACCTGACGGAAAATTAAAAGAGGGAAAATTTATTGTTCGATAAAAAAATCTATTAAATCTACTGTTTAATAAAAAAAAATAAAGAGTCAAATGTCAGACAAATATTTTGTTGAATTTTTTTATTTTATTGCAGACTAGACGTAGGATACCTTTCTATACAGTGTTTTCTATTTGTATGATACTTGTTGCCAAAAATATTTTTTTCTGAAATTGCGTTAAACAATGTAGAAGTAGTTGTAGTTAAATAATACATAAAAGTTCGCAAGCCAGTTTTGTAAAAAAATCATTGTTTAACAAACAAGCTATCGAGGTTTTAATATCAAGAAATTCGATAAAAAAACCATTTGACCACTTTTTACACTTCATAAATACAGAAATAGAATTAAATGCTAAAATTCTTTTTAAATTGTTGTATCATTAAGTGATCAAATTCTTTATTTCCTTTATTGACTGATATTATTTATTTTTTTATTATATATAAAAAAAAGTATGTATCCATATGTTACATAATTTTCGAGATTTTTTTTTTTGTGTGTGTGGGAGTTCCCTGATATCAAGTTACAGTGAGTATATGTAGTTCTTGGCCTATACTACTCTTTGCATTCCTGCTTTACTATCATTAGTTCTTATTAAAGCAAAATAATACACACAAATTTGTAAGGGGATTTTTTAATGGGCTTTAACTCACGTTCGTAGTTTTCGCTTTCAACTTATTTTTCAATTCCTTCTATTAACCCACGCTCTCCCTATATATATCTTGTTCAAATTTTCAATCCTTAATAAAATACTTTGTATTCATCCACTCAAGTTCAAATACATTTTGTTTGAACTTGTAGTGGATGACACTGGATGTTAATACAGTTTTTTTCAAATATTAATTCAGTAATTAAATTTAGTTAATTAGTTTTAGTTTTTTTTAGATTTAAGTTGCATGTATCTAGCAATAGATGGCGCCAGATAAACTTAAAAAAAATGAATGAAAATTATTTATAAAGGACTTTCTGCAATATAGTGAAAAAAAAGTAGGAATTGACTTTGAATTTTTTTTTAATATTACTTGTTTATTATATATATAGAAACGAAGTATGCATCCATATGTTACATAATTTTCGAGGGTTTTTTTTTGTGTGTGGGAGTTCCCTGATGTCAAGTTACATTGAGTATGTGTAGTTCTTAGCCTACACTACTCTTTGCATTCCTGCTTTAGTATAATTAGTTCTTATTAAAGCAAAATAATACACACAAAATTGTAAGGGGATTTTTTAATGGGCTTTAACTCACATTCGTAGTATTGGCTTTCTTTTTTTTCTAATAAAACAAAAAATTAAATTAAAAAGAAGCTTTTTGATTTAATGTCCATATGATAAATATTTAAAAATAATTTCAAAGGAATTATTACAAAAATGAGTAAATGAAGTAATTGTTCTTTTGATTCAATTTTGTAGTGATGTAATTTCACTCTTTAACAAAAGTTTTTCTATATTTACTAAAAAGTTTTCAAAAGATTATGTATTATATTATCAAAATTAAATAAATTGTTATTTTATTTTCTTCAATTTAATAATATTAATAAATTTATGAAAATATATTCACAAAATTATCATTAGCAGCAATTTCTTTTCTAAATTTATATAAAAAAAATTAGATGTAATGTTAGCTACAAAAGTTTGATGGTCATTTCTTTTGTATCTTTTTGTTGCATCAATCGTTATATAAATTTATAAACTGAGTTATAATAAATTTAAAAATGTTTGCATATTATATATGCAGTTGATATTATGTATATTTGTATATATTTTTAGTATATATGTTTAGTGTATATATATATATATATATAGTGTGCATATATTTTTTATTATGCCTTATATTTTTCTCCATAACAAAATGAAACCACTTTTTTTAACAACAAAATTTAATTAAATTATTTGATAATCTAAAATAATAAATTTAAAATTTAAATTATGATAAATTTAAGTATAATAAATAAAAGATATAATAAATTAAAAAATATTTGTATATTATATAGGCAAATTGATATATATATATATGCTAGGCAATTGATATATATATATATATATGCTAGGCAATTGATATATATATATATAATATATATATATATAATATAATACCAATTGCTATATATATATATTGCTATATATATATATATGCTAGGCAATTGATATATATATATATATATATATAATACCAATTGCTATATATGTATATTGCATATATATTGCTCGTATATATATTTCATAATGCATTATATTTTTCCCTCAAAATAAAATTCCCCTTTCTTTCATAAAAAAATTAATTAAATTATTTAATAATGATCAAATTTGATAAAGGAACCAGTTTACTACTAACGTAATCAAATCATTTTTTTTTATTTCTATTCTATTTCTACCTGATTGTCAATCTAACAAATTATGTCACAACTATCAATTAATCCCCAGTAAATTCAACAAGTTTTATTAATATATTCTGTATAACATTTGTTTAACATTAAAAAATAACAGCGATCAATCATAAGAAATATTGAATTATTGAATTGGAAAAGAGGGAAAAAGGATAAAATATGCAATCTAATCTCATCTTTCTACCAGTCATGGAGTACACATCGCGTTGTGCCAGAGGAAACGTTGGTACAGTCCCCTTTGGTGATACCAAACAGGTGCAAGTGTCAGTGCTGTCAATATGGGATTTTTGGAATATTAAGGGTCGTATAAATATCCACCAGCATTGTTTTTTTGGCAGTTTGGGGAAAATTTGTTGGGGCTTCTGGGCTCGTAAAATCGTAGCTAATGATTAATATCATGAAAGATGCATCCAAGACCTCAAAATAGGTCGTTGATAGAATAACTTATGGCCTTTCCTTTCTGAATATAACTAATTAAATCAATATATATTGGTCATATACAAGAAGCATACATAAAAATATACATTTATTATCCTTTTTTTTTAATTATCCTTTTTTTTTTATAAAATATGAATATATAGATATATAATTATAAATTTTTTCTTACGTAGTTTTTTTCTTTTCTAGCTGAAACATTAATATGTATTTCAGAATTTATCAAAATTTATAAATTTTTATGGTTTTCTTATCCCCTTATATAAGAGCAATTTTTCTTAATTAAATTTATTTTTAAATAAAGCCAATTAAAATTTTTTATGTTCTGTATGTTGATTCGTCAGCAATTTCAGAATATAGGGAAAAAAAAAGAGAAAATTTACTTTTAATGGAAAGATTAAATTTTTGAAAAAGTTCTTATTTTTTAAACATCATACATATACACATCTCATCAGCATCAGCATCAGTGGCGCAATGGCCCCATGTTAGGCCAATATCATCTGCCAATGGCAGATTTCGAGACAAGAGATATATTTTTTTTACGGGTTGGGCTATCAGAATTATGCACAACGCTCTACAGCCATATTAGACCGAGACCTACGATTTAAAATGGATTCCGAACCTTTACAAACATCCATGGCTCCGCCGTGTGGCACCAAGAGCCAGAGCGCTAGTCACTCGGCCATCAGGCCCCATATGAACATCTGGATTAAATAAACTAATACGAATTGTAACTTGCAGATTGATTAAAAGTTATTCTTATTAAATTATGATAAATGGCTACTAACTGTGTTTGATATTACTATTGCTTGAAGTTTGATTCCTGCCTGCTACGTGCGATCCATTTCTTCCATTAAATTGACATTCGTCTGCACAAAGTCAAGGTGGTTTTAATGTTTTGGCAAAACGCTGTTTAAGTTTGAATTTGTGATTTGTTAATATAGCAAACATTACTTCAATATTCATAATGATTAAGAACATTTTCGTAGATATTTATGTTTCTTATTTTCAATTTTAATCATTACTTTTTAAAGTTGATTTTTCTTAGACGGAACAATTAATTTTGCTTTGAATTATTTGAATTTATTTTTCTTAAAAGTCAGAGACTAACTAAGAGAATAACACTTAACATTTATTTTTAATATTTAGTAGCTAATCAGAAAAGTTAATTTAATGTCTGTAATTCTCTTATATTGAGTAAATAATAATATTGTACTCACAAGAAATGATTTCATTGAAGTATGTTCACCACATTTTAATGAGACGGAAACTGAACATTTAAATTAAAGAAACTAGATGAGAGGATTTGTTGTGTCGATATGTGTATCAATATGTATTTATAAATATATTTTTTTTTTGTATTGAGATAAAATTGTTGGTAATCATTGCATATTTCTTACATTATGGTTGTAAATTGAATGTATTAATATTAGAATTGTTAGAATGTCTCTAGCTCTCACCTGATGCGAG
The DNA here is from genome assembly GCA_021605075.1 of Caerostris darwini. Taxonomy (NCBI): domain Eukaryota; kingdom Metazoa; phylum Arthropoda; class Arachnida; order Araneae; family Araneidae; genus Caerostris; species Caerostris darwini. Next base: position 378,596 of record BPLQ01007451.1, read on the forward strand.
CCGGAAACAGGTCCATTGTCGCAACTGCGAATCTATATGTGTGATGTTTTAATTGGAGGGTTTATCTTTAGAAACTTTAAAGTGGAAGTGCTCATGTATGCGTGTTGTATTGATGGCGGAGTGGAAGTTTATTAAGACGGCCATGATATATGAAAATTTCTGTCCTCAATTGTTTATTGAGTGGGAGAGTCTTCCGACCGGAAATTGAATGTTTGGCAATGGTAAGATGATAAGCACAGATGGTTTGGATAAATGTCGTCTGTGCGGATGAAATCAACCGTTAACTCTTTAACTCCCAAAAAGAAATGGGGTACAGAGCGCCAGAGCACTAGTCACTCGGCCATCAGGCTCCCTATGATTTATTTATGAAAATATTTATCCCATTCAATATTTTTAAGTACCACTTTCTTTCTGACAAAGATTAAACTTACGTTTCCTTTGAGAAGAACGAATATTTTGCAAGTGATGCCATAAAAGGAACACATCAAATTTCAAATTCTTCAGCACACTCCTAAGCTATTTTTATTCATACCCATTCATTTCCGATTTCCTGCCCTGTAAATGACACTTTCCCCCTAAAATAAGGGGAGCCAAATCCATATTCAACACTGACCCACGAAAAGATTGCAGTTTAAAGCGATACATTCAGGAATGAATAGAAAGCTTCCAAGATAGGAAAGTAGAGAAGTCATAAATTTATCCTAAATTCTTAGGAAATTTGTCGCAGAATTCAACGCTGCAGAATGCAATGATTAAATAATGATTTTTGTTAATAATAAAACATTTTTATATTGAATAAGTAATGGACAGCATATGAGATTCGAATCTAATAGTCAGGCTATAGTCAGTTTTAAATATTAAAAAAAATGCGCATATGATTTATTTATGGATACATTTATCCTATCAAATATTTTTAAACACCACTCACTGTTTTGACAAAGAGTAAGCAGAAAATTAATTTATGTTTCTTTTAAACCTTGAACGAATATTTTGTTATTGATGTTATAAAAACACATCAAATTCTTCAGCACACTCCTAAGCCATTTCTATTCATACCCAACTGTGATTTCCGATTTCCTGCCCTGTAAATGACACTTCGCCCTCAAAATAAGGGAGTCAAATTCATATTCAACACTGACCCACCAAAAGATTGCAATTTAAAACGATACATTTAGGATTCGGATCTAATAGTCTGACTATATTCAGCTTTAAATATTAAAGACAATGTATATATGATTTATTTATGGATACATTTATCCTATTGAGTATTTTTAAGTACCACTCTCTTTTTGACAAAGAATAAATAGAAAATTAATTTATGTTTCCTTTGAACCTTGAACGAATATTTGAATGAATTTGAACGAATACTTGAACGAATGTTTGAACGAATCCTTTAACGAATCTTTTGTCATTGATGTAAGAAAAACACATCAAATACTTTAGCACACTCCTAAGCTATTTCTATTCATACCCATTCATTTCCGATTTCCTGCCAAGTAAATGACACTTCTCCCCCAAAATAAGGGAAGTCAAATCCATATTCAACACTGACCCACCAAAAAGATTGCAGTTTAAAACGATACATTTAGGAATAAATTGAAAGCTTTCAAGATAGGAAAATAACGAAGTCGTAAAGTTGGGAGGGGGAACTGCTGGCCACTGCATAAATGAAAAGCGGCTACAATTTGAAGACCCCTTATCCACCATGATTTAGTTCGTAACCAGAGAGTGTATTTCATTTTTATGACTGACCACTTGGACGTCTTTTTAGGAGGACAGCGAGACATCCCGGAAAGGGTAGCCTTGACTGAGCCGTGTTATAAATTCACTTTTATCAGAAATTGGCTACCGATAGACTTTATTTTATTTTTCTATGTCTATTTTCTTTGTCGTTCTTTCGCCGTGGCTGTTTTCTTAGTTATCATCTAAATGGCTCGTAACTTTCCATATTTTGTTTGCAACAAAATGAAATTGGATAAAAGGACATTGGATAATGGACCTTGAACTGTGATTTTTATTGATGCAGAAATAGAATTTCTGTATATAGAAGATAGCAGTTTCATTTATATTTTTATTTCATAATAACTTGCAAATAACTTCAAGTTTTATAAATGAATTTAATTCTGTAACTAAGCTACGTAAAGTATGCTTCATTCTATTCATGCCAATTGATATTCTAATTGATATGTTTTGGTCCAATTATCAAATCTTTTTAAGAAAATCTTTACATTAACTAAATAATTTAATTTAATTGTTGAATTAAAATTTTATTAATTAAATACTATTTTTAAATTAATATGTCATGTAGTGATGATATATAAATCACAATTCATTAAATTCATTATCCAAAGTCCTTTTATCCAATTTTATTTTGTTACAAAAATATGACAAGTTATGAATACATATAAAAAATATACATATAAATGTTATATAATGTTAAGAATATGAATAAATATTAAAATTTATAAATATAAATATTAAATATATATATATATATATATATATATATATATATATATATGTCCATAAATTAAGGATAATGAAGTTCAGGCAAAGAATGAGACAGAAGCAACACAAATTTGACTTATTTGTAAAGTCTATTTATTAAACAAAAGGTAAAGAGCAAAAAAGATGCTACATGTTTAAAATAATTAATAAAAATTGCGATTTTTACTCCCTGGAGCAAATTTCAAAAAAGAACTTATTTACAAAAGACAGTATAACATGATTAGTATGATGGTTAATATGGAGTATGTCTCCCGGACGATGCAATACAGGCCTTACAACGCCTAGGCATGCTGAGTATCAAATTATCAATCTGATCTTGGGGAATATTACACCACTCATCAAGCATTGCTCTCCGAAGTTCCGGTTGACAGGTGGGAGGGGGTTGACGGGCTGCAATTCGTCGGCCACATGCTCTATTGGATTCAAGTCCGGTGAGTATGCTGGCCAATCCATACGGGTGATATCCTCCAAATGAAGGCATTCGTCTACAATGTTTGCACGGTGAGGACGGGCGTTGTCATCCATAAACAGAAATTCAGCACCCATGGCGCCCCGAAACAAACGTACATGTTGTTCCAGAATGACATCCCGATAGATGTGGCCTGTCATCGTTACACTCTGAACACGCAGGTCAGTTCTGGAACCAAGAATAATTCCTCCCCAAACGAGCCATCCTGCACCACCGTAACGGTGTCGTTCAATGGTGTTCTCTTGGTGGTAACGGGTACCTGGCGCTCTCCATATGAAAGTCCGGCGAGAATCAGACTGAAAACTAAACCTGGACTAGTCGGAAAACATCACATCAGACCACTGTTGCGGTGTCCACAATGCATGCTCTCTACTCCAAGTTAATCGCAGGCGACAGTGAGTTGCGGTAAGTGGAACACATCTGACAGGCCTACGAGCATATAGACCAATGTGCCCTAAGCGTCTGTACACGGTCTGCCCTGAAACTGTCGTACCGGTAGCTGAAGAGAGCTGACGAGACAGGTCTGATGCTGTGCTCCGTCTGTTTCTTTTGGCAGTAACTGCTAAATACCGGTCCTCATTCGGCGTTGTAACTCAGGGGCGACCTGTGCTGTAACATCTACTCACATTACCATCATCTTGGAGTCGTTGCCAAAGCCTGGAGATGACACTCTGGGCGATTCCAATTCCTCGGATACTTCCACCTGGGTACGTCCACATTCCAGTCGTCCGATAATTCTACCACGTAAAAAATCATCCAAATGCTTCCTTTGTGCCATAACTATGCGATTATTGCACTGAAAGGCTTTTAAAGCGCTAGTGAACAATTTTACTTCTTTGCCACCATTCCTTATATACCCCTCTCTTACCCTCTCGTCATTGTGACGTACTATCCGCGCCATCTGGTGGTTTCCTGTAATTTGCATATTCTTCTTCAAGATGTGTGTGATAATTCTACAGGTGAAATTTTTATTTTAGAGTTCAATTTCTGTGTGATTCTGAATTATCCTTAATTTATGGACATGAGTGTATATATGAATATAAATGTTAAACATTTTCATAAAGCTAATATCTAAGAAAATTATAAATATATATGAATTTCATGTAAATTTTTGAATAAATTTCTCAACAAACGTACTGAAGGTGAAATAAAATTTTTGAAACTTCCACAGTATTTCATGAAGAAATAATTAATTTAATTTAAATTTAAAAATCATCTAGATATGTGAAGCATTTTTTGAAGTTCTTGAATATTCTTTTTGGATTATTTAAAATTGATTTTTTAAATTAAATTTCTTATAATTAACAAATAGTTTAAAATATTAATATCTAATTTTTTTACACAATATTTTAATTACTTTTTTTTAACTGATTACTTTTCACATGTTGTTTATTAAACAAATAAAAAGAATTGAAATGAAATGTAATACAATAAGATAAAAGTAAGTTTTCCTGTGATATATATATATATATATCACAAGAAATATATATATATCACAGGAAAACTTACTTTTATCTCATTGTATTACATTTCATTTCCTTGCTTATATATATATATACACTATCTGGAAGAAAGTGACGGGACACCCCTCGAAAAGTAGAAAAGTCGACAATACAGCTGACACATGCGCAATAATAGGTATCACGTGTCAGCCATATCCTATAAATACTCTGTGGAGTCGACTAGAGTTGTTTTTTGTCAAGATGCCGCCACGGGAAGAGTTGTCTGAGTTCGAGAAAGGTGTGTTGGTTGGATTGCATCTTGCCAAGGTGTCAATTAGGGAGATATCCCGTCTCCGTAACTGCTCAAAATCAACTGTAGCACATGTTGTGTGTCGCTACAAGACTGAGGGATACTGTCAGAACAAACCCCGAAGTGGATGACCTACAGTTCTCACCAGCAGGGACCGGCGGGTGCTCGGCAGGAGATTCAGTAACCGTCAAACATCCATGGATAACATCGCTAATGAGTTTAGACAAGCCACAGGTGTGGCCGTTTCGACCAAGACTCTTCGTATCGAGGCCCATAAGTTAGGTTACACTGGACGTTCGGCGGCCCATAAGCCTTTGATTACGAAAACCAACAAGAAAGCGCGCCTTCGACGGGCCAAATACCACCGTAATTGGACTCTGGATGACTGGAAATGCGTTCTTTGGAGTGACGAGTCACGATTTACCCTTTTCCGTTCCGATGGACGTGTTTGGGTATGGCGTTTACCAGGAGAACGCCTTTTGCCCGATTGTGTCGTCCCAACTGTAAAGTTTGGTGGAGGAGGATTGATGGTATGGGCCTGTTTCTCTTGGTATGGGGCTGGCCCACTGGTGAAGGTTGATGGTGCGATGAATGCCGATAGATACTGTGATATTCTCGACAATCATGTCCTTCCTACCTTGTGGGCAACGCACGGTATGGATGATTGCTGGTATCAAGACGACAACGCAACATGCCATGTTGCAAGGAGGACTCTTGATTGGTATGTGAACAACGTTAAACGCATGGAGTGGCCGGCGCAGAGACCTGATCTTAACCCAATTGAACATCTCTGGGACGAATTGGACCGTCGGTTGAGGGCCTGCACCCCACTCCCCAAAAAGCAAGCCTGAACTATGGAACTTCCTGTTAAACATTTGGAAGGAAATTCCTCTTGCCACTATGGATAATTTAGAGGAAAGCATGCCCAGAAGGGTTGCAGCTGTGATCGCAGCCAAAGGAGGCCCTACCTCCTATTAATTTTAATAAATATGGGTTTATGTCGTTATAGTGTCGTGTCCCGTCACTTTCTTCCACATAGTGTATATATATATCACAGGGAAATTTACATGTATAATTTTATTTATATATATTTATTATTTATATTATAATTATATTACTTATATATTATATTATATTAAGTAATATAATATAATATATCTTATATATATTGAAAGAGAAAGATATAAATTTGAATTCTTTTCATACATTGGAAAAAATAACAGCAACCTAGATTTTGAATTGTAAATCTACACTCCAGGAAATAAAAGGAAAATCAGAAAAGTATTGTATAGGACTCTTATTACTTATAAAAATGTATTACTGTGAAATAAAATATATTGCTACTTCACTTAATACTTTTACATGAGTAGATTTCTTTTTTAATTTGTTAATGCAGTACTTTTTTTTTTCTGTAAATCTAACATTTTACAGTTTATATGAAAAAATTGATAATCTTTTGTAGATCTTTTCAATAAAATAATTTAAAAATAAATACAAACTACTGATTTTAAAATAAATGCAACTAAAAGTTGAACAATGAAAATTTTTAGCTATTTAAAAAAAATCAATATTTTGTAAATAATTTTAAATTAAAAATAAATGATTTTATTAAAATTTGTTTTTTAAGTAATTTACAATTAAATTCAGCCAGTTTAAAAGAAATATTCCAAAAGAGCAATTTATAAAACGAAAAAGGATCAGATTAAAACTGTGCATCACATCTGCTGACTCTGCTTTAGTCCCCACTATGTTGTTTCCATTTGAAAAACAATAATTAGGCATGTGACAGGAAAACCGATTTAATTCGAGGTTACATCTACCGTAGTCGAAGTACACAGGGTGCGGCACATATTTTAGATTCCACTGCTTCTTTTTAAGGTCATTATCACGCATTTTTGCAGTTAAATGTAAATGAAGTTAACACTAACTTTAATTAACCTTTCTTCAGAATGTTTTAATAGACTTATTTATTCAATTTATTCAATTACGATAAAAGTTTTAAAAGGCGAATAAACTTATGATGAGAGTTTCTTTTTAAAATATCGTTTCTTAATGTTTTGTAAATAACTGGACAAACTTTGAATGGAATAAGAAGCCTCATATTAATTTAAGTTTTTAACTATAAAATGTAAAACTTAAGTATTCTATGCATATTTTTCTCAAATATGTTTTTATTTTTTTTAAATTTATATTATTTTTCAATTATCTATTCATATTGATATGGTAGAGCATGTTGGATAATGTGAAATATATTAAAAAGTCAATTTTTGAGATGATGGTAAATGAAATAGCTAATGATTTGACAAATTAGTAGACTTAATTTTGGCAGAGTGTCTTGCATTGAATCACGAACTGACTGAATTGAACCTTTCGAATTTCCTTTAACATTCCACTTGAATGCAGACAAGTTAATATAGAAAATAAATTAGGTTTATTGGTTAAAGTCTTTTTTCTGTCAATCTAAGAAACAAAGCTGACCATTTTAAAGTTACAACAAGCTGAACTGATTTATGAGCTAACATATATATTGTAACGTATTGTAACAAGGTATATATATTGTAACATCACGGCCTATACTAGACTTATAACAGTTTCAAGAAGAGGGCCACTTTCATGTTCATGGGAACATTTTAATTTATATTTACAAGCATTATATACATATATACTTACAGAAATCTATTTATTAAAATTTATTACTTACAAAAAATGTAACGTTTTGTAAACATGTACATGTTTAATGTGTACATAATATATATATATATATAAAGCACATTAAATATGGATTTGTTATAGTCGTTTAAATTTTTATCTAGAGTGTTCATATTTGATATCCCACTTAAAACTATATTGACCTTCGATAATGCGACAAAATCGCTAATCAGTCACAGCCGTGGTCCTGAACGTGTAGGATATCTATCTATCTATCTATATATATATATATAAAATTTCTTTTACTTACAAAGTTTTTTAAGTTAATGCAAAAGATTAGGTAAACAAATTTTGCTCAAAGAGGTTAATTTTCATTTTTCAATTAGTTATCAATTTTCAAAGGATAATTCTAGTTTAGTTTACATTTTTACACCACTAATAACAAAAAATGTATTAGACAATTTTTAGATAACACTTAAAGCAAATATTTTTCATAGGAAAAAACGAAGTAGACTTCATTAGTATCGCGTCTTATCTTTGAAAGTTCACACTGCTGATAATATACGGAAGGACATAATATGCTGCAAACTTCAAGAGTTAAATCAACATATTGCATTAGAAAAATTAATAATAATCTAGCAGACGTGAAAAAAATTCTCAATTAATAAGTATTTCGAGTAGTTATCATAAAATATAAAGAAGGGCATTTTCTATTTAAAAACAAGAAAAGCATTGTTTTTATAACTTAATGTATAGGTAGTTTTAGTTAAATTTGTGAGCATTTCTTTAGTTTCCATATTATTCATAAATAACTATCTGGCAACGAAAAATTACTGATGTTAAAATATAAGAAATTTTAAAATAAAATTAAAATTTTTATAATAAATTTTAAATAAAAATAAAAATTTGAGATGCCATTTTTTTATTTAAAATTGCTGATGTTATTGCGCGTTTTTTAAAAAATTTTCTGTGTTTTTTAATTTTTCAATTTTAAACCAAATATTTTATTTTAAATTTATTACTTATCTGATGTTGTACGAATTTTACATACCCAATCTTGCTGATATGTAGATATGTAGATGTACTATGTGTTATATATGATATGTAGATGTGCTATGTACTATGTATGATATATAGATGTGCTATATATGATATGTAGATGTACTATGTGCTATATATGATATGTAGATGTGCTATGTGCTATGTATTATGTATGATATGTAGATGGGCTATATATGATATGCAGATGGGCTATGTGCTATGTATGATGTGCTATGTATTATGTATGATGTGTAGATGTGCTATATATGATATGTAGATGGGCTATATGCTATGTATCATGTGCTATGTATTATGTATGATATGTAGATGGGCTATATATGATATGTAGATGGGCTATGTGCTATGTATGATGTGCTATGTATTATGTATGATGTGTAGATGTGCTATATATGATATGTAGATGGGCTATGTGCTATGTATGATGTGCTATGTACTATGTATGATATGTAGATGTGCTTTGTACGAGAATTCTGTATGCATTTGCAATAAATAAAAGCAGTTTTCTTTAAAAAAAAGATAAATTTTTATATTTAAAATTTTTTTTATTTGCAAACTACATATTTTTAACTACAAAATAGATAGAAATATGAAGCATGTCGCTCGCAAACTACATTTTGAATGACTGTTACAAGATATAATTTTAAGGAGAACTCATTTTAATACTCCGCTAAACATAAAATATTCCCAAAAAATTATATTTATTCTTTCATTTGCATTAATAACAAAATACATTTTAATTAAAATTTGTTGAAAAAGTTAGTCAGAGAAATCTCGAAATTAATGGGAGGATTTTGTTTTTAGTCACATTCTTGTGATTTTTAAAATAACTGTTTTATATAAAAGTACATTTAATTTCATGAAAAATTAAAATTTAATATATTAAAGACTAATTTAAAATTAAAGGAAGGCAGGAAAAAGCATAAAAGTTTGAATAATTCAATTATTTATGAAGTATTCAACTTTTACTTTTTAAAAAAATAAATTTCATAGTTCCAAATCTGAAGGAAAGAGCTATAAATATTAAAAAGGCAACATTTTTAATCTGTACGAAGAGAAATATTTTATTCAATTATTAAATAAAATGTATGAAAAACATGAATTTAATATTTTTACTCGTAAAATAAGGGACATAATTAATAAAAAAGTTAAGAAATGTCAAAAATTACACTTGACTATGAAAAACGGGTTTAAAATTCATATCTGAGTGTATGAGTTTCATATTATGATACAGTTGCAACTCATGTTTTATACGACAATCTGTCCCTCTGAAGAAGTATCGTAAAATCTTTATACATCTTTGTGGAAACTGTAAATAAATTTTTAAAGTCTGATTTCAAGTTAATCAAAACAACATAAAAACAAAAACATTATTTTCACCGGCTCTAATGTCAAAATTTTTTTCTCAGCCTAAGATGTGCAAGTTACTGAATGAAAATTATTTGGCAGGTGAAAGATGGAAGTACTCAGTTACAATTGATGAGGCTTGGATATATTTATTTGGTTGCAACAGAAAAATATCAATTAACTACTGAAAAAGAGAAGAAAAACACCTAAAATATTGGTATGGAGATAACAAGAAAAGTTTTGCTAAAGGTTTTATGATTATTACTATACTCACTTATAACGAAAAAAAATGCCAAAATTAACTCGGATTTTTGTCAGAAATATATCTTAGCACCTTTTTAGACGAAGATATTCCATCATTTTATTTAAACCATATTCAGTGTGTTAAAGTTCATTAGAATAAGGCTACTAATCATACCTCTAAATCTAGTTACTCTATATTAGGGAAAATGACAACTGAAACCCGAATTGAGACTATTCCATTTAATTGCATCCCAACTGCCCCGACGTGTTTAATACTGATTACTGTGCATTCGGGCTTTTAAGACAAGCTCTGTATAAGCGCCGTACCTGGATGGACTCCCAAACCAATTTATGAGCACCTTTACCAAAATAGTGGTAAGACAGTAGAAATAGAGTGAAATAAAATCAACTTAGATGTTTTAAGTAAAGTTATTTTATCTTTGAAAACAAGATGAAATTAGTTTAACAAAAGAGTATCAAATCGAACATGTTAGACAATAAAATTATCTTTGTTTTTTATACATGTTCAAAATCTTTACGTTCATCCTTATATCCATATCTATATAATCTTATGTATAAAATTGTTACAAAAATGTTTGAACACACTATGTGTTTTATTAGAACACATTACTACATCAACACATTTGGATATACATAATTTAATAAATAGGATTAAGACAACTATTTAAAAAAACAGGAAGTTATATTTGTTTACTTAGTGCAATGGTTCTCAAAGGGTGCGTCCTGGGTGATTTTCATGGGCATCCTGTGGTATTTTAAAGAAATTTAACTCCAAATATAAAAACTACAGTTATTTTGTTTCTTGTCAGTTTTCACTTTCAAAGAGAGCTTTCATTATAAACAGCTAATCTTTTTTATTGCTTTATGTCTTCTTTTATTCACACACAAAAACTCCAAAGCGCCAATAATTCTTTGGCAATAATGCGCCAAATAATGTTTCTGGGAAACTAGGTGAGTAACTTCCATTATTGGGTAGTAGAAGGGTTAGCGTCTATGCCATTTTCAATGGTAAAAAATTTTCATTACAGCTTATGAGACTCCGCTATCTATAAATAGTACTCTGTGGAGTTGATCATCTAACATTAACTGAAGAAGAGCTAATAGTTATATCTACTGATCGGAAATTGAGGATTAAGCGTAAGGAATTTTCTCTTGAAACTTTTTAGATTTCTATAAAAGAAGAATGCTTTCCAATATCTAGTAGCTAAATACCAAGAGCGTCTTAGTCTAATACCAATACTTTGAAAACTTTACTACAATTTTCAACATCATATTTATATAAATTATAATTTTCTCTCTTCACCACAATCTATAAATTTTTTTGTATTGACAAGGAAATGAAAGTTTGCCTTTCAAACATATACTCAAACATTGAAGAAATCGTTAGGATCTCTAGGTACTCATGTTTCTTAAAAAACACGAGAATTAAAAAAGCTAAGATGGCTTTAATTTTATTTTTTATCGTATTATTTTTTTCTGTTTTATTTGACTTAACTATTATAACAAAATTCTCAAAAAATTGGTATAAAATGAATCTACAATCATCTCGGACTTTAAATGTTGAAAGACTTCAAAAAGTTTGAGAACCGCTGACTTAGAGTTTATATTTTCAGCAACAAATTATAAATATTTACCATATTGAACGCTGTCATGGAGTAACGCAATTAAAAAAAGGAACCGTAGATAAGAAAAAAGATTAAATCATCGAAAATTTTTGATATCGTTGTTTTACATTTTTGTCACACTGATTACACAATTTTTTCTTATGTATCTGATAACTTTTTTCTTTTTTTTTGGAAGGGGGAGGAGGATATAATTCTTGCAGTTTTATAACTGTATCCGCGTTATTTTGAACAGTGATGTAGTTCTATATTTTGTTTTATTCTTAATTTTAACATTTCAATGACAATCGCGGGCTTAGTATTCATTATTTACTATTCTAAAACTATATTGATAGATAAAATAAGATTATTGATAAAAAGTGCTTGATCAAACCAAATTTCTATTTTTTTATGGTATTGATATAAAAATAGCAATTATGAGGAAAGAAATTGTATTTATTAAATTTTTATATTATTAAAATTCAGAATAACAGATTTACTATTTTTACGTTCAAAAATACTGTATAATATAGTGTCATGTGAAATGACGGATTATATTTGACAAGAATAAAACAGTATTATTTTTCTATAATAATATCAGTAATATAAAATAACGTCATATATTAAATAAATTCAGATAGTTTACATGTGAAATATCTGAAATAATGTTTTAAAACTATTTTATACAAGCAAAATGTAACCAATTTAAAATATTTATTCAATCCACGGAACTATTATTAGCTTTTTTTAAATGAAAGTACCTTCTATTTTCTATTCGAAGCATATTAATTATTATTAATATGCTTCGAATTAATAATAATAAATGCTTAAAAAAAATAAAAAATCGAAAGGAATTTATTCAAACTTATTGATTCAAATTTCGAGAATTCAAAAAGTTATAATTCCTATATTCGTTTGATCTTGCAAGTTAAAATAGTGCTTAAGTTACAGCACTAATTACATCTTATTTTTCAAATTTCCCACTACAGAAGGGAAAATCATGCAGATTTTCAGAAACCATACAAGTTTGCATATTATAAATTTTTGTTGAATATTTGTAGAAATTTTTTATTGAGTACAAAATTTAGTGTATAGTCACGCGGCTATTATAGTTTTACATTATACATAATATGGAATATTATTTTTTATACACATAATTTCTACATAACATGGAATACAGAGCACATGGACATAATATGGAGTGTGAAATGCAGAGTACATAATTATTACATAACATGAAATATAGAGTACATGGACATTATATGGAATACAAAATATAGAGAATAGAATTACTACGTAACATGAAATACAGAGTACAGAATTACTACATAACATGAAATACAGAGCACAGAATTATTATATAATATGAAATACAGAGTACATGGACATTATTTGGAATACGAAATAGTTATTGGACATAATATGGAATACGAAATACAAAGTGCATGAATATAATATGGAATACCAAATACAGAGTACAGAATTACTGCATAACATGTAATATTATTCTTTGTGCACAGTGTTCAGAATTTAATATGAAACTTCTTGCATCCATTTTAAAAGCTGCATCAGTTATAATGAATTTTAAATCAATTTAATTAGAAAAAAGGGTATAAATTAAATTTGTGAACTAGTACAATACATTCATGCAATATACCGCAAATAGCATTTTCACTTTTATAACTGATTACTATACGTAAACTTCTCCTTTGATTGCCCCATGTCTTTGTACCTCAACGTCAAGGACAAAAAGAAGTTGCATTTTTTACTCTTTATCATGACACTGGCTCATGGACTTGGTATAGATGTTGCTGTCAACTAAGTGAGATAAGATGCAACAACGCTGTACGTAAGTAATCATTAAGAAAGATAACATTTTCTAATAATCGATTTTAATATTTTCATTCCCCCTCCCATTCCTCTTTTGTCAACTTTGTATAGACAGGATAATCCATGTAATTGCTTATAACGTAGCCATGCATTAAAACCAACGAGGATGTATTATATTAAATTTAATTGAATAAACTTGACAAGTTTAAAGTCTTTTACATGGTTTGTGGACTTAAAGAATCTACAAATCATTAATATTGCATGTAGAACAAGTGTCAAAATTATCAAAATATTGTTATCGTATAAATCGTTCTTCAAGATAATTTTGCTAATAAAATCGCTAATGAAACCAACTTAATTAAGTAATGAATTCATTCTGCCGAAATTGCTGTCATCATTTTTATCACTAGGCCTATATGCGAACATTCTCCGTAATGAATTAAAAGTTCTTTCACTTAAACCATTATTACTTTAATTACAACTCTTTTAGGGTCTTGCACAACAAGTCACTCGAAAAACAGTAGCTCTAGTCTTGTTCCTTTCAATATTTAAATTCCCTGACAATTAAGTGGGTTCGGAGTCGGAGAAATTCTATCTCACAATCGTCTGGAATTATAAATAAGACGAACGTCAAAAGGGGGTATTGTTCCCGTGTTGACAAAGAATGTTTGTTGTTCGTGAAAGGGGTTTTGTCTGGTGGAACTATTCTCAAGCAACTCGGCTTCCGCTCTTTTCGCTTTGTTTGTCGAATTCGCAGATATGGTCAAGGCGAGGACCTTTCGGTTAATTCTTTTTATGGAATGAATAGTGTTACATTTCTTTCTGGTTAATTACAGAGACGATGTTTTTTGCATTAGTTTTTTAATTAAAACAACATTTCTTGTAAAGTTTTCAAAGGAAAGTCCAACTACAACTGGCCCAAGAGCTTATTTCTTGAAAATGTTATTTAAGGAACGAATTTATGCTCAGATGTAGAATAAGGATTGATTCTAATTATTTTATTCCAATTCTTTTTATCCAAATGATAAAATAATGTTATGATATTTTACATAATTATTATGCTAAAATAATAATAAAAGTTCCTTGAATTTAAATTCATTATTTTTTTATTTAAATTTTTTGGTGATGAATTTAACTGAGGAAGTTTGACACCAAAAATTGGTACAACAAAAATGTCCATTTATACTATATCTACCCCGGGCTTAATGGCCGAGTGACTACCGCTCTGACGCTCGGTGCAACAGGCTTGGGGTTCGAGTCCCGTAGTCCATGGATGCTTGTAGTGGTGCGGAATCCATTTTAAACAGTAGGTTTGGTACGGCACTCAACGGCCATCTTGTGCACATGAGGGCTAACCAAAGTTTAAAGTGGATTCAAAATCACTTACAAACATTCATGCCACGGCCAGGATTCGAATCTGAAGCCTATGATACAAAAGGCCAGATCGCTAGAAAAAAAATATTAGTTGTATTTGTTCTGTTAAAATTAAACCATCAATCGGTACAAATTTTAAAAATATTATATTCATTATTTTTTCTATAAAACTGCCTATTAAAATACACTTTATTTAATCTGCCTTTTTATTTTAATTAACCAGTCATCATGGGCCTGTTGGCCCCAATGAATGGCTCAGTGCCATGAGTGATTGCAATGGTTCGGAATCTACTTTGAACCGTAGGTCCCAGTCTAATGTGATTGACAACCCTACCCCTTAAAAATAAAATCATCTCCTGTCTTGAAATCTACCAGTAAGCAGACAGTCTTGACTCACCATGGGGCTGTTGTGCCACTGATGACAGCTGAATATGAAGGCTATACCTATCTCCAGTGTTATTAAGGCACCTATGATATTCCTTATTGACGGGTTTTTTTAAGGTTATTGTTCCGAAGTTTTGTTAAAGAGTGAAAAGTCGGAAATACCTTTCAAAAAGTTCGATGAAAGACATTGTTTCACAATAATCCCGATCAGATAAACATAAAATTTGATTTATTTATTACATTTAAATAGGTCAAGATTAGTTTTTATGATCTTAAGTTAGTTATAGAAAATCATTTTATAATGTTTCTTATTGAAAATACCATTTTATCTTCACCTTAATACAGTCCTTTGGTAGCAAAGGCTACAACTTCAAATCCTGGCGGTGGCATGGATGTTTGTTAGTGGTTTGGAATCCATATTAAACTGTAGATCCCTGTTTAATTAGTTCAAAGTGTGAACCAAATGACCGTAGAGCGACAAACCAAACCAAACCAATCATCTTAATATAATTTTTTTAAAACGTGATATTTGATTTTTTTACAATTGTTAAATATATTTATTTAATTATCTTTAGTTTCATTTTTCTATGTTTTTTTAAAAATATTTTTATTATAGATAATAATGATAACATGAAAAACGTTAAGCAACTGATTCAGTTTTGAAAGGAATACTATAAACTCATTATGTTAAATTGATGGGGTTTGTTTATTGCAGAAGAATGATAAAATGAGGATTTGCTTATAATAAAAGTAAACATTTATTTAAAAATTAAATCACTTACAAAAACCACCTATACTTTGCAAAACAAAGAATTTGATTGATAGTCGGAAGTCCCTTACGTCTAGATCGATGAAAGAGATTGTCTCACAATAATCACGATCAGATGGATATAAAATTCAACTTACTTATTACTTTTAAATAACTCAAGATTAGTTTATATGTTTTTATGTCAGTTGTAGAAAATGATTTTAAAATGTTTCTTTTTGAAAATATCCTTTTATCCTCATCTTAATATATATTTTTTTAAAAAAGTGATATTTGATTTTGTACAATTTTTAAAACACATTTATTTAATTATCTTCAGTTTCATTTTTTTAAAAATATTTCTATTATCGATAATGATGATATTAAAAATATTAAGCGAGCGATTCAAATTTGAAAGAAATACTGTAACTCATTATGTTGAATCAATGGGGTTTGTTTATTGTAGAAAATGCTAAGTTAGACGTTCTTAAGTCAGTTGTAGAAAATGATTTTAAAATGTTTCTAAATGAAAATATCATTTTATCCTCATCTTAAGATAATTTTTTTAAACGTGATATTTGATTCTGTACAATTGTTAAAATATATATATATATATTTTTTCAGTTTCCTTTATACTATATATTTAAAAAAAAACTATTTTTATTATCGATAATGGTAAGATTAAAAATATTAAGCGACTGATACAAATTTGAAAGGATTTCTATAACTCATTATGTTAAATTAATGGGGTTTGTTTATTGTAGAAGATACTAAGAATGATAAGATGATGATTCGTTTATAATAAAAGTAAACATTTATTTTAAAATTTAAATAATATACAGAAACCACCTATACTTTCCAAAACAGAGAATTTGATTGATAGCCTTACGTCTAGTTCGATGAAAGATATTGTCTTACAATAATCACGGTCAGATAAATATTAAATTTGACTTACTTATTACTTTTAAATAGCTCAAGATTAGTTTTTATGTTAGTTGTAGAAAATGATTTTAAAATGTTCTTATTGAAAATATCATTTTATCCTCATTTTAATATAATTTTCTTTTAAAATGTGATATTTGATTTTGTACAATTTTTAAAATATATTTATTTAATTTTCAGTTTAATTTAAAAAAATACTTCTATTATCGATAATGATAACATTAAAAAAAGTAAGCGATTGATGCAAATTTGAAAGGAATACTATAACTCATTATGCTAATTAATGGAGTTTGTTTATTGTAGAAAATACTAAATTATACTAGTTATTATGTTAGTTATAGAAAATGATTTTAAAATGTTTCTTGTTGAAAATGCATTTTTATCCACATCTTAATATAATTTTTTTAAAAACGTGATATTTGATTCTGTACAATTGTTAAAATTTATTAATTTAATTTTTTTTCAGTTTCCTTTTTATATGTTTTAAAAAAAAACTCTTTTTATTATTGATAATGATAAGATTAAAAATATTAAGCGCTTGATTCAAATTTGAAATGAATACTATAACTCATTATGTTAAATTAATGGGGTTTGTTTATAAGATACTACAAGAATGATAAAATGGGATTGGTTTATAATAAAAGTAAACATTTATTTTAAAATTTTAACAAACCCACCTATGCTTTGCAAAACAAAGAATTTAATTGATAGGCCCTAGTCCTTACGTCTAGTTCGATGAAATACATTATCTCACAATAATCCCAGTCAGATAAATATAAAATTTGATTTACTTATTATTTTTAAATAACTCAAGATTAATTTTTATGTTTTTATGTTAGTTGTAGAAAATTTTTAAACTGTTTCTTATTCAAAATGTCATTTTATCTTCATCTTCATATAATTAAAAAAATGATAATTAATTTTGTACAATTGTTAGAATACATTTATTTAATCATCTTCAGTTTCATTTTTCTGTGTTTCTTAAAAAATATTTCTATAATCAATAATAACATTAAAAACATTAAACGAAGGGTTCTAATTTGAAAGGATATCTATAACTCATTATGTTAAATTAATGGGGATTGTTTAGTGTAGATTTTGTTTGTCATTCTTCAACTTTTTTTTGCACACTTCCAGTTCGGGACTTCCAGTTTAACAAGGATTCCGAATCACTGACAAACATCCATGCCACCGCCAGGATTCGAACATGAAGCACCAAAGGCCACACCTCTAGACATTTGGCCATCAGGCCGCTGTTTATTGTAAAAGATACTAAGAATGATAAAAATAAGAATTTGTTTATAATAAAATAAATATTTTTAAAAAAATTTAATTCATGTACAAAAACCCTTTATACTTTGCAAAACAAAGAATTTGATTGTTTTTTCTGTGATAATTCATATGGAACGTGATTAAATCTTTAAGGGTTTTGTAGTTTCAAACCATAAAAATAGTCTGGGTATATGTCCCAAAGGAGACATCTTGCTTCGATGTGATTCATTGCGCACTTAAAATCCATTTTATTCTGAAATTTTTCTTATCTTTGAAGTAAATATAATTTATTGGTCTGTATGAATCTCTGGGGTGTGGTTTTTATGTATAGATTAACAACAGCAACTTCAAAATTTATTTTCGTATTTGCTTTAGAGGAGGTTTATGACATTCATATACAACAAAATGACTTGATAAACACAAATATTTATTGTTTCTTCTTTATTTTCTTATGAAATAATATATGTAATGAATAAATATTAAACGTGTTAGGTTTCTACTTCAGTAAACATCTTGGGTGTAAACAAAAATACTTTAAAATTATTTTTAATTTGAATCGATAAACATCAATAAAATCTTTTGTATATTGATTAAAGCTAAGTACTGATGAAATTAAGACAGTAGAAATAAGATTTTTATTTCATTTAAAATCAACAATAAAATAATTATTATAAATTTATTTTCCTGTTTTATACCAGGATACTAACTATTACAAACTATTTTTACTGTTTTATACCAGGATGCCAATTCTTATATGCTTATTTTCTTGTTTTATATCATGATACCAATTGTTATAAAGTTATTTTCCTATTTTACACCAGGATACCAATTATTATAAATTTATTTTCCTGTTTTATTATACTTGCATGAATCTCTAAGGTGTCGTCTTTATGTATAGATTAACAGCAACGACTTCAAAATTTATTTTTGCATTTGTTTTAGGGGCACTTTCTGACACTCATATACAACAAGATGACTTGATAAACACAAATATTTCTTGTTTCTTCTTCTTTTTCTTATGAAATAATTTATGCAATGAATAATTATTAAACACATAAAGTTTTAATTTTGGAAAACTTCTTAAGAGAAAACAAGAATACTTTTTAATTTTAATCAGTAAAGATTAATAAAATCTTTTGTATATTAATTTTGTAATTAACTTTATTTAATTTTGTAATTAATTTTGACAATTTTAATTGATT